>PRKT01000510.1:150320-266424 GCA_003671525.1 Saccostrea glomerata | reverse complement strand
CCCCCCTAACTTAGAAAACATTGACCCCACTATCATTGTTTTTATTTTGTTTATTTGTTTTCAGTTTTTTTTCTCCTGCTTGTCAGGAAATTCTGGGCTGGAATTTTTTGACTGAGATGTGAACCCCCCTCCCTACTCCCGAAAAAAAATTCTGGATCCGCACCAGTATTGGCAGTAACTGAATGTCACATCGACAACGGGAGATAACTTCACAATATGAAATTCATCTAGTGTGGCATGCGATGATCTTTGACCCTTTTTGAACTTTAACCTAATCGTTTGGATTTATTTTATCCCCCACTATACTTAAACTTGTACTTACCGACCTCCATACGTCTTGTAAACTTCATGAAGTATAATCCAATTATAACACAAAATTAATTAATCCAATGCACACCAGACTGCAGCATGTGCTAATGCTATTCCGGGTGTTGCTAAAACGCGGAACGGAAAACGGAACGGAAAGCGGAACAGTATGGAAAACGGAAAATTTTTTGTCAAACAAATAACAAAGATTCAATATAAATCAGATAAAAGAGCAATATTCTTGTTGTAAAAGTCATTTCTAATAAAAATTAATTGTAAACTATTATTTATTCATGAGTCATACACACCCTCCGTGAAAAAAAAATGCTACTGAAAGAAATCCCCCCAAACGCACACACGAAATAGGATTTACGTGTTTGGGCAAAGGACATATCCCCCCTTTTTTGCTTGTCAAATTTATTGTATGTTGAAAAAAATTTCTGCCCCCACCCCTTTTTTTAGTTTGTTTCCAATATCAATGTCTGAAAAAGACGAAAATAACAAAGTCTAGTTATGCCATTCAGATTATGCACGCAGTGTCGAAGTCTTGAAAGGGAGTTAGCAATTTTGGGTCTGAGTTGGGGCCCACAGCCACATTAAAAATTGATTTATTAAACCTTATGTACATTTTGGACACAAAAGGGGGGGGGGGGCAGACCTATTACAACTTCTAAGACATTTCCGAGAGAGCGGGAAAACAAACTCATTATTAAGGGGTCATTCATATACGCCTCCCCCCCCCAAAAAACATGCACACATATGTGCTGCAAACAAACAAAATTTAACTTCAATGAATGCAAAGGTTCTGCAATCTCCATTATATCTACCACAATTTTGTCTATCCCCCAAAAAGGACTATATTTTTTTTTTGATAAAATTTTAACAACCAGTGTATGCATATAAGAGATGTTTATTCGAGCTTGCTGTAAAGGTTTGCCCTAAACGTAATCTAAATAATTTTTTTGTACATTTTTTTTCTCTTTCCATATATTCCGTTTTCCGTTACGTTCCGTTCCGCCTTTTAGCAACACCCCTTGCCATTCCATTCGGCAAACCTTCGTGCCGTCGATTCCGTCACCTTATCAGATGAAGTGGGAATCGGCCGAGGTGTGCCGAATGGAGTTTAATCTAAAAATATGATAATGGCCGGTGATGCAACCTGATGTGATGTAGAAATTTACATGTTAACATGTATAGTACAAGAACAAATTTTAAATTAATTCATAACAAACGATGTTTTAACAAAACTGTTCCATCTAGCCTATTCCAAAAAGTATGTGCAGTGTGATTGTGGTGTCGAGGGGGGGGGGGATTAGTAAATTTAAAAAGGTCCTATTATGAGCAAAACATTTATCAAAATCTAATTTACATCATTAATAGAATTCAAACTGGTATATAATGAATTAAGCAATTTAAATAAATATAAGAGGTTCTGAGTTATAGGTCACAGGGAGAATTTCATACTCAATTTGATGAATACATGTAAATTATATAGAATTATTTTGACTTTTTCCTTGGAAAGCCGCCCAATATGAAGGAGCGTGTATTTAGAGGCAAACACCTTAGTGCGGGTATTACTGTCTCATGACAGCATCTAGTTTAAGATTTTACCTAGTTAAAGATTCGCATTCTATATCATATTTCTGAAATCAATCACTTGTGTTATCTTCAGTCTTTACAAATATGATTCAGCTAAATTGCACTAAAGTTTGTGTTTTTGAATAAAAAAAAATGACGATTTCTATGAAATTGATTTGATTTCACTTTGTTTTTCTAGATAAAATTTTGGATCAAAGTGAACAGAAAAAAACGTTTCATTCAGGGCTTTATTTTGATAATTGAGGAACATTAATCAGTATGATAAAGCACCTATCGAATTATTACGTATCATTACAACAAAAGATATGGACATATTTTTTCTTTTAATTCAAAATCTGTCTTCTTACTCAGTATTACATAGACACTGCCTCAGAGTAAACAAGTGAGAAAAAAAAGTTTTTACACTAATCAAAGCAAGATAGATGTTGAAACCTTATTCCTGGAGCGGAGTAATTTTCATCTCCTATAACCCTGTTGTTATTTTCTCTTAACATCATCAGCCAACATGAACCTTTACAATGGATCATAATGACTACCAATTAAGGACTTAATATGTATTATCAGTACACGCATTAGGTTTCAAATAAACCACGGCAACCTGAAAATAACCACGTAAATCACTCGCCAATAAAAACACGAATGGATGCAGCCCTGAAAAAGGGAAATTCGTCCTGTAGCTCTGAATTTGAATCCTAACATCAAAAACAATGTCTGATCAACAGTTGCTACGGTAAAAACAAAGAAAAGCAATTAGACCAGAATCGATAATGTCAAAGACAGGAAGGCACTCTTCAGAAGAACGCGGAGCAGACGTCATTGACGTGGCAGCCATATTTATCTTGATGAACTGGAAACAGCCTGATAATGTGATACACAGTATTTCATGTTCTTTGACTTCGTTATCAAGCCACACAGATGATTTTTCCCTCGAAATGGACCGCGGAAGATGGTTATTAAGTCTATCGATTAATTGTTTCTGTCATGTTTTGGCCCAAGGTCAATAATTCTTGAAGTGGCGCTTCGTGCTGTTATTGTTCATAAAATCATGTTAGAATAGGATTCTCTAGTGGTATATTTACTATTCATTTTAATCTGACATTGACCTTTAGTAAAAAAAAAGTGCTCTTTCTAATAAAAAAAAAATGTGAAAGTCTCATCACAATTAAGGGCTTAAAGTAGCATTTTATTGTTTAAATAGTAGCATAACATTTTTGAAAATAGTTTCGCTTTTTGAATGACATTAGTAGACATATCTTTCTCAAATCAGTCCTTTAATTATTCGTGAGTAAATTTCAAACTTCTTAGAGAAGTGATGTGATCAAGTTTGATGTGTATTTTTAACCCTTCATAAAACACAAAAGTATGTCTTCTTTATTTCTTGTTAATCAAAAGTTTTCAAATTCAAAAACCTTAAAGATATAAGTTTGGAACACATTTCAACAATCAAAATCTTTATAGGATAATTAACAAGTACTTTTAAATGGCCTTTTTGTCTTTCCTCATTTGTCTTGTTTTAACAAAATCTTAATTATTTCAATAATAAGGAAACCAATTACTCTCCAGCATTACGTGCTATCTGATACTAGATTCTAGTCCTGTTCCTGTGTTTTTATCCTTTCTCAGCAATCTCATCAATAATCTTCCTTTCTTAACAGAGACCTTTTGCTCTTTTTCTTAACCTATTGACGTGATATTAAACGATACAAGACAAGATAAGACTAGTTACATCCTATGAAAAAATACTCTTCCTGATATACGGGCCAATTGATTTGTAAGTCACATGATCTCTTTCAAGTCATTTTGTATAGATTTTCTTGATACGTCTGCTGAAGCATCCGGTTAGTATAGAATGAAGCAGCCTTCTTACAAAATATAATTTCCGACAATTTCTAAGTTGGTATTTTACAAAGTTAAAGAAATGTGTGCGAGAGAGAGACAGAGTGAGATCATTCATACAATGAATCAATTGCAGAAGTTTGAGGAACTTTGCTTACTTTGCAAATAGCAGGTTACGTTGAAGATATGAAATGACTTTAGACTTTTTTTTCCATTATCGCGTGATAGAAATATATACGATCTATAATAAAAATTACATTTTCTCCCAGAAATAGCGCTTAAAGAGTTGCAGAATCATAAATTGCTGAGCAGAGAGATCTTATGTATTTGGTTCTGAAATGTAAGTGTCATAATTCTAAGATAACGGCATCAAAAGCCAACTGCCCCCATTTTCAATTATTACTAAAGGCAATTATATAAGGCAAGTATGGAAAGAACAAAAAGCGTCTCTATTGATTTATTGTCCATTCAAAAGGTTCTCCAAGAAAATCATCAGGTTCTACTCTAGTGTTAGATTTACTGACAGAAAGCAACGAATCTTGTATAATGGTTGGATATTATTACCGAAAGAAAACTTTTATTTTGAACATGTTTATTTAAAATCTCTAACGGTACGTAATGAAATCAACTTAAAGCAAACTTTGATTTTCGTAAACAAGATAATAAAATTATTTTTTACACTGTAGTTTGATTGCATGCAGATAATATTGAAGCATTTGGTTGGTTTTTTTTTTTAAAAAGGCATGTTGAAACTGATATACACACCACGATCATTTTTTGAGTTATATCTGAACTTTGAACATTGCCATGAACCAATATCCAATAAGCAGTGAATGGTTGTGACTTTCTTATTATTGAGAATGCATCATAAGTCAGCGTTTTTGTATTGTAGAGAGCTTAGTCAGCTTAGTTGTGTTTATATGTATAAAATTGATACGGAAATAAAATTTAAAAAAAAGGGACAGGAGATTCATGGGCCACGTTGCTTACCTGTCTTACTATAGTCCTCCAACAGATTTTTTTCCCTATATATTCTCATGTATAATTTGATCACTTCTAATAGTCCTGGCCTATTCAAAGGGTTTATTATTTAAACATACTTGTACATGTACCTACACATTATAAAAAGCATGGATGATCAAGACATTTGCTGTTCCTGCGAATTATGTTTTTAATTTTTTTTCTATGTACTTCTGTGTAAACTTGGATCGGTCGTAATGGCCACATGCCACCTACTGGGGTTATGATTTAATATAAGAAAGATTTTTCCGTATACCGGTATTTACACACATATAAAACGTTGATCGCCAATAGTTGCTACAAAATACTCCCGGAGTCATAATTTGAACAAATTTGAATCTAATTTACCTTAAGATGCTTCCATTAAATATGAATTGTTTAATGATTTTTTTTCTGAATGCTCGAGTTTTCCAGGATAAAGTCCTACAGTAAGAGAAATCTCAAATACAGGTTTACTTCTCATTAGCACCCGGTTTTACCTCCAGTGACTTTAAAAGATTATGTTTTCGTCCTCTAATCGATTTTACAATGGGTGTTTTGTGGCAAAAAGTATATATACAATGTAATTACCCTTCAATGTAGTGGTTGAAATAAACGCATCGGTCACCTATATTTTTTTTCAATTGTTGCTGTCGCTTTTATCCCATGTTAACCGTTTATTGCTGCAATGCTATGATTCTTTGCAGGGATAGAACGCGAGTGATTGCTGATTTTCTAAACAAAACATATGGAGATAACGAACAGTATTCAGAAAAAAAAATCATTAAACAATTCAAAATATCAGCAGAGCAAACACAGGCCTCCAAAAACATCTGAGGTGGGATCAGGCGCCCTAGAGGAGTGAGTATAACCTGCCGACCGCCCACGCCCGCTGTGTGGTCCTTGTCATGATCGGGAAATAACGGAAGAATACGTCGTCAATTAATTAAAAAAAGTTATTCCTTCCAATTTCCATAATTCCCACAACCTGGACAAAGAAGGAAAAGTAATTGTATCTGAAATAAGGGTTTGTCCAGATAGAAAATATTGACTCTTATTTTTTGTTTCACGACATCAATACGTTGGCTGTGCAAACCGTCCATCCCTTGATTTACCTTTGACATTAATTAATTTTCAATTACAAAACTAATATTAATGAAACACTGAATATTGATTTGAACATAATTTATTGTAATAAAAATTACAAAGGGATTGGCACAAGTTCTAAAAACTTATAACGCCCTCTCCCTAAAATATTGAATACTGAATATTGTGTGCTTGTTGTTACGAAAGGTGATAATACATGCATGTATTAGTCTTTGATTTATCTAGCTGTTCAAAACACTTGGCAAAACATTGTTCATAAGGAACTGTTCATTTCCTTCAAACACAGACAATAAAACATAAAATAACGTCAGGGAATTGCATAAGTGACAATTACGTCACAGAATCCTTCGACAGGTCGTTGAACTTTCTGTCATAATGTTAAACCATTCACCCTAACGTCATATCGGCATAATTAGGGACTGGACAATAACATCAGATATTTAATATATATACTGATATAATTATAGAATATAATTATGTGGTGGGCCATATTAATATGGTACATCTGTGACTCCTAAAATTAGTATTTCATTAAAAAATGAAGATCATCATTTCAAAACATGAATTGTAGACCAAATCAAGAGGTACCTGGTATATCGTACGATTCGGTCGTATTTAAAACTTATACGTTAAATTTCTCCTTGTATTTCCTACTAATATGCATCGACCATTGCTTCCAAACTTTTTAGATACACGAAAATTTAACAAAGCTTGGATAGTTAGCCTCTGATCCAACCTCTGATATTTTGGAGGTCCAAATTTGAATTGTTTAGACGATTTTTGATCTATATCTGTTCATGCTGTTATCTATATTTTTATCTATATAATTTATCTATATTTAATACATATTTTTCTCCATATATTTCATATAATACCTCATTGTGTTTATGTTCTTCACAAAACAAACTATAGCACTGCTGGACACGTTATTGCTGGTCATGTAAATGATATTAGAATGAGGAACTTTAATCACATTTTTTGAAAAGTTAAAAGGGCCAAAAGTACGGGAACTCTGAACTCTCAAATGACGTAATTATTTAATACAATTGAAATGGAAAAGAAGACGACAATTTGTTAGAATAGATTAAATGTGTCGGGTGTATGTTAAAATCTCGCATTAAGCAATGGAGGGACACAATGGAGAGCAACTATCCTGTGTTCAATAATTCCGAAGTAAAATAAAGTTCACGAGAGCAGTTTGTACTGGTTTCTGCTGATAAAGCAGATACTAGTAACAGTATTGTCTTGGTACATGTATGTGTCATTGTTTTATAATGTTCATTGTTTTTAGAGGAGCACCTTGGACTTATTCTACAAGTTGTAATACAGTGTATAAACATAGCTCCCTTTATTTTCAGAAATGCTTCAAAGTTAGAAGTCAATGTTAAATATTTTTGTTGTTCCAAACAACCAAAATGAATTTGAATTACCTTATCTATATTGGATTCCGAAACGTCATAAAAATCCTTATAATGATAATACATAGCGGGTTCAAGTAAATGTTCTACCTAGATTCTTTCTATATTCCTCAATAGAATATTAAGACCCGTGAAGGACAAACTTTTGGAGTTCTGTGCAGTAAGAAGTGGTACAAATCAGACGTAGATCAAATTCAAAGCAACATTGAGAAACATATGAAATTACAAAATTTTACTAAAATCACTAACGTCAAAAGATGCTACTGAATACAATATACAGATACAATACTGTATATTAATTCGCCACTATAAGTTAAAGTCCAGGCTTTTTGATATCATAGCCAGCTAAAATTGGAGCTCTTTATTTTACTACTCATTGGTCATTGCAACACTATTTTGTTAAAAACATTCTGAATGTACAATTATGTATTTTGAAGTTGATATTAAAAAAACAATGTCTGAGTTTCTGATAGAAAAATATTTGTCATTTTTGAAGACTAAACAATCTGCTGGAATTTCTATGGTTACCGATTGCGCCCCGTTATAAGCAAACCTATTTTTTGTATTCATATGAATACCTTAAATACATTAGAAGGAAAGCCTTCAATCCGACAGTTATATAAATCAACGACGTATTATTAATAGCTATTCACATTCATACATCCAATCTATACGCTAAATCCCGGTGAGCTTCAGATAAACGACACCACATAGTTTGAAATATCTATCTGTTTCATATTTGGAAATTTTACTAGAAATAGACGTTAATGGTAATCTAAAACCAAAGCTTTGTGATAAACGTGATAAATTTAACTTTTCAATCGTCAACTTCTAAAACTTATCTTATACAGCAATATACCTTCATCACCTGCATACGGGTTTTATATCTTTCAGTTGATTAAATATGCCAGAGCATCCTCTATATAAGTACAGTTTCTAAAACGAGGCAAGGTATTGACAAACAAGTTGATAAACAAGATTAGCAATGTTCTCGTTTTAGGCATGCGTTTCGAAAGTTTTACGTTTGATACATGTACAATGACATTGTCAGCGAATACAGTTTATAATTAAGTAATGTAGATAACGACCAGTGATTGATCTCTATCAACAACACAAATAGGTGAATAGTGTGCAAAAACACAGACATCTGGGAATAGATTTTACCATAGAGTCAACTGAATGCCGACTTTAAACGAGGTCGTTGAAATCCCTGTCGAATAAATACTGTGAAATTTTCGCCTCGTTTTATTTTTGCCCCTTTCGCCCTCGTCGGAAATGGGCGAATTTGAGACGGTGCGAATTCAAAGTAAACAGAATTATATATCAAATAAGAAATCTTTCTGGGCGAATTTAAAACGGAACAAAGCTGTTTCCAAGTATGAAAAGGCAAAAATAACTCTGTTTATAGTAATGATTGCATCGAATTGTAGCCATTAGTAAAAATCTAATAAAAGAAACATACCCCACCTTATATATCACATTATTTTTTATCTTAAGCTTTCAAACAAGAAGGACTTTAATGTCAGGATTATTCCCAAGTCTCTATAAATTACACATTTTTTCACAACAATAAAAAAATAAAAGAGATGTAAAACATAAAATTCAATTTTATCCAAAATTTCTCACAACCTGTAAAACTGATCATCAACCCTAGAGGTATATATGTAGTAAAGTAAAAATTTAACCGATCTCTTGCAAGCAGAGAATTCAAATTATCTTCTAATTTTGACAACACCTCTCAGAGTATCAGCAGTCTCGTTTAAAGTAATAATTTCGTAAGTTCTTAAGTCGATACAATGATCTTGTAGGCAAATACAATTTATCATTGAGTCAAATGCTGACTGATGATTTTCATGCTTATTGTTAGTCCATTATTTATACACTTAATTGACGAAGGATTTTTCCGTTATTTCCCGATCGTAACAAGGAGAACACGGCAAGTGTGACCGGTCGGGAGAGAATGCTCATTCCTCCATGGCACCTGATCCGACCTCTGATGTTTTGGAGGTCCGTGTTTGCTCTGCTTCTATTTTGCATTGTTTTATGGATCTTTGATATTGAATACATTTCGTTTTCTCTCATTTTCATTCTTTCTTCTTATCAAGCAGTATTCGCGATACTTATTTCACACAGCACCTCACATTTAAATTATTAAATTTTATAACATGATTTTTATTAAACAACTACATGGTAAGACATGATAATGTCTTTAGTTTCTAAAACTAATTGTGATCAACACTACATCATTGACCAACAATATAGTCAGAAATATTCAAAGTTCTTTAACCTCAAATAAAGCGACATGAATATATCAGACCCATTCCAATGCATGTATTCTCCTCTCTCTTTCTTTTAATTCTCAGAAGTAATTTGTTGGATCATTCTTATGTTCAACTGTACAAAGACTTCTGAGAAAAGATTAAAAAGCTTACTGGATACACATTAAAATAAATCACCTCTGTGTCTTTTAATCTGAGTTATATACTGTAAATTCTACAGCAATATACATTTTTACTATGAGCAATGGCGATATTTATACTATAACAAAGATTATATATAATATCATATAACAAGGGTTTTTTTCCAGTTATGTTTAATTTATATTAATTTGTGTTCATAACAAAATATTATCAATTTATGCATGATCCATTGCTTTATATGCATGGATTGTATCATAGTATTTTACAAAACGGTGTCAATCGTAATGTAAAAGGAAAAAATAAAAGCACAGAAGTCTCATTTAAAGAAGAGAAAGTCATTGTGAAGATACAATTACGAACTCGTAATTCGAGACTCAATACTTTTTTTCAGTTACACAGTAAGTGTATTTGATTGTAAAAAAATACAATTTCAAATACCTACAGCCTTTAATTGAATAAAATTAATATTAAAATATTATGTCCCTTCTGAAATTTTCAATTTTGTAGGATTCAAATATGAGTACATATAATGGAGCAGAAATGCCAACACGAGATTGAATGAGAATTAAATGCGCTAGAAAACACTTGTGATTTATCTAAAAGTATGTTTAAGTAATCTCATGCTATCTTTCCCCTTTTGTTGTCACCACACTAGTTCTAGTTGATATCACTTTTGATTCTACAGTGGTTGATTAATATCACTTTTGATCAGGTCAGCAGCTTTCTCTGCAATCATGATCGTCGCTGCGTTTGTATAGTCTGTTATTTCTGGTATAACGGAGGCGTCAGCAACACGTAGACCACTTACGCCCTTTACTCTGTAAAATTAGAGAAGAATCAGTGAATGTTTACTCCTGAATATTATATTCAAGTTAAATTCCTTTAATGCAAGCACTTTTATATACATTTTAATGGGGCCGACTGGGGTTTTATCGTGGGAAAACTACAATAGCGAAACTATTCATTTTATACCATATATAACTTACATAAACTGTAGTGTACATGCAAAGTTTGGGGAAAATCTACCGCCCAGGTATTTTAAAGGGACTGTCTCAAAATTCAGGTACATTTACTATAGGATTATATGGGAAAGTGCCAATTTCTCGCACTTCAAAGCAAATGATACAAATACTACAATAGACATATTGCTCAAACTATAATATATGATGAGTTATATTTTATTATTCATTATATGTAAAATCCACAAAATTCTACCGCCTTGTTTCCAGAGGGGGCATATCAAAATGCCAAAAATAACGAATTTCCTTGTTTTTTTAGAGTACTACAAAATATGACGCATACAATGGATTTATACAAAACTTAAAAATATGACGGAGAGATTATCAAATTTCTATGTTTTAAATTTCAAGAGAATATATTTATTACTTTTTCTTTTATAACATTAGTATTACACCATCTTAAAGAGCGTCGCGTTGTGTGACGTCAAAAACACACTGTCAAAATCCAAACACATGACAACAATGCATCTTAAGTCGAAATCAAAAGTCGAAATCAAATTGCCAAAAAGGCTTTATAGAATTCAGAGTTGGTTTTTCCATTGTTTCTTTCAGGAGTGAAAAGATAAAAATATTTACAAGAATACTTGCAAATGTTACACTATAAAGGATGCGGAAATTCAATTAAAGAATAAAGTGTTAACGATGGTGTATGAAATTTAATTTAAAAATATTTTATTTGTTTCCTTATTAACGTGAAACAAAAATATGGATGACGTCTACTTAAAAATTTTGTTTTATTTTTCAATTTTCATCTTTGGAAAAAAGGAAATTCAAAGGTTAACTTTTAGAACTGGAAAGATTATGTGTTTTTCGTCAGTTAGCTTTGGCATTTTGACATAAACATGGCCGACAATTTATAAAATGATTAAAACTAAGTATATCTAACAACTCATGTCAGAAATTAGAAGCGTTTCTATTCAGGGTAGTGTTTGATATATTTTGAACATGCAACCTTATTACGTTTTAAGATCAAATAAAGAATTAAGAGTTAATGACTTCTCTTAGTAGTTTTACAAAAATATTCAAACTTTATAAACTTAGTAATGTAAGATTAGAATTACATTTGAAATACAATATAACGGACATCAAAAATTTAAATAACATACTTTAAATCTGGACCAACAACTGTTGAACCATCATTAACGGAGCCCATTTTATTTGTTGAGACAGAGTTGTGTCCTGGTTCCATGAAGTGACGTATATAACAATCCCAGTAGGCATCAGAGTCTCGTGAATGATGTAGACAACCCGAAAATGAAGGACCCAAAGAGGCTTTCATTTCCTGAAACTGTGGCGTTTGTATCAGTGCCTGGGCCTTTCTGATTCCTGTAAGTTCACATTAATACTGTACAGGCAAGACACAACAAAAACCAATCTCTCTATCTAAATTTTTCAGAAAAACTACTGTAAACAAACCAATTTCCGCGTTTATCTTGAAATTCGTCACAATTCTCTCGGGGGAATAAAATATGATTAATTGTGACGAGTTATACCTTTTATAAGCACTCTGATATCATCAGGGGATGATAAATACCCAGGGTCGATGACGGGGGGAACCTTGGGGTCTAGACTATTCAATGTTAATGTCCCCCTACTGGAGGGGTGCAGCAGTTTGATGTTGAGGGTTATCCCATCTCTACCCCTCGCCAAGGAGTACCAAGATTTTATAAACTGTAAATGAGGTAAAAATTAAGAAAAATATAAGATTTTTTGAGTTATAATTTTTTTTCTTTTAATAAATATTAGAATCTTCTATTATGGTTGAATGGAAAACTAGCTGATATTTATACTAAGTTCTTATTAAAAAAAAAACTATAGGATTAAGACTGATATTACTTACAGAGACATTTTTATTTCCTACATAGTCAATCATTGGGTCATGGTCACCTAGAGAACTTGTGAAGGTTATCTGAAGGTCGGGATAAGCGATGATAGAAGTCGGATCCGACTGGAACGTCAAAAGAGCCTCAGTTCCACGAAGTTCAGCTAGCATTCCTGAAATCATTATATTGTATATCTAGCAAATACATTATTCAATATATGAAAAAGGAAGTTTTTTTCTGAAAATAAACATCATGAATTTATGCAACAATTTTCAAAAATGTTATATTTAAAACTACTACTAGACGTAAAATCCCTGATTTGGAAGTAAAGGTTTATTAATATTATATGCATGAAAACAAGGTTGTATATCAACTCTTTACAACTAACTGAATTGTTATGCAACATACACAAAGTCATTATTTTCACATCATAGAAATATGACGTTACCATTTCCCCGCGAGCACTTAAGGTAGGATTCTTCTCTGGTTTCTGACTAGATGAAACATTCAAATAATATTTGCTTATATGTCTTATATATTTAGGTGTAAGGGATTGAAAAGACCATATTTTTCTTTCCTCATCAGAATTGTACAACTTTAAATTGAAATGGTAAACTGCATTTAAAAACTAGCAGGGACTATATTTTTGGCGGAATGGTGGCGTATGAAAATATCTTCTTTTCTGCCTCTCAAACTTATGATAGAACAATGAATTTACTTATATTTTTTACACAATCAAAGACGAGAAGAAATTTTCAAATGTAAATTAAATTAATTATAAGGGACTAAACTTTCAAAATATATCAAATAAATATGATTTTTCAAGCAAACTAGAACTGTGTAAGCTTTTAAACGCTTCCAATCAAAGTACAGATTTGAGCCAAAAATCCATAAAAAGTACTTTTTCTCTCTTACTAAACGATCAAAACTTTTTATTTTTGTATCATTTTGTACATTTTTAAGACAACTTTATTATATGTGAAAATAAGAAAAAGTTAAATATAGGAAGCATATAAAAATAACTAAAATTTCCTTAAAAATTAAGAAAAACAGAGAAAATTCGGATTAGCGAATGTCCAGTTTAGTTAAATTGGTATGTAAATTTGGCAATATCATGCTATAGACCCGATATAGTAATATCTTTTCATGCAAAAGAAACAATCTCTAATTTTTTGAATAGAAGTAGGCATCACATGATTGGCAGCAGTCATTTTTTATTTAAAATGTCAAGGAAAAAGGTAATGACCTTGACCTGACCTTGCCTCTAATATAAAATGGTCAAATTTAATCTCACTGATACTATTACTTACTGGTATTGTCTTCTTGATTCTGTGAAAATTTCATTAATTTTTAAATATAAGAAATATGAGAAGAATCCTACCTTAAATAGCGGAGTACAAGCTTCTCGAAAGTGTAGCGTAAATAATATTATGACGTAATATTTTAATAAGAAAATATTTTCCTGATTTTATGAGATTTAAGCTAGTATAAAATAAAAGAAATTTGGCAATAAATTGAAGAGTAAATGAACTTTTTAAAGTGCGTGAAAATGCGTGATTGCGGGGAAACGGTATATGCATGATTTTGCGTTCGAAAAAGAAGGGGGTTAAATATTAAGTTCATATAAAAAAATCATTGATACAAATGTGGTCACTAATTACCTGTTCTCTGAAAGAGATACTGGTTATTCTTCACCTGGTCAGCTATAGCGTGTGGCTTGATGGTTGGTTGCTGGACTAGAACTCTCAGACTGACCGTAGGATGGTCTTGAAGAGATTCCCCGACAGGAACCAAGGAGATGGGTGGTACCTGTAACACAAAAAACCCCTTAATCACAATATATCGAGGAAACATTACCGAATTGTATTCATCTAAGTCCCTCTACCATGTTCTAGGAAGAATTTTTAAATTTTATACTCTTACATGGCACTTGAATCCACCTTTGATGTTTTTCTTTCTGCCCCTGATTTTTTGTTTGAAGGGATCTTTATTGAGCCTGAATATTTGTTTTCTCTATATATAATGCAGACCCTTATACATAATCAAAGACTTGATGGAAGGATATGAAGATAAAGAACAGTATTCAATATCAAAGTCCATAATAACAATACAAAATAGGAGCAGAGCAAACACGGACCTCAGAAACATCAGAGGTGGGATCAGTATTACAGGAATCGAGGAGGGAACAGCTTAAGTCTTTCTTATTTTAGTATAGAAGCTTTAACGAAATTCTCTTATTTGAGCCTTTTTGTTGCCCGATATTTGTCTTTGAATTCCAACCATTAGGTGTTTACGTCCCAATTAAATAACTTTTTAAAAGTAATTCGGCATCCATAGAACGACGTTCCTTGTCAAGATAAAATCTTCCTTTGATAGAACAATGTGTTCTCTTCAATTAATTTGCAAACAATTTGATATGTGACATGTGATAATAGAATTTTTGATCGATTCTAACAGTTTCTTTTAAATTAAAGAAGCAGTTTAAACGATAAGTCATTCATTGATTTTGGGTAGTGTTGCTTTAAGTATTGAAAAATCGCATTTTTTATGTTATTGATTTTGGAAAATTATTATTTATTTTATTACATGGTGACGTTTAATTCGCCGTTTTCCTTTAATTACCCACTCATCTTTTCAAGACTTATTTTTCTTTATATGAATTGATTTTAACATTTTGCCAGTTCTCCAAAATTCGTAACTGCAGTTGATAATGTTCCAAAAATAAGCGTGTAAAATAACCGCTTTTAGAAATAACAGTTGACGTGAAGACATTTGGTAAAGAAAGACTAATAATAAACTGACAAAATCAGCTGGCTTAGTTTTACAGAACTGTCTCTTGTCTGACTCGTGTTAGCCTCAATCGTAACTATCTTTAACTGATATAACGGTATGTGTTAATCTTCTATAACTGCCCTTTTGTTCTTCTGGTTTAATACATTATCGACAATCGTTAATTGAATATTGAAAAAACGAGCGCATTAACCCATTTCCGCAACATACGACGCAGAAAGTGGGAAAATGTAATTTTATTTAATATAACTTACCTTCGTCGATATAATTTTTTCTAAAAACAAGCATGTGTAATCCATTTGGGAAAATTATATTTATAAATTTTCCACCGTATATTATATCTGTATTAAAAATTATCCGAAACAAAATCATCATCATACTATGACAAAATAATTAACACTTAATCCTTAATTAATATTCTTTAGGTGTGAACAAAAGAACAGATAGGTACATTTTTAATGAACTGTTAAAATTATAAATTGCATTCATATTAATTATTATGCATTACAAATTTAATTCACATCATGGCTACATGTTCATTTGCTGCATGTTGATTGTACTGCATTCATATTTTCAAGAATAGAAACACAAACACCCAGAAACCAGACACCTATGTCATTTGCTTAATATATTTTAAAACTTGTGATATATTGAGTCAATGAAGGAGTAGATAATTTGCAGAGATCGATCACAAAACTTCTAAAAGAAGTATATCTAAATCTGCGAAGGGTAAAAAAAAAAATAACAGTGAACCCTGGAAATAAATTTCAGATGCCTAGGACTACTATACATTCTCTATAGACTGATCCCACTCACTAAGAGAGCTTTGTATTACATGTAACAGGTAGATGTGAAATTTTGTAGTCGAATTTTGTATAAATACATAGGCCTACAAACTTATGTGGAACTAAACCCAATGATAGATTATATTTGCAAAAAGGTCATTCGACAAAACGACAAAAGAATTTACTAAATGCTTTTTAAAAATATTGAAATCCTTGTAACTTAAACTTTGAGAAAGATCATACTAGGAATATGTTCTTAAATTTCAAATAATTTGACAAATGTAAACATCAAATAGCAGACTTTTGTGTCTTTTATGGTTTTTTTTTTCAAGTTCACTTTGCTATATAGAATCAAATTATGAATGCAAGTAACTATTGTAATTAATAATACATCGTTATGCTTATTTTCATTCTTATTATATCTCCATGTGAGCTTGAGATGACTAGTCAGAGAGTCTGACACATCTGTTTCATATTTGGATAATTCACTTGAAAAAAGACGTTCATGGTAATATAACGACCAAGTTCTTTGGTGAACGTGATTACTTTAACTTTCCAATAGTCAACTTCTCTTTCTTATGCAGCAATATACCTTCATCACCTGTATACGGAGTTTAATTAATTGATTGATTAATTTGTCGAATCAATTGATTCGATACGCAGTAGCATGCTCTTCATATGTACAATTTCTAAACAAGGTAAATGATTGACAAACAAGTTGGTGAGAAAAGAATATCAGCAGTCTCGTTTAAAGTCATCATTTTGTAAGTCCTTTGATCAATAAAATGACCTTGTCAGCAAATGCAATTTATAATTGAGTCAAATACTAATTGTTAGTCCATTATTTATACACTGAATTGACGACGGATTTTTCCCTTATTTCCAAATCATGACAAGGAGCACACGGTGGGTATCATCGGTTTGCAGGGGATGCTCACTCGCCCATGGAACTATTCCCACAACTGACTTTTCGGAGGTCCATGTTTGCTCTGCTTCTGTTTTGTATTGTTTATATTGTACTTTGAGCTTGAATACTGTTCATTATATTTTCTCCATATATATCATCGTCGGTATATTAATTTTAAAATTCTGAGTTAAAAGCCAAAACAAATGTTTTTGTCTTCGAAAGCCGTATATTGGCTACGAACAACAAAATTATTAAAAAATTCCGTTTTTAAATATTCTTTTTTTTGCAATTCATTAAAGATCATTTTAAAAGACTGTATGTAAAATCAAACTACTTGTTTTTGAAACATGAAAATAATTATAATGTTACGCAATCTAATTAAAATAAGATGTTCCGAATCACCTACCGCTTCTCGTTAACGAATTGGTAGCGAATTTGGAAAATCTAATTTTAATTATTTACACGCGTATATTGAATATTACCGTGCATGAAAAAGGTTTAATAGGGGATGTTAACCATTCTTATCGGTAATTTTTCCTATCCTTAGTGTTTAAGAGGGTGTCCTGTTCAGATTTAATATTGCTGACAAGTTTTACGACAATGATCATTGTTCATAGAAAATTTAAATGCATTTTATATACGGAGACTGTTATTACTTTAATATTCAACATTTTTGAAAAATCTTTATTGAATGACACTTTGTATCAAAATCATTATTATTTGTTATTTAGTTGCTGTTTGCTTAATAACGAAGAAAAATATCAAACATTACAAGGATTGATGTTCCTAAATATGTAAAACACAGGATGTAGTCTGGTAACATGTAAAAGACAAGTGGCTGTTAACCAATTAGGACATTCAACTGTCTTATGTCTTTTTTTGTTTGTTTTTTTACATAATTTTCAAAATACCATGTAAAATCTTTTGAATTAGCTTAGTTGAGTTAATAAAAATGTACTGTGTATTTCATGTAACCATTCATAGCAAATAAAGTGTATGAGTTTAATAAAACCCAGATAAGACGATATGAGAGAGAACTAAAGAGGAATCAGTAAATAATTATTTAGTCTTGCTTTTTACCTGGACTTATGACCTGTTTCTCAATAACGATCCTTTTTTTATAATAGACTTAAGAAATCGCTATACATATGTAGTCAAACGGTTTTTGATAAGTTATACTTTCAGAAGCAAACCATTTAATTTTTTATTGTATTTCCGTAAAAATGTTATTTTTCAAAAAGATGTGAAAGAAAGATGTATTGGTAATATTATTATCAAACCTGAAGTTTTTGAAGTTGGTCACGTGGTCCGATACCGGATCGAATCAAAATTGCCGGAGATCCGTAGGTTCCGGCCGCCAGGATAACTTCTTTATCTGTCTGTACACTGAAGGAAATTCCTCGGTGGATGAACTCTATTCCTTTAGCTCTTCTGTCAGAAATCAATACCTGTAAAATGTGATATATGTAGATATAAATGGACCTCTCATAAATTATGAGGTTCTTATGAAGTACAAATTTTTCATATTTACCAAATTCAACTTCGACATTTGCAGCGGAAAATCACAGTCTATTACTTAATTTTAAAGTATTGACATGCAAAAGCTATTATTCAAAAACTGCACTCTTAATGAAAAGAGAAATGTATACTTCATTACTTATGGAATATATAACTCCTTCTTTTTTTAATAGAAAAAAAACTTTTCTTAATGGTCTGACAGTATCAATCCACCTATCAGTTTCAATTTGGAGTTATAAGGCCACAATTTTTAAACTTGTTTTTAAGTGTAGTTTCTATTCAAGTCTTCAATATGTTGTTCACTAAATGATGAAGCCTTCTGTTTATGTAAAATAATCTAATTTTTTCACAAATGAATTTTTTTATCAAAAAGTATGATTACTGAAAGCCAAGGTTTTTCTCACATTTTTTTAGCACAGATATTTACATTCAAGTTAAGCATGATCTGATATACAAACTAAATCTGTAGATACAAGACTTACATTGAAAGATGTTCGTAAGATACCAACCATTTTAACATTACAGTTTATAACAAAAGAAATACTCGGGTTGGTGAAATATTTCCTAAATGATACGTTCTATGTGGCATTGGTACATATTTACAAAAAAATAAACAATATTTAAACTGAAGGTATGATAAACTTTAGTGATGGGTGTTAAAACATTGACGTATTTTTAATTACCTAATATTACTAATATGTAAACGGGGGATCCTAGAGAAGGCTATTGACGTTTTTACAAAGAGAATTCAGAGTTCCAAGTATCTCTATTATTTGTTTTTCTTCTTAGTGAACGTATCCGTATATACACTAAAGGAAGAGGGCACGAATGGTACATTGTAGGTCAAAACTGCATTGAGGGAATAACAGAAACCTTTCTGTGAGGGAGGTCCAATAACTCTCCCTCCCCTGTTATTCATCTAGTACCTGATAATAGTGCTGCAATTAATCATTAAGTGTTAAGAGAATTTGTTACAAAGGAAACGTTTACAGAACGTATAATTTAACTATTCTCTATATTCAGTAGATCTCGGTGAGATACTTTATTTCACTCCTAAACCTCAAGAAAACAATCAAGGAAGAATTCAGTTGATAATTTTAGAGACGTCATTGAGGAGGCTATCAGTCTTTGAAGTTTTCCTTAAAATTATAGTGAGGTGCTCGGATTATTGATACAAAAACCTTATAGACAAGAGTAAAAGTGTACAGGGAGATTGCATTTCCCATTTCTTATCAATCGACTATTGTCATTAGCATATATCACATTCCAAACTGTTCTTAAAAATCATTTAGTTCAAACATTTAAATACACTTTATAAAAAAAAAACATTTAATCAAGTTTATCTTACGTTAGATTTTAGCATTGTAATATTAGGAAAGCGCCTATTAATCTATTATATAAAAGGCAGACCTCATGAATACGGAACATTTCTTAAACATTTTAGTCATATCTTCAGAAAATAACTTTGAAAATAAGAAGCAATGCGAAGTAGTGTGCTGTATAGAAACATAAGGGAATAAAATATTCAGATTCAGAAAGGACAATATAACATGGCGATACAACAGAGTATATCTTCCAAGCTTTTAAGACATGGAATGCACGGGCCGGGGTCATTCAATAAATAATGCAACATGTGGTTTACCAAAAAGAGTAAAGAAGCCTTTTGGGAGTTATTGTAAAATAACTCATAAACATCGAAAACCGCATGTATTTTGTGTATTTTCCTAGCCCTAAACTTAACCCTAAATCTGACTTTGCAAAAAAAAAAAGATCACCTTTAACAGTAAGAATTGCCACTTTACTGAGAAGGATATGGAGATAGCGAACAGTTTCAACCTCAAAGTCCATAAAAAAACACAAGATAGGGGAAAAAGCAAACACGGACCTCCAGAATATCAGAGGTGGGATCAGATGCCATGGAGGGGTGGCATCCCCTGCTGAGTGAGCTGAAGGACTCTTCCAAGAAAATAAAAATTAGGCGAGTATGAAAGTGTGATTTTTGACAAAAAATAGCTTAACAACCAAAAAACAAAGATGTGGCTTAAATATCTAATAACAGACACGTCTCAGTGTATAGATTTCATTAACACAGTTCAAAAGGTTGGAACAATTAATAAAATATGAATATAAAATATTTTTACATAAGGCCGATGCCGTTCTAACCTACAGATGACTAAGAAAAATAATGGGTTATGTGTGCCAATAGTCTTCCTAAATATAAACATTTATTTTATTACATGTGATGTGTAAGGACTGGCAACCTGAAGTCTATACATACATACTATGTTTTATGACGGCGGACCCTGGTATACTGAAGACTATAATAATACCTTGGAAACATGAGCATCTGTGACCATATCAAGATTCCTTCTCCCCAGAGCCGGTCTGATGAAGCCCTTCAATGTGTTCCATCGTTCACCGAACTTAATATTCGTATGTATCCTACATATACCTAAACAAGAAGAAGCATACGTTAGCAATGAATGACTTTTTGAATTCGGTTTCTTCAGTTTTGGGTTTCTTTTGGTAAATCATAACATAGGCGATTGGTTTCAGGATGGTGTATTTTGTGCATTATTTTTATTTTAATGGGGGTACTTAGTATTCGGACACACATAATACACAAAATACACCATCCTGAAACCAAGCACCTGTGAATTAGAATGGGTAATAAACCCACAACATCCTCTTAAGAAAAACAAACGCTTCATATTAAAGAGATATTTGTAAATGCGTTATCAACTATGTTGGTTTTAAAAAACTAAATATTACCAATATCTGCTCCCTCGTTGCAGTTGATGGTTTTGTATCCAATGGTGTTGGCGGCAGTCAGGTAAGTGTTAAGAAAGGGACTGGGAGGAAGTCGGGACACACGGAGGTTACCGCATCTCTCGTGGTACGCTACAAAATTTATAACAATCAAAATCAGTCGGAACACACGGAGGTTGCCACATCTCTCGTGGTACGCTACAAAATTTATAACAATCAAAATTAGTCGGAATACACGGAGGTTACCGCATCTCTCGTGGTACGCTACAAAATTTATAACAATCAACATTTTCTATAAATTGTAATGGAACAATGAAAGTGTAATTTATGGTTATGATTCTAAAAACTTAATATTGATTTAAAAAAATAAAAAAAAATAATTTATGATAAATAATTTCAAAAGCTTTAATCATATACATGTACAGTTTTAGAAGAAGCAGTCATTTTGAGCTCGATTTTGCACTAGGTTAATTTACTTAATGCCCAGGGGCAGAAAAGAAGAATTCCAAAGAAACAATGCATTTTCACTATATAAACCTTTTTAGCTCCAACCTAGCACTAGAACCCCTGACCCAGGGGCCATGAATTTCACAATTATGGTAGAGGGCTCAATGCTGATTCAATCATAAAAACAGTTTGACTGCTTGATGTCTAGGATTAAGGAGAAGATTTTAAAAGATTGCACTAATTTTAGTTGTTTTTGCCCCACCCATCTCAGGCCCCAGGGGGACAGGGACAATGGAATTCACAAATTTTGTTTCCATTAACTCATAGATGTTTTACATCAAATTTGGTTAAAATTGGTTCAGTGGTTTCAGAGAAGAAGCTGAAAATGTTCAAATGTTAACACACGACGGACGACGACGGACGAAAACGGATCGCAATAGGTCATCTGAGTTTACTCAGGTAACCTCAAAAGAAATTTAAAAAAATGCCCTTATTATAATAAAATTATATGTACAGATATATAAGATTTACTATCACAGGTAACCAAATATATAATTTATAGAAATTATTTGAGTTAACGCTTAGGTTCGAAAGAGTGACAGAATTGTAATGTACATTGTAAATTATGCATATGAGTAAAAACATAAAATTTATTCTTACTGAAGATTTTTAAATCTAGTGTCAGCTTTATAGGAAGAAATATATTTTTCGCTGTGTTAAAAAATGCAACAACACGGTGTCAGAATTTAATTCATGCGTGATGCATTTTTTTTTCTGAAATTCAGCATAGGAGTGGATTTCTTTGCTGAATAATTATATTGAAACCGTGCTTCCATTGCTATTTTCTGCGTGAACTGTGTCGATGTAAAGAATTTGCAAAGCCAAATTACTATAGTAATTTATCTAAGTAAATGCATTTATCTTTGTTAGAAAGCTCAAGAGCATATCTGATCTCTAATTTCAGTAGATTTATTATTGAATCTTTTTCAAATTAACGACAAAAAATCAAAGACAAAATAAGTGTTGAAAGAAACTGATTGATGTTATTTGATAGATCTCCGATTTATTTTGCCTAAATCAAAAGTTTCTCGTTCAATGAGGGAGATCGGGATCAAACAATTTTAACATAGATTGTAAAACAATGACTTAAATGTGTTCGCTTTGTCAATCTTGAAAGAAATATGTCAAAATAGTATGCAAGGATTTCATCTAAGTTCAACACCCTCATTAATTTCACTAATAAGCTTAAGTTTTGTATGCTTTTCACTTTTCTGATGTCATCGTCAATTTAAATTTCATTTCATAATTTGATCGATATGTTTATGGAATGCCAATTGAATATGAACTTTGAAACAAATAAATTGTCCACTGTATGGACAATATAACATAGTTTCTTTGAATTCTTTGTTTGCCATCTTTCTCTTGAATATTCCCTCTCTCTCTTTTCTATTTGTTTGTCTGTCTGTCTTTCTGATATACACGCACAAACACACACTTAAACCTCTGTTCATTTAAATATGTTATTAGGCTTTAATAAAGAATTTCATACTTGATCTGGCTAGCTCCGGAACTGCGATATCCTCGGAGCGCCGGAAGTACTTCAGAATTTCCCGGAAGCTCCAGCCTGAAGCCCCGGATGATGCCCAATAATCATAGATATGTCGACTTCCTCGCTGATATATCATTTTGTTGATACTGAATGTCCCTCCACTTACTTTTCCTTGAGGGAGAGGAAATTGCTAAAAATATTCAGCCTCTTATCTAAATAAGAATCATAAACGTTTTCCCCCTAGTCTTTCATTCCTCAAATTACCCCCTTACCGTATAATTACAAATCACCTACATTCTCATTTATTATTCCAGGATTTTCAAAAAACTTATTGTCATTTGGTTCTTTTCATTATTGTTTTTTTTTTAAGTTGAAAATATTTTGCATATATCATTTAATCAATAGGATTAAACATTTCCATACCCTGTTATTGTATGCGTATCCAGCGTGTTTCTGTGGGACGCTGTAATACCCCCAGTCCACACTAGAATTGACCAGCAGGGGGTAGAGAGCGGGGATGTCCATATAAGGAGTTTCCTTTCTCTCTCTGTCTGACTCCCCCGCCTCCACCAGGAGAACGCGGTGGTCCGGATTTTCCGAGAGTCGCGCGGCGAGGACGGTTCCGGCAGATCCAGATCCGACTGTAACGAAGGTAAACAATAATTCGGGAAAGGTACATAATGTCATTGATGTTCAATATGTGCAGTTTATAAAAACTAAAAAACTAACAAATCAAAGTAAAGCACAAAAAAAAGAATTTATGAATTTATAAAGTTCTTTTGCTTTTTTTCTATTTTTCCAAATTCTACTCTCTTTAGATATTTGTTGCAAAAGTAAATAAATAATTTATTTTAAAAAAATGAATGCAGTCCTTTGAGACAATAACAGGTGCAGAAAGAGAAAAGATTCCCAAATTCCAATCACTTTCTGGTATAAATACAGGTCAGGCGAGGTCACGACTGGGGAAACCTGTTAAACACCTGACGTATTACTTTACCATTAGTTACGACCGACCAACATTAATATATTCTGTTATACATTCATAAAATGTTACATTGACCGGGATTCCCAAGGTAATATTGGTGTCCGTGTTAACAGCGGACTAATATAAACATTACCTACAATAAAGTCGTATCGGCGGCGCATGTACTCGGGGCACTCGTAAGATTGTAGAAGTCGAAAAACATTGACCAAAAACACCAAGGAAATTGTAGACACACTGGATTTCTTCATTATTAAGGAATTCTGTAGAAAAAAACTGAAAAATAATGATAATATTTAATGACAAGAATGTTATACAAATAAAAGTCATTCCTAGTTGTATTTATCTTAAAAATTTCTATCCTCTTCAAAATTAAAATTTCAAAAGTGAAAAATGTTTAGAGGTTCACTTTTTTAAAAAAGACATATTTCAAAGAACATCCCAGTGTTACAGAAATGTAAACTAATGTTGCTGTCGATGGTAGCTTTGTTGCAAGTTTGTTTTCTTTAATTGTGATTGACCAATATATTTTGTAAAAGTTAATGTACATATCTCAATTATTAATAGTCTCAGTTACTTATAAATGGAGACTACCCAGTAAAACAAGTGGTCACGTCAGATTTGAAACATTCCTGATTTATTTTACTAAAATATACAACCACAGGAAGTTAAGAGAGGCCATTTTAGCAGAATTTAAAATCCTTTTACGACATTTATCATTCTTTCCATGTTTCTGGTTATTTCCGTTAACGATGCTACTATACAGCCCCAGGGGATTTTGTGTAAAACAAATAATTCATATTACATCGCTTAAGTTGTTTTCGTGTTTTCCTAATTGATTCTTACGTAAAGATTGTGCGTTCCTTAAATTTTTACAAAACAATCATTGATATAATGATAAGCATATAAAATGTTAATTTTTTTATAAGGAAAATTGGCGGTTCGATCTATATTATTCATATCATTCTTAAGTTCTTGCCTTAGATAAACAAGACAAGCAAAAAGTAGTATCATTAACGGTATTTCTTCCTATAATATAGAAATACAAACAAAAGCTCTTAAATCTGTGTCTTCATAGGGCTATTAATGTTATAACCTGATAATTAAGTTTACGACCCCTTCCTTCTAAGGAAGTATATGGTTTATATAATCTATCAAGTTTATATAAAATAGAATCCAACTTTTAAACAGATAATTCTACCACTACAACATTATGATTTCCAATTCTTACTTCAAATTTTCTCTAATTTATCCACAAAACGTATATAAACAATGAAGCAAAAACAAAAATAATACCTCAAAACACCTGTCAAATCCGGATTCAGAAACTGAACATATTAATTATCCTCAAAAAGTTTTACGATTCTATTCTTTATATAACTTTTTTTTCACTTGAAATCTGTTATTAATTCCCACTAAAGTAGATTGAGCTCTCTATTTCACATACGTGCCAGTCTTTAGAACGGAATCGAGGGAACTTAATTTATGCACTAATTACTATGACGAATATTTTGTCTACCTGCGACGGCATGGGACCGATAAAATATAGGTACACACAAACGCAAAAATCAATCATATTTCAAAATTAAAAATCATAGAGCCCATCTGGTTTTGATTTATATTGATAGATTGTATGTTAATTTGTAATCAATTTAGTTACTGAATATAAAATATCATAACCTTATACAAATGTTTCATTGCTTAAGTTTCAGTGTGTATAGGTACAGTATATATATCATCAGGTATCTCAAAAGTTTATTGACAGGTTTTAATTAATAACATTCGAAAAATTATGTCTATTTTATTATATATACAGATTTTTTGCATTATATACATTAAAGTCCACAGTGTTTTAGAGAGCATTCTCATATAACCTTAATAAGTGTCCCAGCAATTCTACTAAGTCATGTATTTCATACATTATAGTTCGTTATAGTAAAAAACTTCATTTTTATTGAAAAAGAATTCATGCCTAAAATCATCACAAAAGCAAAGGAGTGTCAATTGATAAAATTCTAATTATTGCAAAGATACGACCGAAAGGCAAATTGAATCAGAGAGTATACGAAACGTTAGCTCATTTGAATAACTTGATAATTTATCTTTTTATAGCGGCGCGGAGGAGAGTCTAGTCATAAGGTTTTCTGGTTGCTATTTATTCTTGCATCTTATTTAGTTGATTTATAGCATGCAGTCGGTGTGAATATTATATAATTTACGCCATTTACTGCATAAAATTAAAATAGGACAGGGTTTTGCTTGATATTAAAAAAGAATCGTTAATAAATTTAATGATAATAATAAATTGTATCCTCATGTTTTGCCTAAACTCATATATTTAATATATTAAGACTTTTAGAATCATGTCGTAATTGGAAAAGTTCTTGTTTAGCTAAATTTCATATTTACTCTATTTATTATGATTTGAATAGAAAAAAGTCCCGACCTGTTACTTTGCTAAAAAAAAACATTGAACAGATGTTTTTTTCTTTTTATGCGAAGAGAGTGATAGACATAACACCGGACAGCGCAAACGTGTTGTCTTTCGTTTACCAGTTATGTAAGGATTACTTCAGTGCACGTCTTTGTTAATTAATTGCATAATAAAGCAGTTTATAGAATTCATGTGTCAATTCATGATGACACAGAACTGACTTTAGTAATACACACGTATATAGCGAACATGCATGTAATCAATTGACTCCTTACAGGGAAATTATTTTAATTCCACGTCGGTTTAAAACATATTGTACAACTAATAGATAGCACAAATTACGTTTATAACGAAGCTAAATCTTTCGTCCCTGGTGGCTCGTTACATGTATATGCGGGTTTTACTGTTGTTTGAAGGTGCAGTTGGTTTTATATTAAGTCTCCTTTAAGGGACATAGACACAGTTTCAGCTAAAAAAAAAATCCATTTTTTATGTTTACACTTACTCAACTAAGGTTTTTTCTAACAAACATCAAAAATTTGAAATTCAGTTTTCAAGATACTACCGGTATTACATGTACGTAAACAAGGTCTATGCCATGTTTTTGTTTACATAGGTTAAATATACTCAAATATGCTTGTTGAAAAAAGATTGTATTTAACAAGGAACAAATGACATTCATATTTTGATGATCATGAGGATTACCTTAGTAAAGAAATGCAAACATTAAGGTCTTCAATCCCTAATAGGAACTAATTCAATGAAATTGAAAACATAACAGATATGTAGGCATTGAATACTCAGTTTATTTAGACATACTTCCCATTTATTACTATAAATATGTTTAATGGGATGTGTTCTAATTCATGACCTTGAATTCTGGTAAGAGTTATATCCCCTTTTTTTAATCTATAAAAAAAAATCGATTAAAAAATTTTTAGCGGGTTAAAAAATGTTTTTAATCATCATTTTATTTTTAATGTTTCAATGCATCTCTCCACCGCAGGATTTATTGATATTCAAATTATTTGAATTTTTATTTTGAAAAAACGCTTTCCCCCTTAGACTTCAATGCAATTTTTGTTAATTAACTACTGCTTAATTAATGAAATTTTTGAAAATTTCTCGTGAACAATCATTTTTCACTATAAAATGCTTTAACATAATATCAGAGTATTGTGTACTTGGCGGACATTTAAGGGTAGAGAATTTGGTCCCATTAGGGATTGAAATCCTTAAAATTGGTTTTGAAAATTTCAGTTGAAATTGTGTCCATGTCCCTTTAAGATGCCGGATTATAAGCGGACAGTGAAAACAAGAAGGCTGATTCTTACTGATGTACTGCGGCAGTATAATGTAGGTCTGTTGTAATGTTTAAACAGGTGGCTACACAAGTACTTTTATCATGTAATATTTCATATCCAGCCATAGCACCGCAGTAACTCATTCTGTGATACAAAAGACATAATTTCTTTAATAGTAACTTTTGAAACCCATTCAATTTATATAGTCTATTGTTTTTCGATTGAAATAGACGTGGACTTAAAGCCTTTGATTGAAGTACAGTATATGTTTGTCAACTCAAGATATCTAGGAAGAGGGGGGTCAAAGAAATCCACCCATGGGATTTTTAGTTAAATATATTTATGAAAAGGTAAACAGAGTGACCTTAAATCCTACAAATTAAACATACAAAGGGGCGTACGGTCCCAGATAAAATTAAAGAAAGTAAAAAATCTAGATCCTCGTATCCGACCCACTATTTTCAAACAAATTTTGGTGTCGTTTTACTGAGGTAAAATGTCCTTAATAATGACCCCTCCAAATAATCAGAGACATCGGCCTCTTCAATGGCTGACATTGAGAGAAGGAATTACCCGTACATTGTGGTGGGGTGTGGGGGAGTAGGGAGTGCTGCCCTCTACTGGCTAGCCAAAAGGGAAGGGAAAGGTAATTTTACGCATAACTATCTCGCTAAATGTGCCGTCAAGAACAGTCTTAACCTTGACATATTTAAGTTATTGAGACGTGCATATATATAGAGCTTTATATTTTGTATGTAATATTATACCCACATGAGACTTGACAATGCTTCGCTAAATTACTAGCTCCTAGGTGAAATATGATATTTAAAGGCGTAAAGATACTGTTTGAACCATTAAAATGTATAACTATAGCTTTATCGAACAGTGTATATCCTCTTTATTTTTGATAAAACAGATGTGCTGGGGTTAGAGCAGTTTAAACTGGGGCATGATAACGGAGGATCACAAGATCATTCCAGGATTATGTAAGATCATGTTTAATACAAGGTCACTGTAGAAATTTTATACGGGATGATATTAAAATTGATATAACGTAAGAAAACATTTTATAAAGCACTTATAAATGATATTAATTCCTTCTTCAAGTAAAATGCAATGAAAACATTTTGATGTCAATTTCCGAAACATAATTTATATGTTTGTTCTGAAGTCTGACAATAAAGGAGAAGAAATTGAAGTGAGTGTTCAAAAGTAATGATTGAGAAAATAAATGTCTATATGTACATGAATTTTTGCTCTTTGACCATCGTTGTCCAATCAACTCGAGTAACATAAGATGCAAAAACATAACCGTTGGAGGGACACTGATTTTATAGACACGAGAAACAAGCATTCGTCGGAAATAACGTCAAATACGCCATTTGAATTTTTAAATATCAATAATGAATATCAATGATACAAGTTAGTCAATGTTTTATTCGGCAAAATAATAAACGTTTCCTTATGAAAATCAGTTGTTTTAAAGCAAGACAAATCAATATGCATAATTCTAAATTAAATCATAGTCAGAATATTCCGCTCACTTTAGAGGTAATGCAGAACAAGGGTGAGAACTCTGGGTTTTTTTTTTCATTTTTCAGACGGTTGGCATATCATGATGACATGTACACCAAACTGACCCCGGAAACCTACAAAGCGTAAGTTATCAGACATTTGTACATTTATTCAACAGTTTTGTATCATTAATTTTTTGGTGCTAATCTCAATCTTAATACTAATCTTAATATATATCGAAATGAATCACACTGACTTAGGATAAAACATTGTCCTTAGTTTTATTAATGAATCCATTTTCTTTTAACAAAAATGAAATTAACCGAAATAATATATAGTAGTTACAGAAAACACATAAAAAGTAATTTACTATAGAAAATTAGTCACTAGTGTAAAAGTGTGAACAATTTTTTTGTACAAGATTGGAAATACAAGTTTGGGTTAAAATGAGTACTGTTTTACCCCTGTTTGGAATACATGTTTGAATTAAAGTGAGTACTTTTTAAAAGTCAATTGAAAACACACAATTTTCGATTTTAAGTGAATAGCTTTAAGGATACATGAGGGGATAAAGAACAGAATTAAAGATAAATTCCATAAAACAATACAAAATAAGAGCAGAGCAAAGACGGACCTCTTAAACATAAGAGGTGGGATCAAGTGCCATGGAGGAGTGCGCATCCCCTGCTGACCGGTCACATCCGCCATGTATAAATAATGGTCTAACAATCACTTCTATTGTTTTCTCCCCTATAGCTGGAAGGAGGTAGAGAGGGAGTCGGGGGTACAGCTGGTCTACAAGACGGGGGGAGTTAACTGGGCCAGGAAGGACGAGATGGGGTACATCATCGACAAGTACGCGGACGCCATGAGCGCCAACAATATCAGGTACAGCGCTAGCAATGATCTAAAAATATCCGAGAACAATTATCTAAACTTTTATCAATAGCTTTTTATTTAGGGATGTATTACATGTTCATTTTTTTAAATCAAGGAGATTCTAAAGCTCTAAATTATATTTCTTTCCATGGAAATACCTAACTTTGAAATCTAACAGGAACTACATACATGTATTTTGGCCGTACTGAGGCATATGGAAACATACATTTAGTAATTTATCACATGTATCATAGTTGGTGTCTTTTACCACTTACAGAGGTAAATAAATCTGATGTACCAAGGTCAAACATTTGTATACTGCTGAGTCCTCAGTTGCAAGTTTTGCATGTGTACATCAGGTCACATCCGCCCCGGTTTTATCTGTTTATTTGAATTATCTATCAGAGTTTGTTAGTACCATCTGATAAAAACTCTGAAGTGTATTAACATTTCATGAAAAAAACGGTTTTTAATGTTTTGAAATAGAAATAAGTATCACATGAATGGCAACATTAGGCTTTGATTATAAACTTCAATAAATGCATAATAACCTAAACCTGACCATGCTTCTTAAACAAACTGTACAATTTTATTTTATTGATACCGTTACGTAGTGATGTGGTCTTTTTCAGTCTGTGAAGATTTTCTTGATATTTGAATTCAATAAATATGAGAACTCTTCCTCAAAGAATGCAATTTTTGAGGACCGTAACCTTTTGAAAATTATCTCTGAAAGTGTTTTTTTTTCAGATACCAAAGGCTGAGTGGTAGAGAACTTCAAGCCAAATTTCCTCAGTTCCAGACTTCCGATGAATATACAGCCATTTATGAGCCAATGGCTGGGCTAGTTGACGCTGCTATGGGCAACGCCGTGCATATCCAGCTCGCACGTGCACGCGGTGCTACAGTCCTAGAAAACTGTCCCGTCCTAAGACTTGAAAAATTGCCAAATGGTGGGATAAAAGTAAATATATGTACATGTAAAGTTGAATACAACAACTTTCCAATGTTTTACCAATTTTTCAAAAATGACGAAAGTTCTGAACCCTTTCTCCCATTTATCACATTCTGGTAGCTAATTCCAAATGGTAACATTAAACGATTTAATGCCCGGATCCAGGATTTATTTTCTAGAAGGTCAACCAAAATTTAAATAATTGTCGAAGAACGAAACTACTTGCAAAAGCGTAAAAAAACAATGTCACAGAGGTAGGAACATTTCTGCCGATTCATAACATGCTTTACCATTTACAAGGGGGTGGATGTTTATTTCAAAGTCCTTTTTGCGGCAACTGTCAAAAATGTGCACTACAAAGTAGCTTAAACTGTTTAATTCAATTCCTCGTGATTAGTAGGGATTTGTTACATAATTTACGCTAGAAACAGACGCATGTTAACTCCACAAGAAAATGCATCGTGTGCAAGAAACAATGTACATATATGCCTTGCATTTGTCCGCGAATAGAAATTGTATAAGTGTATTTAAAAAAATATGCAAATGAAATATCCTATTTGTGATATGCGGTTTTCATGATGATGTAAACGAGAAATAGAGACAAATGCGTTTTAGAAAAAGAACCTTGATTTTAATTAATATGAATGGTGAAATACTTACGCGTGTCATTTATGCAAGAATTTCTTTCAAACGTATGAAATAAACATAAGATCATTCTTCGCTCTTCTATTTTGATTTTGGATTTTTTGTTACAATTTCTGGTAGAACTCCCTCTAATATTACAGAAAAAAGCTGTGTCTTAATTATCCATTAGTGTGCCTTCCTCTGTAATTAAAAAGGAAGTAGAATATTGCGATAATGAGAAACCTGTATGCTGGATTTATTTTTTGGGGGGGAAGTATGAAATATGTAAATCACCCTTAGAAAGTAAGACATATAACTAGACATATATTATCAGATATTTCTGACTTTATTTATTTCCAGTTTTCAATGAGATTTTTTGGATGCAAATGTCATCCGATATCTTACAATCTTAGTTTTTTCATATAAAACATATAGCAAACATTAGATTAAATGATGTACTATTGTAGCTTTGAGAAATATGCTTCAGGAAATAAATACCGTATTTTATAAATTTCTGAAGTTGTCACCTCACACACAGCATAACTCCGACAAATGAATCTAATTTAAGAATATTGTATCGATAAATGTCGAAATATGATTTCGTTATGCCAAATAAAAACAAGTCTAGCTGAATACATGACTGTACATGTACCGCACATTGATGCTCTTCATATATATCACACATTTAACCTAAAAAAAAGCAATTTTAAACTCACTATTTAAAAAATCTCTATGAAAATGCAATTTTTAGAAAAAAGATATATGTCGGCACTGTAAAAGATACTGTGCGACAATTCAGAAAATTCCCTTAATACTATTTTTAGTGTTTCTGGTTTTCTGCACACTGAATCAATTATACAAATATACCTGTCATTAAATTGATTTTTTTTATAACTAGAATAGATTCCTTATTTTTTGTTGAAATTAAGGTGGTTGGAGTCAATAAAATACCCCACACAGATCCACCTAAAAATTACATTGATAATTTCCTTGCCATAATATTCTGATGAGAAATTGACTCTAAAACACGATTATTTTATCCATTTTAATGGAGTTCACGTATCTGAAAAAAGATTATTACTGTTTATTATAGGTTTATACTCCGAAGGGCATGTTTCAGTGCCAGAAGTTGGTAGTGTCGGCCGGGGCCTGGATAAACCACGTCTTGGGCTCCATCGGGCTCCACATCCCTGTCTACGTCACGCAGGAACAGGTTACTTACTTTGCCACGCCCCACGTCAATGAATTCACCAAAGAAAAGTAAACAAAAAATGTTCTTTTCTGCACATATGAGAAAAAAAATTGATTCAAAACAAAAATAAAAAATAAAAGAAGCAGTTAAAGAATTCACTAAAGAAAAGTATACTTTTTTGTTCTTTTTGCATATTTGAAAAACAAATTTGATTCAAAACAAAATGGATTATCAAAAAGAGACACAGAAGTATTTTTTTTTTTAAAGAAATTGTCTTTATTATGTCTATAGGTACCCGATCTGGATTTACCATTCACCCAAGTATGACTTTTATGGACTTCCGATACACGGTAACTCTGGAAGTAAGATTGGTATTGATGCAGGCGGCCCTGTAGTCACAGCAGATACCCGGAACTTTAATCCAGATCCGGTCCGTGAACAGGCCTGTATTGATCATCTAAAGAAAACAATTCCAAGGGTAAATAAAATACATAATATAAAGTTTCATTCGATAGATTCTTGCTTACAAAGGGAGTCTCATATGAAAGAAACTTTGAAAGAAAGACAACCATTCATATTTTATCACTACATTCAGCTGTGTTAAAAAAAACTCTGCCTTTTCTCTCATAACCTCATGTGCATTAACACTTTAATACAGTTGGTTTTTGTTATTTCTTTTCAACGTTAGAGAAAACCCTAGCAAGAATTTGTTTGGTTGCAGTGATCCAAAGAGTTAACAGTAACAAATTGCAAATTATTTATCAATGGAAAGAGAAGAAAATCCATGATCCCGGAGTTATTTTTCTTCATTTACCATCACCCGTCTTTTTTAGAATTCTCAGCAAGACACTTGTCTTTCGATGTACACAGAATCTCCCTGTACAAAATCAATCTCTTGATCACTAGCACTCCGGACTTGTACTTTCACATAACTCTTTACAACTTACTGAATTACTGCAACTTAATGTTCACGTTATAGAAATATGACGTTACAAATTCCTCGCAAGCACTTTATAGCGTGCTACAAGTTTCTATAAAGTTAAGCGTAAATAATATCATGACGTAAAATTCAATAAGGAAATTACTTTTCTTTTTTATGAGATTTTAGCTAGTATAAAAAAGAAGAAAATTAGCATTAAATTGAAGATTAAATGTACTTTTTGAAGTGCGTGGAAAATGCTTTATTGCGGGGAAACGATATATGTGTGATTTTGCGTTAGAAATAGGAAATAGTATATGCGTTAAAATGTGTGACTGCGGGAAAGGGGGTTAAACCTGTTTGTATAATTACAGTTTCTAGGCCTTCTCATAAACAGCACACTTAATCAGCTGTGACGTGTCTGTACATTTTCAGTCTTTAGACCTCTGGATGTACGCGAAAGCCTGTCTTTTTTTTTAGTTTCTAGGCCTTCAGAAGTATACAAAGATATTTCTGAATAATTGCATTCTCTGCTTTCTCTGATGAAACTTCTGGAAAATTGCGAGTCCTTATATGCAAACATTCCCCACGATAAATCAAAGTCCATGTTTTTTTTTATATCATTGACAGCTGCTTTTTCAATAAAAATGGAACTCGTTAATTTACTTACCTCGTCAATGGTCATTTGCAAAATTATTTTGTTTTCTGGTTGACAATATCTATGTGGTTTTTAGAGGCTAAGTCTTCTTACAATCTATGGAATTCCCATGGGTAAACACTTACTATGGTCTTTAACTTAACGTTTAGATTATATAAAATATATTGTCACTTAACAATTATTATTTCCATTTTTATGTGGATACCCTGTTGAATTAACAAAAAATAGCACAAATGTGTGTTTAAAACTAATTTGTCACCTTTTCCCCGGCAATGTTCGTTTGCGTTATTTCATTTTGCAACGTCACAAACGCCTCCTACGTCTATGGAGCTCGACAATTTTGAAAGGCGCTTAATTCACATTAAAGATTACTGAAATAAAGATTAGGCACCTATGGAAAGGAAAAATTAGAGAATTTTAATAAATAAATAAGCATTGAATTCATATTTTGGAATGTTTTCGGTCCTAATAACATACAGGCCGTGCCGACAAATTATCATACCGCGCTAACGCTAAGGTGCGGTATTCAATTTGTCTGCACGGCAGAGGACCGAGGACATCTCAAAATATGTATTTAATGTTTAAATGTTTCATGTTTATTAAAACCTGACTGTCTTTACTTAAGTCTCTGAGCCCTCTCACGCACACTTAGACCTCTCTTTACATTTTCAGTCTTTGCTCCTTTGATATATACCAAGACCTCTCTTTTCTTCAGGCCCTGCAATGTACAAAATAAGGTCTGTTAGTAAAATTCCATGTTTTAGGTCCTTTTCTATGTACACATAAACCTGTCTTTATTTCAGTCTCTTGGTCCTTTGATGTACAATAAAATCTGTCTGTTCGTTTTCAGTCTAAGTACCCTCTGATGTACAAAAGAACTCTCCAGACGTTTTCGATTTTTAGGCAACTTGATATACACATAGATCTGTCTTTATTTAAGTCTCTCCCCCCTCTGATGTACACTAAAATCTGTACATTTTTAGTCCCTAGGCCCTGTATTATACAAATAGACTTCTTTGTACAAATTCCATGTCTGTACATTTTCAGTCTCTAGACCCTGTATTATACAAATAGACTTCTTTGTACAAATTCCATATCTGTACATTTTCAGTCTGTAGACCCTGTATTATACAAATTGACTTAATACAAATTCCATGTCTGTACATTTTCAGTCTCTAGGCCCTCTGATGTACACAAAGACCTGTCTGTACACTATGCCTCCTGACCGCCATTTTGTCGTGGATAGCTGTGGAAAGAGAGTTGACGGTTACGACAATGTAATTCTCTGTTGTGGAGCGGGGCACTGCTACAAGTAAGTACAGAGTAACAATATTCTACCAATGAAATAAAACATATTTTCGAAAATCCATAATAACAAAAATATCTAATTTACATGTAAATATAATAATGTCTGAAAATGCAAATTCAAATGTAATGTAAAAATGTAAATGTAATAAAATTCTGAAATAAAGATCAGTCTGAAAATTTATAATAACAGTATTTAAGCAAAGAAATTATAATTTTAATGAAATTGAAATAGTAAAATTACATAATATAAATAAAGACTGAATCCAGAAAGCCCCCAAAAACTGTGACATTTTAAAGACAAAAACACTAACTTTAAGAATTAAGGAAATTTTTTCAGGTTTGCCAGTCTCCTTGGAAAGATTCTTAGTGAAATGGCGATTGAAGGGAAAACTCAGTACGACATATCTAAATTTAACATCGACAGACCGGCGCTGACAGACCCTAACTGGAAGCCCCAACTGTTTATGGGGACAGGCGGAAAAGTTCCGACCAAAGAGTCAATCAACTCGAAACTATGAAAACTGTGTGGAAGTGATATAGTGCTGTTCAGTATCATACGATAAAGACATTATTGGGCTAGGGTTGGGGTTGGGGTTGGGGTTAGGGTTAGGGCTAAGCCTAACCTTAGCCCTGATATGTCATGTAAAATAGAAAAACTGGTGATATAAGAATAAGCATTCAGTTAATATCATATAATCTTTATTAATGATGAAATACAGTGATCGATATGTTTAAGGAGTGCCAATTTAATATAAACTTTGCAACAAATCTATGGACAATATACCTTAATTTCTTTCTTTATTTTCTATCTTTCTCTTGCATATTTCTTCTCTCTCTCTCTCTCTCTTTTTATCTGTTTGTCTGTCTGTCTCTCTGATATAAACGCAAAAACACACACACAAACCTCTGTTTATTAAAATAATTTATTAGGCTTTAATAAAGAATTTCATACTTGATCTGGCTAGCTCCGGAACCGCGATATCCTCGGAGCCCCGGAAGTACTTAAGAATTTCCCGGAAACTCTAGCCTGAAGCCGCGGATGATGCCCAGTAATCATATTTATGTCGACTTCCTCGCTTATAACTCATTGTTGATATTGAATGTCCCTCCACTTACTTTCCCTTGAGGGAGAGGAAATTGTTAAAAATATTCAGCCTCTTATCTAAGTAGTAATCTTAAACGTTTTCCCTCTCGTCTTTTATTCCTCAATTTACCTTATATTTACAAATACCGTTTTTATTCATTATTCCAGGATTAAAAAAATGTATTGTTTTTTGGCTTCCTGTATTTTTTTTCCTTATGTTGAAAAGATTTTACATATAACATTTTGTTAATAAGTTCAAACACTTCCCTACCCTGTTATTGTAGGCGTATCCGGCGTGTTTCTGTGGCACGCTGTAATACCCCCAGTCCACACTAGAATTGACCAGCAGGGGGTAGAGAGCGGGTTTGTCTATATAAGGAGTTTCCTTCCTCTCTCGGTCAGACCCTCCGGCCTCCACCAGGAGAACGCGGTGGTCCGGATTTTCCGAGAGTCGCGCGGCGAGAACGGTTCCGGCAGATCCAGATCCAACTGTAACGAAAGTAAACAATGACTCGGAAAAGGTACATAGTGTCGTTGATGTTCAATTTTTGCAGTTTATAAAAACTAAAAATTAAACAATGACTCGGAAATGGTACATAGTGTCGTTGATGTTCAATATGTACAGTTTATAAAAAATAAAAAGTAAACAATGATCTGGAAAGGTACATAATGTTGTTGATGTTCAATATATGTGCAGTTTATAAAAATTAAAAAGTAAACAAATCAAAGTAAAGCACGTAAAAAAGAATTTCATGAATTAATAAAGTTCTTTTGCTTTTTTTTTTTTTTAATTTTTTTAAAATTTAATAGTCTATAGATATTTGTTGCAAAAATAAATAGATAAATATTCTTTTTAAAATGAATGCAGTCCTTTGAGACAATACGAAGTGCAAAAAAGGGAAAAGATCCCCAGATTCCAATCATTATCTGGTATAAATACAGGTCAGGCGAGGTCATGAACGGGGGAACCAGTAAAACACCTGACGAATTACTGTGCCATTAGTTACGTTAAGTTCTTGCCGTAGATAAACAAGACAAGCAAAAAGTATGATCATTTACGGTATTTCTTTCTATGATATAGAAATACAAACAAAAGCTCTTAAATCTTTGTCTTCATAGGGCTATTAATGTTATAACCTGATAATTAAGTTTTCGAACCCTTCATTCTAAGGAAGTATATGGTTTATATGATCTATCAAGTTTATATAAAATAGAATTCAACTTTTAAACAGATAATTCTATCACTGAAACATTATCATTTCCAATTCTTACTTCAAATTTTCTCTAATTTATCCACAAAACGTATATAAACAATGAAGCAAAAACAAGAATAATACCTCAAGACACCTGTCAAATTCGGATTCAGAAACTGAACATATTAAGTATCCTCAAAAAGTTTTACAATTCTTTTACGATTCCTTTTGGTTAACTTTTTTCACTTGAAATCTGTTATTAATTCCCACTAAAGTAGATTGAACTCTCTATTTCACATACGTGCCAGTCGTTAGAACGGAATCGAGGGAACTTAATCTATGCACTAATTACTATGACGAATATTTTGTCTACCTGCGGAGGCATAGGACCGATACACACAAACGCAAATATCAATCATATTTCAAAATTGAAAATCATAGAGCCCATCTGGTTTTTATTTATATTGATTGATTGTATGTAAATTTGTAATGAATTTAGTTGCTGATTATAAAATATTACAACGATTATATAAATGTTTCAATGCTTGAATTTCAGTGTAGATATCTCATCGAGTATCTCAAAAGGTAGTTTACAAGTTTTGATAAATTATATTTGAAAAATTATGTTCTCCATATGTATTCAATACCATTCAATATACACAGTGTTTTGAATAGTATTTCATATAAACCTTAACTAGTGTCTGAACAGTTTTACTAGGCCATATTTCATATACATAGCTCGATATTGTCAAGGACTTCATTTTTATTTAGAAATAATAATGCCTAAAATCATCACATAAGCAAAGGAATGTCAATTGATTAAATACTAATTAAGAAAATCCTTTCATCAAATGCAAATATTTCAAAGATACGACCGAAAGGCAAACTGAATCAAAGAGTATACGAAACATTAGCTCATTTGAATCCTGGTCGCTATTTATTCCCGCATCTTATCAAGTTAATTTATACCGCTGCAGTTGGCGTGAATAGTAAATAATTTACGCCATTTATTGCATAAAATTAAAATATGGGACACCATTTTGCTTGGTACATTGTATCCAAAAAAAAGAATCATTGATAAATTTAATGATAATAATAAATAAATGGTATCCTCATTTTTTGCCTAAACTCATATATTTTATATTTTTAGACGTTTAGAATCGTGTCGTAATTGGAAAGTTCTTGTTTATCTAAATATTATATTTAATCTATTTATTATGATTTGAATAGAAAAAAAGTTCCGAACTTGTTTCTTTTAAAAAAAAAACATGGAACAGATTTTTCTTTTTATGCGTACAAAGTGATAAATAACCAACCGGAAAGCGCAAACGCGTTGCCTTTCCTTTTCCATTTATGTAAAACTTACTTCAGTGCACGTCTTTGTTAAACAATTGCATAATAAAGCAGTTTATAGAATTCATGTGTCAATTCATGATGAAACAGAACTGACTTAAGTAATACACGCGTATATAGCGAACATGCATATAATCAATTGACCCCTTATAGGGAAATTTTCTTAATTCCACGTCGGTTTAAAGCATATTGTACAGCTAATGGATGTATGTGTGATGCCATGTTTTTGTTCACATAGGTTTAATAATAGGTTTAACAATATATTGTGTGTTTGTTTTGCTTTCGAACATGTCTACTCTGAAATTTCTAGATTATAGTATTAATATTTCTCATTAATACACAACAAGATTGCCACTTTTCCTAAGGATGAAGGTTAAAGTTAAAATTTGTGAAAGTACAAGGATGTGTCAATCAAACCCACCAAAAAACTTAAATTTTAATAACTTTTAAATGAAATAAGATATCTAATTAATTTTTATGTGAAATGCTGTTAAAATATTATTCGTAATATTATACAGAAAATATTAACTTCAAATCTGTGTCCAAGTACCTTTAACTTGAACTACAGTATATGTATGTCAGCTAAAGATATCTAGGAGGAGGGAGTCAAAGAAATCCACCCATGGGATTTTTAGTTAATATATATATATACATGTATATATTTATGAAATGGTAAACCGAATAATTTTAAATTCTACATATTAAACATACAAAGGGACGCGCGGACCCTGATGAAATTAAAGAGAGTAAAAAATCTAAATCCTTGTATGTGACCCACTATTTTCAAACACACTTTGGTGTCGTTTTACTGGGGTCCTGAATTAAGACCCGAAGATCCTGATAATCAGAGAGACCGGCCTATTTCATGGCGGACAGTGAGAGAAGGAATTACCCGTACATAGTGGTGGGGTGTGGGGGAGTTGGGAGTGCAGCCTTCTACTGGCTAGCCAAAAGGGCGGGGAAAGGTAAATTTGTGCATAACTTGCTTGCTAAATATTCCGTAAGGAAAAGTCTTAACCTTCGCAGATATGAATCTGTAAAAAATAATACTGGTCAAGAAGTCCCTTCGAGAGAAACAAAAGAATATGTTTAATGTGTAACCAAAACTTCATAGAAGATGAGTATCATTTTCTTACTGAATGCCCATTATATACTGAGGAGAGAGATAAATTTTTTCATGATATCTCATTACTTAATAACAATTTCATATCATTATCAAAAGGAGACAAATGTCTCAGGTTTATGTCTAATGAAGACAATTTAATTATTACAAAGCTAAGTGAATATCTTTTCAAAGCCTTCAAAATAAGGCAAAATGCCATGAGTTTTCATAAATTATGTTATAGACACATATTTATTTGTATACTGGTATATATGTATATTGATAATATTGATTTTGATCGCATGTTAATTAGCGATTTGATAACCCCAACTGCTTCAACTACATGTACAGTTACTTTTATATATTATATCAGATATATACATGTGTGTGTGTTTATGTTTGTGTATGTTTACTAATCTTTCTTTCAGATCTTTCTATCTTGTCATTGTAAAAAAACTTTTCTGCCTTCTGGGTCCAATATTGGAAAATAAAATTATCTTATCTTATCTTATCTTATATATTTTAGTGATGGATACATAGATAGAGCTTTATATTTTGTATGTTATATTATACCCACGCGAGTCTTAGCCATGTTTCGCTAAATTAACTAGCTGCTAAGTGATATATGATATCTAAAGATGTAAAGATACTGTTTGAACCATTAAAATGAATAACTATAGATTTATCGAATTTTGTATATCCTCTTTATTTTTAATAAAACAGATGTGCTGGGGTTAGAGCAGTTTAAACTGGGGCATGATAACGGAGGGTCACAAGATCATTCCAGGATTATGTAAGATCATGTTTAATACAAGGTCATTCTAGAAATTTTATACGGGATGATATCAAAATTTAGATCACGTAAGATAACATTTTATACAGTAAATTATGAATCCTTATTCAAGTAAAATACAATGAAAACAGTTTGTTGTATGTTTTCTACATGTTTTTTCTGAAGTCTGACAATAAAGTAGAGGAAAGTTTTACAAATTTTATCTTAGACAACAGTCGGAACTTTTGAAATATAAACACTATACAGTTGTTGAGTGAGATAGGGGGAAACAGCCACTGCAGTCCAACAGGTCATCTGTTTCCCGAGACTCCTGTCAACAACTGTTGGACTTTTTAAAGTGTATAAAGGGACTCTTCAGTTTGATATTAACATTTAACTATAGTTAAAACCCTAATAAACAGTGCCTATATAATTTCTTACTTTAAAAAGTCCAACAATTCGGCTGTTTTTCCAAACTGTCGGTCTAGGAACTGTTAAATTAGACTGTAAAAAAGATTTTCATACCTCTGTTGAATTTTCAGTGTAAAAAAAATTGATATATTTGCTGTTTCCCTAAAAATCGACGTAAAAAGACTGATTCCCTGCAAAAAGGTGCGTAATTTTCACACCTTTTAAAAACATCCAACAATTCCTTTTAACTCTATGAAAAATACCGAGATGTTCCTAATCACATCATGGATATTCATAATGAAGCTCAGTTAACGTTATATACGTAATATATCGGTATAATAAAACAGTTAAGGTATACATTGAGGGAGTCAGCGAGATAACAGTTCCCCTCTAGCAAGTCTTGCAAGACTAGCTCTTGGGGAACTGGAAATCTTGCTGACTCCCTCAGTGATATATACTTTGACTGTATACTGTTGCCCGCTGACGTCACAGGGCACCAAACTGAGTTATCTTTTCATTAGGCTAAGGAGTATATAACTAAACAGTTGTTGACAGGAATATCGGATAACAGTTGACCTGATGGATTTGAGCGACTTTTCCCCTCTATAGGTTTAATGACATGAGAAACAGGCATTCGTCGGAAATAATGTCAAATACGCTATTCGAGATTTCTAAATTTCAATAATGAATATTAATGTTACGAGTTTGTCAATGTTTTATTTGGCTAGATAATTAACATTTCCTTATGGAAATCAGTTGCTTTAAAGCAAAACAAATTAATATGCATATTTTAAAATAAAATCATTGTCAGAATATGCATAATTAAAAACTACATTCCGATCACTATAAAGGTGATGCAGAACAAAGGGCGAGAAATCTGTATTTTCATTTTCAGACGGTTGGCATATAATGATGACATGTATACCAAACTGACCCCGGAAACCTACAAAGCGTAAGTTTGTATATTTATTCAATAGCTATATAACTTTTTTTTAAATAATCTTTAAATACCATTACTTATGTCGTTACTTTGTTATCTATACATCGAAATGAATCACATTGACTCGGGATAAAACAGTTTCCTTAGTTTTATTTATTTAACTTAATTCATCTTCTTTTAACAATAAAAAATGAATTTAACCGAAACTATACATTTAGCAGTTGCAGAAAAAACACATAAAAAGTAATTTGCTTCAGTCACTGTGGCATTAGTTTCGACTTAACTGAGTATTATTTCACCCCAGCTAAGATGATAGGTTTAAAAGTGAGTACTATTTTTACAAAATTGGAAATACAAGTTTGGGTTAAAATAAGTATGACACTTAGTTTACCCGAATTTGGGATACATTTATTTAAACTGAGTTCTATTTTTTAAACCAGCTTGAAACAAAATTTTTGAGTTTACATTCACTCTTGCATGGCCCCTGTTCCAACCTCTGATGTTTTACCGTGTTTGTCCTGCTCCTAATTTGTAATGCTTTATGGACATTTGATCTTCAATACTGTTCGTTATCTCCATATGTTTCATTTAAGTGAGTAGCTTTAATTCTTTGATTTTTTTCCTCTATAGCTGGGAGGAGGTAGAGAGGGAGTCGGGGGTACAGCTGGTCTACAAGACAGGGGGGGTTAACTGGGCCAGGAAGGACGACATGGGGTACATACTCGACAAGTACGCCGACGCCATGAGCGCCAACAATATCAGGTACAGATCTAAAAATATCCGAGAACAGTTATACAAGTATCAATAGCTTATATTCGTGCAGGAATGTATTACTTGTTCATTTTTTGAAATCAAGAAAAGATTCTTGTCTGGATTTTAAAGCTCTTAATCATATTTCTTTTCCTGAAAATATAGAAAACAGACTTTGAAATCTAATAGGAACTATATATTTTGTCGGAACTGAGGCATATGGAAAACACACTTTTTGGGGCTGATTCTAAAAATTGCAATTTAAATGTAAATGAAACAAATTGTTCAATTTTATTTTATTGATATCGTCACCTATTGATGTGGTCTTTTTTTCAGTCTGTGAACATTTTCTTGATATTTAAATTAAATCTGAGAATTCCTCCTCAAAGAATGCAATTTTTGAGGAACGTAACCTTTAGAAAATTATCTCTGAAAGTGTTTTTATTCAGATACCAAAGGCTGACTGGTAGAGAACTTCAAGCCAAATTTCCTCAGTTCCAGACCTCCGATGAATATACAGCCATTTACGAGCCAATGGCTGGGCTAGTTGACGCTGCTATGGGCAACGCCGTGCATATCCAGCTAGCACGTGCACGCGGTGCTACAGTCCTCGAAAACTGTCCCGTCCAAAGACTTGAAAAATTGCCAAATGGTGGGATAAAAGTAAATACATCTAAAGTTAAATACAACCACTTCCACTTATTTTACCAATTGTCAAAGATGATGAAAGTTCTGCATCCTTTCTCCCATTCATCACATTCTGGTAGCTAATTGCAAATGTTAACATTGAACAACTCTATGCGCGGATCTAGGACTTTTTCTACAGATGATGTAAGGTCAACCAAGATCTGAAATAATTGCGAAGAACGAAACTGCTTCGAAAATCGTAAAAGCGTAAAAAAATCTATGTCACAGAGGCGGGAAAACTTCACGTACTTTACCATTTACTATTTTTAAGGGGTCTGAGTTTATTGGAGTAGATATTTGTTCCAATAACATCTTTGCGGCATCTATCAAAATGTGCAGCACAAAATACGCTAAACTGTTTAATTCAATTCCTCGTGATTAGTGGGGACTCGTTACAAAGTGTACGCTAGAAACAGACGAATGTTAACTCCACAAGGAAATACATCGTGTGCAAGAAACAATGTACATATGACCTGCATTTGTCCGCGAAGAGAAATTGTATAAGTGTATTTAAAAAAATATGCAAATGAAATATCATATTTGTGATATGCGGTTTTCATGATGATGTAAACGAGATAGAGACAAATGCGTTTTAGAAAAAAAAACCTTGATTCTAATTAATATGAATGGTGAAATTCTTAAGCATGTCATTTATGCAAGCATTTCTTTCAAACTTATGAAATAAACATAAGAACATTCTTCGGTCTTCTATTTTGATTTGGGAATTTTTTATCATTTGTGGTAGAGATCCCTCTCATAGTACATATTGCGATCATGAGAAACCTGTGAAAGCTGAAATTTAATTGATAGTATAGTAGAGTTATTTATTTGGGGGAAGTATATGTAAGTCACCCTTAGAAAGTAAGACATTGGTCAGATATTTCAGAGTTTTATTTAAACGTTTGTGAAATTTCCAATTTTCATTGAGATTTAGGATGCAAATGTCATCCGATATCTCACAATCTTACTATTTTAATATAAAACAGATAGCAAAAATTAAGTGTATAATGTACTAATGTAGACTTGAGAAATAAATACCGTATTTAATCAATTTCTGAAGTTGACACCTCACACAAATCAATGCCAAATAAAAACAAGTGCAGCTAAATACATGACTGTACATGTACAGCACGTCGGTGCTCTTCATATACGAGGGTTGTTCGAAAAGTTCGTTGACGATTTCAATCTAATTTTTATCATTCACAAGAAATTTAAAATAAGTACAATATAATATGTAAGAATATTTGTTTTGTTGATATCTGAAGTTTCATTCCATTCGATTTAACAGAAATCAATTCACTTCAGTTTAAAATCAACATGTTTAGTACCCGCTGAGCACACTTAACGGCAATGCAAAACATAGCGTCAAGAATTTCTAAAAAATACCATCCCTTTACATTTCACAGAGTATAATCCAATGCCCATACATTAATTCCTTTTTCTAAACATTTGAATTTTTTTTGAACTGCTCTCGTTGTATACTTGCCTTTGTTAAGGTTTTAATTTCTTTTATTACTTAACTCTGCTTTCACAGGATAAGCAACTCTGAAGAGCCCATGTATTTTCTTGACGTTCCAGCTTTTCAAAGTTTTTGTTAATATTTTTACAGTTTAACCGTTTGATCACAGACTATCCTCATCCGATACTGTGTCTCTATCACTCAAATACTGCCTTTACTATTTGTACACACATGCACAACTCATTTGTTACATATTTTTTGATTTCTCCAACATTTTTGGCGTTTATTCAGGATTTTTCCTATGTAAAACACAAAATTGCATCGGTATTTGCTGCTCCGTGACGTTCTATAACGTCATCGTTTTTGTCGTTTTCAATAAGGACTACCTATCTTCTCATGTCGATTGCTTTTCAACAAAATAAAAAAATAAAAAACCATAATTTTTTATACGAATCGAAGTAACAATTCTTATTTTGAATTTCTAGGTTATTTTTCGTTTTTGGTCCATTTTACAGAGATTATGACTTCAGACATTATTTCGTGTTTTGTTTGTAACTTACCAAATTTTGACCTGCTCCGCGATCCGATTTTTGCATTTTTATAAATCTACATAAGTTTTGAATAAATCGTAATATTTGGAAAAACTTTAATACAAATAATTTGGATTTATTGTTAAAATATTTCTACCAAATTTGGATAACATATGACGTCAAATAAAAAAAGATAAGACAGTTGTCCACGAACTAATCGAACAACCCTCGTATATCACATATTTAACCTAAAAAAGCAATTTTAAGCTCACTATTTTAAAAACCTTTATGAAAAATGCAATATTTAGAACAAAAATATATGTCGGCACTATAATAGATACTGTGCGACAATTCAGAAAATTCCCTTAATACGATTTTTAGTGTTTATAGTGTTCTGCACACTGAATCAACTATACAAATATACCTGTCATTAAATTGATTTATTTGTTCATAACTAGAATAGATTCCTTATTCTTTGTTGAAATTCAGGAGGCTGAGACTGAGGTCAATAAATTACCGTCACAGATCCACCTAAAAATAACATTGATAACTTCCTTGCCATAATATTCTGATGAGAAATTGTCTCGAAAACCTGATTATTTAATCCATTTTAATGGAGTTCAAGTATCTGAAAAAGATTATTACTGTTTATTATAGGTTTATACTCCGAAGGGCGTGTTTCAGTGTCAGAAATTGGTGGTTTCGGCCGGGGCCTGGATTAACCACGTTTTGGGCTCCATCGGGCTCCACATCCCTGTATACGTCACTCAGGAACAGGTTACGTACTTCGCAACGCCCAACGTCAAAGAATTCACCAAAGAAAAGTATATATATATATTTTTTGCATATATATAAAACCAAATTTGATTAACAAAATGATTTGTCAAAAACGACAAGGAAACAATTTTTTCAAAGAAAATGTTCTAATTATGTTTATAGGTATCCGATCTGGATTTACCATTCTTCTGAGTATGATTTTTATGGACTTCCGATACACGGTAACTCCGGAAGTAAGATTGGTATTGATGCAGGCGGCCCAGTTGTCACAGCAGATACCCGGAACTTTAATCCAGATCCGGTCCGCGAACAAGCCTGCATTTATCATTTAAAGAAAACAATTCCAAGAGTAAATAAAACACATTACACATCAAGTTTCATTCGATAGATTTTTGCTTACAAAGGGATTCTTATTTGAAGGGACAGTGGAAGAAAGACAACCTAAATATCAGCTTATTTAAAAACACTTTTCCCATAACCCGTCTTACATTCAGGCCCTGCAATTTAAAAAATAAGGTCTGTTAGTACAATTACAGTTTTTGGGTCCTCTGATGTACACTGAAACCTGTCTGTATTTCAGTCTCTAGGTCCTCTGATGTACACTAAAACTTGTCTGTACACCATGCCCTCTGATCGCCATTTTGTCGTGGATAGCTGTGGGAAGAGAGTTGATGGTTACAACAATGTTATTCTCTGTTGTGGAGCGGGACACTGCTACAAGTAAGTACATGGTAACTATATATATTCTACCAATGAAATAAAACATATTTTCGACAATTCAAATATCTAATATACAATTAAATAAGATTATTGCTGAAAATTTATAATAATAATTTTTTTCTGAAATAAAACTCCATCTGAAAATTAATAACAGCATTTTAGCAATGAATGAACTATATAATTTTAATGAAATTAAAATAGCAAATTTAATAAATAAATAAGACAAAAGCAAAAAAGCAAAAAACTTGACATTTTAAGATAAAAAATACTTACGCAAAGAATTCAACAACATTTTACAGGTTTGCCAGTCTTCTTGGAAAAATTCTCAGTGAAATTGCGATTGACGGGAAAACTCGGTACGACATTTCTAAATTTAACATCGACAGACCGGCGCTAACAGATCCTAACTGGAAACCCCAGCTGTTTAAGGGAACAGGCGGAAAAGTTCCGACCAAAGATTCAATCAACTCGAAGCTCTAAAAACTGTCTGGAAGTGATGCAGTGATTTTTCATATCAGGCTATAATTACATTATTGTTAGCCCTCATATATCCTATGCAATACCAGTGATAGTATAAAATTTACATTTAGTTAATATAATCCAGTGTATAATATCAGAATTTATGTTTTTACTCTAGCTTATTACAGAAAAAGAGTATATAATAAATATGAAATTAATAGAAAGCGATTTTTTAAAAGTAATTGAGAAATTATAACGAAGGAGGTTTTTTGAGATCGATGACTGTTCGTTATCTTCATAATCGTCTGCATGTATATATATAATATGAGGAGATGAAAAGAGAAGTATAAAAATATTTTGTTAAATTTAATATTTTCAGTAATTTTTTTTTCAGCATTCCAATATTATTAATCAGAATAATTGTTATATAATATTTACCATTTGCTTGCAACAAATCCTTGCGAAATAAAATTCGTTAAACTTTCTTTCTTTTGTAATAATATTAATGTAATATTAGCATTTATTTTAGGATCTTGACCTCTCGGACATGTGTGTATTTAGTGTCATTGCCTCGCCACCAGGAGAATAGATTAAGAACAGAAATAACCAGTTAGCAGTGTAGTTTTTGTTTACTTGTTGTTTCCCTATTAATCACGTGATGATTGACTTGCTCGGCTCACCTCTATCTATGATTGACACGTTACAGATGCGGGCGAAGGAGATAAATCTAACCGTGTATTAGTTAGAATTCCGCATAATCACTCGGTGTTTAACAGCTTATGGCAGGCATTAAACTGAGGAAGGCGAGAATTTTTTTTTATTTTTTTGTCTTTTATTAAAGCGCTGATGGATAAAACGACTCTTTGTTAGATTATGTATTTCTTGGTTTCGATGACTTAGATGCTATGGATTGTATCTTGAAAGCATTTAGAATTAAAATCATATTCATGTTTGAAGTTGGATTTTCAAGAAAATTATATATAGTGCATAATGCACTCTCTCTCTACAGTTAAAATTGGATATCTTGTATTGAAAACTGGACAAAGAATTAATTATCTGATAAAGTCGATATATAGCAACAATAATGTATACATTTTTTCTTGGTTAATTTGATTGATAAAAACTCTGGTCAAGCTTCCAAGGAAAGCCACGACTAAAATAGCCGACATTCTTACTCACTCATTCATCAGATAACTCTTCGCACTCAGAAGTCAGAAATAGTCTATAGACGCGAGGAAACAAACATGTTTTCAATTGAGCATTACTGTAATTAACATCGGTCTCAGCTTACAGCGCGGTACTCCCAGAGAACCTCTCCTTGAAATGAATATATTTCAGCAAACGCTTTGAACTTTTAAAAGATAGGAACCACTTGAATTCATAGAGAACACAGATCTTGCACCATGCACATTGTAATCGTGGGTGAACGATAACAGGCCGGGATCGCTACTTATGCTGATGAGTCAATTAAGACGATGGATAAGAAAATGATACAAACAGATAACGGTCTATTTATCTAAAAACATCACAATTTCTTGTGTCAATCAGGAAATATATTACCGGAACTATGTTGGAATCTCAGAAAGTTGTTCCTGTATGCAGCTAAAAATCGGGAGATAAATTCATTAAAAGTGCGAAAGTCATGAAACCGGTGTCAAGACAACCTGGGCTTAATGTGATAAAAGAAGGAGTGTCCGAAAATTCTGAATGTAATCCCGATCATGATGGGGAGAGGCCCGTACCCCCGGGCTCCCCGTCTGACCTCGTGCGATTACGCGCCACCGCTTCAAGGTTACGACTCCAGACCAAGAGGCAGAGTTACATCAACTGGAAAACCAATCACTATGACAACTTCTTCAAACAGAAGAACAGGAAAGCTGTGTTATGTGAGAGTGCGTTAAGGAACTGGACAGAGGAATGTCGGACTAAGAGGCCGCAGAAGAAAGGATTTCCTGCTGGGCAGGTGGAATGTGAAGGGAAAACCATGACGATAGACCAGGCTCTGAACTGGATTCGACATGAACTGGTACTATATGATTCATATACCTGTATGTTTTTATTAGTTTCCTATCTTGAAAATTAGTGTTAAATTCTGGGGTGCACACTTGTATTTTTTTTCATGGACATTCATCGGAAATGTGTTGAGGTTGCTAATTTTATTTAATACAGTTAATATGTTGACGGTGCGACCGTTGGGGCGAGCGCAGATACTTATCCAGTTTTCATTTAGATCGGACTCGTCAAACTGCACGCGGCATTCCGTGCGTATAAGACTCTGACGAAACATGACGTCGTTTGTATATTGCTTTACCAAACCGAAGCCAAAACAGGGCTGATTTCAATCAGTTTATGACTATTTTTCTGCAATAAACAGATAAATTCGTTAAATCAAGGTAAGTTTTTTTTTTCTTTTAACTTTTGTCGATATTCTCGCGAGAACGTGGCTTTAGCGTTTGCGTACGAAGCGATGCATTGTGGGTCAAAATTACCAATCGGCAATCCTCGGCTGACTCCGCTACGCTCCATTCAAACCTCGGATGTGATTAGTGGAGGAATACGCATCAGATCCTTACATTTCTCCGCCGGAAACTGCCTTATCACTCATTTCATATTTCGCTCTGCATAACGTTCTTCGAAAATGTTTCTTTATTTGTGTAAATCCACATGTTAAAAACAACCATATGTTAGTATTCTTTGAAAGCAAGAACGCAGTGTTGGGCGTGCAACAAAGTAACTTGGATTTCAAAAGTATAACATTTGAATGAAATTCAAATAAGATCACATGACTGAATCAGCAAGATGGTAGATCACCGTTGACGTCCGAGGTTATGTGCGAGGTACGAGTCATCCGAGGAACTCCGATTGCAAAATTACTGCGTCAAAAAATTCTATGGATGAATGTGCAGTAGTCCGAATTTTCTCTTCGCCCAGACGTTGTCGTTAGAGCTCGCAGTTACGAGCGTCGCTTCGCGACGTTCGCTGCGCTCGCCATTAATTTTGCTACAGATTTTTAGAATAGAGAAAAGGTATTTTATTCCCAGTGTATTTTTATTCATAATTACATGTAACAATCAAGAAAAAATTATCTAGTTTTCTCTTTTACAATATTTACTTAAAATCTATATCACGTAACAAAATGTCTTTCTTAACAAGATTTAAGCTTCTTTGACAATGTCTTTATCAACATTTATCTCGTAGTATTAACATATAGCTTTAAGTATGATGCTTTCCCCTCAATTATAAGTATAACTTGAGAAGTTCAGTATAATACAAAACAAATAATGTAACTACAGATTCATGCAAGGCTATTAATTTTATGAGCTTAAATGCAGTGTTACATAATAAACAAAAATTAACAAATTATTTTTTTACAAAATATTTTCCATATGTAAATCAGAGAAGATTTAGATTCGGTAATAAGAATCAAGGAAAACCAGGATGGCTTTTTAATTTGATTAGGAAATGGAATCTGCATGACACATAAAAATTGAAAATGCTTATAAAAACTAACATGCGTCTGTAAAAAAATATTCAAACAGTTTAAATCTGTAAACTTTTAAAACACTTCTATAACTTCACCAAATACTTAATTTTAACTGACATGGTACATAAAATGCCATTAAATGCATGTTGAAAAAGTTTCTGATAAAGTTTTGGAATAAGTATTTAATGGAGTACCGAAGACACATAAGTGGGCTGTAATTTTAACCAGTGTATATCAACATCGTATTTGCTTTTTCATCTCACTAATGATTTGCTTCTTTTAAAACAGGAACGACGTGTTTGCTATTTATGGCATTGTTTAACTAGAAAACTATTGTAACATCAAACTGTCAAGATCTTTTTAATGCATTTTTAGTAAGAATCAAATTATTTTTGAAGAGAAAAATTGTGAAAGGTAATGTCTTAAAAAAAACTTGTAAATATTTGACCTTGCATTTCCTACAAGAACATTCTGTGAAAAATTTAATGTCAAGAATTAAAAAAAGAAAAGTTGTATAGTTAAAACCTTGTTTCTTTGAAAAATTCGAAATTCTTTACATCATGACTATGACGCAGTGACTGATAAACAAAGAACAAACGTAAAATGACTAAGCTTCTTGTTAACTGAATACTTACTTGTTTATCAATGTTCCTATAAACAGTTCTATTCCATATCATCAGTTTGGAGAAGTAACGCTGACAAAAATCTAGTTGACACGTACATTTTAAATAAAATATATTATGTAAATTTTTCAATACATTTCTGAATTATGAATCCTCGTAATCCTGCAATAATTTCAGAAATAAACAAAATTTTTCTTTTATATCTAAATAAGCAATTGTTTTGTTTTGAACATATTTTATTGCATAATATATACAAAGTGATTGGTAAAAAGTTCTTGCAACATAGAAAAGCCGTTCCTAATGTGCAATGCAACACCCTGGGAAAATTCTATAGTTCAATTATAATGAATTAAGGACAGATAGTACGTTCCTAGTTAACATAATTTTTTCTAAGATTTTGTAAATGTATTATTGATGCTTTTACAAGTTAATTCACATAAATTGAGGTACCGTATTAGGCATTTGTGGAAGATGCCAGAGGATGGCTTTGCCTTTATAATCCTTTTGAAAATAAATTAGATTGCAAAAATCACGATTTTGTAAATTTTAAAGACAATTAGAAACCAGTTTGGAAATCAAAAAGTAATTATAAATTTAGATATTTTCCATATTTTACGAAGGTATACAAAACAGATATCTGAGGAACGTACCGTGTGACCTTGATATTGTATTTCATTATTACAGAAGGCTATGAGGCTGGTAGACCAGGCCCTCGCCCGTCAGCTCCTGACCCTCCGTCACGAGATACAGGACATCAGATTAAGGTGGAGCTGTGAGGACCACCGGAGTCTGGTGGAGGACATACAGATAGAGTTGGAAGAACTCCAGTACCTAGGGGAGATAATCGACATTCCTGTCCACCTCCTGAAATTTCACAACCCCCTTAAACACTGGGGCGTCACGAAACTCAATTTACATAATAAACGCTTCTCTACGTGTTAAAACTGTGAAAAATAAAGACAATTAAATAAAGAGTTTTTTTAACATTACATTTACCTTTGATGATTAATTTTCACTTTATTTTGACAAATTGCTACTACTCTCCACAAAATAGTTTTCCCCAAATTATCAGCTTGAACTAATTAAATTAGATTCCTCTGATGGTCAATGTTTACAAAGATTGGGAGAGTTGTTTCGAAACATACCAAGATCCCACATTTTGCACACTAAGGAAAATATCTGTATTTCTCTTAAGAAAATAAGTGCGTGTCATTGAGCTTATTTAAAACCTCAGGGCATTTTCTCATCAACAGTATTGTTTTTACTACTATGCAGAGAGCGGTTTTTGTTTATATGTTGTTACACTCTACCCTCTCTGTCAGTTGTATACTTGAGGAAAATAAAAGAACAAAAACAATACTCATTGTTACTAAATATAACTATGGCACTTAAGAAATTATGCTCCTCATAATCTCCACTTGTTGTAGACATTTTATCGTCATAATCACAATAATAATTATGTTATATTTTTGTAATATTATCAATAATAATGATATAATGAAATATTAATTATGTTATATTTCAACCTGTTTATCACGTTTATCTATTTTGATATACAGAGTATTTGAAATTGATGTAAACCCTTCATATTTTAATACAGGTTTATTCGTCTTTCTGTAGGAAATAAATGGAGATATCGAACAATGTTAAAGCTCAAAAGTCCTTAAAACAATACAAAATAGGATCAGAGCATACTCGGACCTCCAAAACATCAGAGGTGGTATAAGGTGCCATGGAGGAATGAGGACCCCCTGCCGACTGGTCACACCCGTCGAGTGCTCCTTGTCATGATCGGAAAATAACGGAAAAATCTGTCGTTATTTCAGTGTATAAATAATGGACAAACAATTCGTATGAAAAATATCATTCAGCATTTGACTTAATAATAAATTCTATTTGCTGACAAGGTCATCGTATCAACAAACAGAACATACGATTTGATGACTTTAACGAGCCTGCTGATATTCTTGTTTCATCAACTTGTTTGTCAATAATTTGCCAAACCCCGTGTGCAGGTGATGATGGTATATCGCTGCATAAGTAAGGGAAATTGACGATTGAAAAGTTAAAGTCATCATGTTTAACATAAAACCTGGTCGTTAGTTCGCCATTAATATCCTTTTCAATTAAAATATCCAAATTTGAAACAGTTGAGTCAGACTCTGTGTTATATTTTTTCTCAAGCTCACCGGGATATAGTGTTTCATAGATTCTTATGTCAATGATATAAAAAAAAGACTGAACTTCCATTTTCAGAACACTAGAAAAATGATATTGCAATAATCTAGGATATAATAAGGTTATTATAAAGTTCCTTATTTTCTTTTTAAAAAAGCAGCTGTTAATGTACAATATTGCCTATGATTTATTTATTGTGGGAAATAATTGAGAAGTTATAAATTTTGTGATTTAAAATTTCCCAAAAAGATACTTAGAACTGTTAAGTTTCCACATCTGATTTGTCTCACTTCTTGAATATTGTAATATATGCAAGTTATTCTAAAATACAATGAAAACAATGAGCCTTACAAATAAAGGCAATATTGCTCTTTGCTTTGTCAACAGGGACCCGTACATACGGATTGCGTTTTCTTTCTAATTCTTTTTTCACCTCGGAAATATTAAACATCCAAGGAAAAGGCTGTGTTGAAATTTTTATATCACACCAAAGTTTCATTGTCATCTGATAAAATGGTTTAATTGATAAGATAACCTTGAAAATTTTTGACAAACATTCGAATTTGTTGGCAGGTAATTTTTCATTTTTAAATAATTTGTTTTGTGTTAATCTAATGTCTTTATAAAACAAGAATTGTGGCATTTGATTATATGAATTTGTCTTAAAAAATTTATAATAAAAAAACTGCCTTTCCTGTGTTGGCCAATAGATAAATATGCTTATTACAATTTCTTTATTATTTACACAATATCTCTTTGCTACACATAAGCATAAAATTACTTTATTTCCCACTAAGTAAATTAGCATTTTTATGAACGTTTTGAACATTTTTGATCAATAAAAACCTATCTTAAATTTTGTTTAAATATTTAAATATTTAAGGTTATAATTTGATTATTTATTTCTTTACGTATTTATATAATTATTTATAATTTTCTTGAAAATTTTTTCTTATAAATGTCCCTTTCTTTATATATTTTGAAAATGTTCTTAGCAGATGATTTTTGTCAAATTTAGAACATATCTATTTTTCAAATAGTTTGATGCCAATGATAGTTATTTTGGAACGTGATTTGGTTTTTCGGGGATTATTCATAATACGTGACAAAGCCCATGCTATTTTTTGTTATTAAACAGGTGAAGCAAAACAAAAAAATGTGGTGAAATGCGTTCTTATTTTAAAAAAGGAAAGGAATTCATTTAAACTATGCACATAAACTCAAATGTAACCATAGTATTTCATCCTCTTTTTTGAGTCTTGAAGTATATAACTTGTTAAAAATTGTTTAATGATGAAATATTTACATCCACTAAATATTTCCTCCTTTATTTCTTAAGAAAACCATTGCTGTTAATCAGTTTATGAATAAAACTAAGCATTTCACACGTACAGATTTCATTTTCAGTGCCTGCTCTATCAAAGAAACATACTAAGACGTACATATCAATAATACAATAATTAATCCCCGTAATCTTACTTTAAATGTTTATCTCTACAGATTTATATATAAACAATAAAATGTCTTCCTTTTGGTTGTTAGTACGGAAATTCACGTCACAGCTATTGCAGGGGAAAAATAATTACACAACCCGTTTACGCGGGTTATGTACTTTTTCCGCAACAGTTGCAGCATTAATTTCCATACTTAGAACCAAAGAAAGAATTTTGTTATTTAAATAATTTCATCAAACGTGTATCCATGTATAAGTATTTCTTTTGAAAATTAAACAGATAAGGTTTAAACAAAAAGTAATTTCAGTTGAAATATGTTATTTTCAGCATATATTTCTTCATTTAAGATTGAATCAGAGGAGATTAATTCTCATTGAGCCAGCTTAATTTATAAGTAATTAAAATGAAACATCTTACGGTCGTTGCATTTCTGAAGGAAAATTTTTCAAAAAAATCTGATACAATGCATCAAAAATAAGGAAATTCCAAAAACATATGTCAATTAATTACCATTATGTGACCATTGTACACGATTTTTCTAAATTAAGAGCATGGTCTGAACGATCGACTGAAATTCTCGATTTGTGAATTGCATGATTACCATTTCTGCCATGGATATTCTTCATAAGTGTAGGGAAAATTTCAATTAGTACGTATTGCTTCCTGAATCATTTTGTTAAATTATTTAAATGCAATGTAAATATGACTTTTTCTTTATTATGATGAGGAGTGGCTTCAAGTGATATTCAAATTATGGGGCCAGCAAAACACATATTTATCATGTGGGAAAAAAATAAATGCATTTGTATTCTAGCCTAGATTATTGTTCTGTATAAATCTTGCATTTGCAAATAATGCCTACCATTATTATGGAAAATTGTGGAATTGAGTTAAGATTATGAAAAAAATCTATATTTCACAAAACTTACAATAGCATACTTAATAACTCTTCGAACAAATTGATCTATAACGATGTTCGGGTTTGCTAATTAACATTATAATATTTCAAATACTTCAATATATAAAGATTTTTTGTTCTACTCATCAGTGCATATTTTTCCAAGACGTTACTCTCGCTTATAATTTTAATTATTATACATAAGTATTATACATAAGTGAGTATAATCTAGACATTCCAAAACTTTTCAATTTTCAGCTTTCAATTACAGTTCCTCTTTTCATGAGAACTTTCAATTAAGCGCCGTTTTCATTTTGAATGTTGGAAATATTTCCTTCCTTAATTTTTCCTAAAGAATTCTAGATCTATTCTTAAAATTCGTCCGTAACATTTGTGCCAGACTCACTAAAACTAGACTGATCCCAACAGTGCATATTGCTTAACAACACGTTCTTAAGATTACAAGCAAAACAATAAAAATCATGCTGTATATCATGTCGTTTTGGAATAATCCAATTGAATAGCCCCCTATATATTAGCTCGAAGGTTTCTCTTTCAAAGAACAATTTTTGCAGAATGGTAATCCTTCAGGCCATATTCTTTCGTGTTTTATCACAGTCATATACTTAACTACTTTTTAAGCCAGTTTCAAAACTTTTTGATGCAATTATATTACAAGCTAAAACCATACCTTCTTCTTTAACTATTGATTTGAATTACTCAATGAATTTTTCATTTACAAAGTGCATTTCATTTGTCGGATGCAATCAAGTAAGTTGGACTTGAAAAATTGAATTACTGTCGAAGAATACAAATATAGTCAAATATAGCATTTTAGGCTAGTGTGCAGTTTTATTTTTCTTCAGAGGCGACAAAGTGGGTTAATCAGAATAGACAAACAGTATGTTCTTATTTGTATTCTTATAGACTGGTTTCATTAAAAGATAAATTTCTATATTAAGATTATTTTATACAGTTAAACATTTATCATACTAATTTGAAATCTATGTTAACCTGAAATACACCGAACTGTCACAGTGTAGCTATGTTTTCGTTTGATGATAGAAGCCACTGACTTCTTTGCCTCGGGTTAAGAGAATTGCAAAGCGCACCTTAATTAAAGGCTTGTGATCAAATTCGTTAATGTACTTGTTGTAAAACGCACACTGATTAGTCTACAATTTTGCCCGATCATGAGAAAGAGTACACTCAGGGTTGTGTAAATGGTCAGCAGGGAATACTTACTTTCCATGTCACCATTTCTCATCCCTGCTATTTTAGAGGTTCTGCTTTTTCTATGCTCCCTATTATTTTAATGGACTGTTTGGCTTGATAACTGTTTGTTATCTCCATATTCCATTCTTGTTCATAATTTCTGGATTATTAATACTCATTATATTATTTAGCCCTAGATTTAAAGAAATTGGGCAAAAGCCAAAACATTTTGAAAATTTTAACTATTTGTGAATATCAACTAAGTTGGGTTTGTATGAAAAACATTTTAGGGAGTCAGGATTTTGTATACAGGTGTAAGCTTGTTCAATGCTCAAATGAGAAAGGGTCTAAGTAATACACACGCTTCTTTTATTTTGATAATTCAGATATTTTAATACTACTGGTAGAATCGAAACATGAATATTATAAATCAGAGAAAATGAAAAGTTAAATTGTATCTTAATAAAATAATTTAATTTTGTGCTGTCATCTAGTGTACAATCTTTGTGCAGCAGACATCTGGTCCCCCGCTGGTGTTTTAGTCTTTGTTTTGTTCAGTATGAGGTCAGGATCCTAACTCAGTGAAATTGATGTTAAATTTGTTTTTTCAGAGTTTTAAGAATAGCAATTTCCTTTCGAAAGTGTCAGACACCGAAAGTTCATTAGTTTATAGTAATTAAGAAGTAAAAAAAAATGTTATGATATATACCGGTAATGCTTGTTGTAACGAAATATCAATTACTATCCCATGTCTGGTATTTTCGAGGGTCTTAAATGTATGCCATGATTATAGATTTTTATTATTTGTAGTTTTATTGTAGATAGATCATTGTTATTTTCATATATTTTATAATATAATTACCTTGTTTTTTCAAAATTCACGTGTAATGAAATTAAAAGTTCGTTAAGTGTAAAGCATTAAAATTTTTAACTTGAAATAGGTTTATTTAGTCATTTATCTCTTATTATATAAATGGCTGAATTCGAAGTAAAAGTAAAAGATAATAACATGAATATACTGTAAAATTAGCATGTATTCTATTTTCATTTCTTTTTCACAACATAAGTACGAGGGTTGATCCAAAAGTAATGTCACAACTTTGATAAAATTGCTACAAATCGACCTAAAGCAACAAAATTATACATAATGAAAGCGTTATTTAATTCAAATCAGACCTGAAAAATTCAAAAGAATATGATGTATACTTTCAAAAATATAGGATTTTAAACAATGTGCGTTTATGGTAGTCGCCGCACCTAAATATAACGTCATATGACGGATACACACCGTCATATTTTTCAGCGTTTCCCCTTCGTTTAATTAAAAATTATTTGTGATTCGCAGACACTTTCACCAATTCCACTTTTTAAAAGAATTCTTGTTACCATTATACACTCACTCTTTTCATAACTCAGCCCTCTGTCAGAATGTTTTGAAAAGTAGCATAAGACAAACTTTTAAAAGATTCACACGTCACTCTATGCGTCTGTCTTTTTTGACAACGTCAGACACCATTGAACTTTTTCGTCCGATCTCCTATTTTTCGGTCTTCTTGTCCTCTGCTGATCATTCAGTGACCAATCACCCGCCCCAAATTGCTGAAACCATCTATTCAGATGTCTCTTATTTACATTGATTCTTTATTCTGTAAGTCTGATTAATAAACGTAACTGTCGCTTGCGATGATTCCCATATTTTAAAGCAAAATGCATTACATCTCGTCGAGCCGTTTTTTCCTCATATCGACAATCCCTTTGTTCTATTCAACATTGTAAAACAACAATGTTTATGATCACAAATACCAATGCCATCATTTAATTTTCAATTAATGACTAGAAAATGACGAGAATTGTGTCTTTTGAAAAGTTGGGAGATTAGGTGCTTTTTTAGAATCTTTTTAATGTGTTTGTCTTTTTCATTCTAAGAAAAAATGCACTTTAAAACCTGACGTTCCCTTGTGACGCAGCGACACCCCCTATTCTCTATGTTTTAAACATCTATGACATAAATTCAAATAAACATTATAAAACTAAAATTTCAATGTTAATTAGATTTATATTTGTGCATCTTTTGGTATATTGTATTTGATAATATGACGCCAAATAAAAAAGATATGGACACTGTGACATTACTTGTGGATCAACCCTCGTATTTATTCTGATCCTGTTACAAATGTGTTCCAAAATTGGATTGTTTTGACATTGTTAGAATTTATTTGGAATAAGACAATTAATTTTATTCATTGGATCCGTACGTCACTGTTAGTTTTCACGTGTTTAGTTTGTCCTTTATTTTCCTTCAGTCACAAGATAAAATGAATCTGTTTGGATTATTAAACTATTTAGTAAGTAACTTTGTTTTTGTTAAGTTTTAAATAAGACAAATCTTTCTTGTTTATTGGGTCCTCTATTTAAGAAAAGAAGAGAGAGAAAAAGTATTTCTTAAAAAAGCCAAATAAATTCGCGTGTGTTGAATAGGGAACTTTGATATTTTACTCCATATTTAAACTTTTTTGAATTTTACTTTTGCTACCTTATATCTTTTCTGCTCTTTTACCATGTCAATTTAAAGCAAAAAATGTAATGTTTAATTCTCTTTATTTGAACTCTTATTCTTTATTACAGCCCTGTTTACAAAAAGTAAAAATGTCAGTTCTAGAAGACTGTTCTTGTTTCTATAATCTATATGAGTGCAAAAAAGTATTTGTTGTTCCTCTAATTATAACTTGATAAACGTTACCGAATTATCGCACCCCAGACATAAGAGTACAATTAAGTTGGTATCAATGACATTTTAATACTAACTAATCAATCTGCTTCCTTCATGGATGTTGTCGAGTATACGATAGTTTTCTCATTGTATATTAGCTGAATAGATAAAAAAGATTGATTGTTTACATTGGTGAAGTTTGCACTTTTGGGCACTTGACCTACCCAGTATCCAATTTCCTCCTTTTATGAAATGTGAAGACCTTTATTTACTTTGGTGTGTGTAAGAAAAGTCGGTACCTTTTGTGGTAACCCACAATTGTAACAAATTGCGTCATTGAAACTTATTAAGGGACCGATTTATCTATTTTTCATGATTTTTACCAAATATTTAACGCAGTTGTCGAACGTGCGAGAACACGAATTTTATAAATCATAAATTCAAAGGTTATTGCAGCAGTTTTAAGAATAATTGATGGCGGTATGTGTTTGTATGTGTATGTATCGCAGAAAAATACTTTAATTACAAACTATAATTACTAATTACATACGCAAAATTTTCTTTAAATCAAATATCAAATCAAACTTTATTATATTGGTAATTAATTTACACCTATATACAACATATAACTTTTTTTTTAAACTTTAGTTAGTAATAACTTTTATATGTGTCACCAAATATTACAAATAAAATAGCAAAGTTACATTTGCATATAAAAATGAATCAAATACATGAAACATATTGAGATAACGAACAGTATTTAAGATCAAAGTTCATAAAACAATACAAAATAGGAGCAGAGCAAACGCGAACCTCCAAGTGCCATGGTGGAGTGAACATCTCCTGCCGACCGGTCACACCCAAGTTTGCTTCCTGTCATGATCGGGAAATAACTGAAAATCAATTCAGTGTATAGATAATGGACTAACAATTAGTATGAAAAATGAGACACTAAAATACAAAAATTCAAAATACATTTTATCGTAATTTTTCAAATAGTCATAATTATGACTTATTTAAAGCAATAACGCATAAAATTAAAAAAAAAACGTTGATTTAAACTTTTTAAAAAATCTACCAATATGTTACTTTTTGATGTATTTTGAAAATTACATCTTAGCTCCTCGGTGTGTACTTCCAATTTATCTATTAGTATCTATAATAAAATTTTACGAAAAGTATTAAAATTGTGGTTTGTGCTTAAAAATCCTGATTCGAATCACTTAAGATTCTTTTAAAGTTTTATGAATGATTTTTTTTTTATCACACACAACATTTTCTAAACAATCATTACTGGTAAAAGTGTTACCGGAATGCTGTGTTTTTTTCTTATTCTAAACGTAAGGAACAATTGTGAAAATTGGACAAATTTCTTCTCTTTTCGAAATTGCAAATATGTATGATATAAAGTTAGTGAAAAAAGAGCGTATTTTATTCATAAGCTTTTTCTTAATTTTTTTTCTACTTTCTGATTACATTATACATGTAATCATGTAATCATTCATTTTTTTTTAAAATTCAAATAGGTATTTCTAAGTGCGATACAATATTTCCTCATTCAATCAGTCCAATAGAACTGCCTCTCTTCAAGATATTATTTTCTTCACAAGAACATATGAATATCCATGCAAGTTCTTAAAGAACTGAAGCTAACAAAAGAAATAGAACACGGACCCCGTATTTTGTTAAGTAAAGGTAAATTCAGAAAATGAAAAACAGTACTAGTATATTCCATGGGATGATTATGTGATTTCAATATGATTTTAAATCTTGGTCATGGAAGTTTTCAAATATGCACTTTTCGAAAGTTGATCCTCTGACAAAATATTCCCTTTATTCATACATTTTTAATGCCAACAAAATGCTATAAATGGTAAGAGTAAAGAAAACGAACATTTATCTGAAAATGAGGCTTCCAAGATGACCTTTAAAGTCACCCGTACTTGTACAATTAAAAAATAAACTCCAGTTTTCTAGAAAATTTTATTGCAAACAATAAATTAATAAAATAACAACAATTTGGCACTCGGGGAATTCAATTGCATAACAGTGCATAAATAGCAAATAAAATTGAAATAATGCTAATCTAAATGAATGACAATAAATAATATGTTCAATGAAATGAAACAGAATACATGATACTAAATAAAATTATCATCACATAAAATCCACGCGCATCTTCAAAAAATCGTAATCCTGTGTGTGGAAGTGTAACTGAAAAAAAAAAGAATTCGTTGAATTTCATACAAGTGTTGATAAATCAAATGATTATATCTAAAGTACAATGCAACATATTCGAGTAACTCCCAATGCGACTGTATTTTAATCATCATGACTAAAAGTATATAAAAAAAAATTATAGTGAAAAGCTAGTTTCGCGTTTTGAAGACCAATATTAAACAAAAATTTGATCACAGCGCATTTGATTTATACTTTACATTCATTCATAAGATAATGTCATAAAATACATAATACTTACCATACAGATAATGATTTGCATCGGACAATGCTTTGTTGGCCTGTTTCTCCAGAGATTATCAAATTCCCTAGCTGTAATAGAAAAATACAACTTCAAAAACATACGTTAAATTATGAAGATTGTTATTCTAATTGAGTTTAATTTTGAATAAGAGTACAAATCACCATCATTACAAATACATTCCAGAGAGATTCCTCTTATATTAAGATGCAATATTGAGTGTCTTGTAAATAAATGAATTGTATCTTACCGCATTTAATTCCACTATTAATTCTTGTATTATGACAATCCTGTGTTTTCTCAGAGATCAAAGGTGCAGGGTGCACAATACTAAGGGTAGACAAAAGTACAAATATGATAAGGATTCTGAAGTCGGATAAAACGGTCCACATGATGAATATTCAGATGGTTCGTTTTCACACCGTCCCGTTCTGGTAATGTGATGTCCATGCAGAACGTGCGATCTATTTATAGTTACGAACCTTCGAGGTGTCTGAAGTAAGGTGTGTCCATTCATCCAATGATATTTCTTGTATCTTGTCATTTGTTTTACGTGACGCGCAGCAGTTTGGGAAAGCCGGTTCCGTTCGTCAAAGGAATGAAAAATAATTAAAAAACAAGACACAAGCTTTTGCATGATTTTATAATTATAAATATTTTTTTCTGATTTTTTCTTAAGGTAGAGTATTTTTATTTTTAATATATATATTAAAAATATATATTAATTTTAATGATAACATTAAAATAAATTATTTTCAACTTTAAAATGAAAAAGGAAGTGTGGACTCAACAAAATGATGCAATCTTATATTTGGAAATGTATAAATAAAAATATATGATTGTGGAAACATAAATAATACGCATTTTGAAAAAAGGACTAAAGGATAAAGACGCAGAATGCGACTTAAGCAATAAAGGATCATTACTCATTGAAGGGATAGAATCCAAAATAAAATCACCTTTATCTCTTTATCTGTGGTTTACATAGGGCTCTGAATGAAATGCTATAAATGTAACAAAGAAAAAGGCTTTTTCTTGTTTCAATGGTATATTTTATGCACTTTCTGAACCTTGAACCCGGAACTACAATATTTAAAACACGCAAAACCTTAGAAGTGTGTACACATGCATGAAACATCTGTGCCTAGATTAACGTGTTAAGTAATAAAATATAAATGCAGTGATTATGTTAAGTTTACTTTTGTAGATTGTAGTACACAAATGTTTGTAAGAATTTTACAAATTTAATATGAAAACGTGAAGCTTATTTAAACTTGACAGGGACTCGGTGTGTTGTCACGGCACACACCGGTACAATCACAGATATATCATTGACAGTTGGTGGAAGATTAGATTTGGAAGATATATTGTTTTTGACAACACCCATAAGAAATCAATAACGCTTTTCGGAAAAAAGATACGTTTATATTAATTAATGTTTTTAGATTTACAGAAAAACCAAGAACTTGCATTTTTCTTTATTGTTTTTATTATGAAGTTTAAGCTCGTAAATTTTGGTCAGTAAACTTGACGTACCAGTTCACAAGGTTTTTATTTTTACAATAAACCTGAAATAGACTTTACCACAGCCAAATATGCACTCTGTAACTTTGTTTATATAGTCATAAGACGGATTGTTTGTAAATAAAATCAAGATACATGCTGATTTGATGCACTTCATTTTGTTGGAATGTATATGATTTATTGTGAGGACACAAAATTAAGTGAAATTATATTTATACATTCTTAAGCTTAATTAAAAGTGATCATGATTTACAACTCATTTTTTTTATTCATACACAAATGATTTAGATAAATCATTCACAACCGAAAATGAAATGGTCATTGTAGTAAATATTGTATATAAATAAAAGTACAAGAATGCAAGAACTACATATAAATGAGGTTTGAAGTTTCTTTTTTGCTGCGTTTTTATACCACTTTTTCATTGTATTTATCCATTTGATTTAATTGTTTCTTATATATATATATATGCAAGTAATTCCGCTGTCGAATACCAATACTTTTTAAAGAATATTTTATACGATTCTACGGAGGATTAGTTTTAGAGGAAAAAAATAATGCAATAATTGTTTTATTAGAATGAAACTGCACACTTATCATACTATGTTACCTGTTTATATAGTCATAAGACGAATTGTTCGTAAATAAAATCAAGATACATGCTGATTTGATGCACTTCATTTTGTTGGAATGTATATGATTTATTGTGAGGACACAAAATTTAGTGAAATTATATTTATACATTCTTAAGCTTAATCAAAAGTGATCATGATTTACAACTCATTTTTTTTATTCATACACAAATGTTTTAGATAAATCATTCACAACCGAAAATGAAATGGTGAATACATAACCATTGTAGTAAAGATTGTATATAAATAAAAGTACAAGAATGCAAGAACTACATATAAATGAGGTTTGAAGTTTCTTTTTTGCTGCGTTTTTATACCACTTTTTCATTGTATTTATCCATTTGATTTAATTGTTTCTTATATATATATATATGCAAGTAATTCCGCTGTCGAATACCAATACTTTTCAAAGAAAATTTTATACGATTCTACGGAGGATTAGTTTTAGAGGAAAAAAAATGCAATAATTGTTTTATTAGAATGAAACTGCACACTTATCATACTATGTTACTATTATGTACATAACCCATCGATCGAACGTTCACAGTACTTAAGATATTCCATGTGCGTATATGTATTTCTGAATTTAAAAAAAAGTCAACTTGCGACGTTTCATTTTGGTGGTAATTTTTTTCTAATTACATTGCTCGTTAAAGCAATAAACATTCGTAATTATATAAAAAGTCTAAAAGGCGGATAACAATTGTTAACTGTGTAGTATAACTACAGTAGAAAAATAGTCGGAAAATAGCTCTGCAGAGCTATTGTATTCGATGAAGTACCCGACTTTAAATAAATATTAACTTATCTAATTGGATAATAATTATACATAAAACAAATTTAAACTCTTTTAATTTCATTCACATCTCAAAACGTGAATGTATCCTGAACAACAGGTGTGAACTGTTAAAAACCATACAGTGTTCCGACGTATTTCATTGATGAACAATACGCTCAATGTTTCTTAAACATGAAAACATTTTTTTTGCTTCTAATAAGGAACGTATTTTTATAAATACACATTATTTAAGCGATGCGTTGTCAGTTGCGATTATTTTGATCAAAATGAACAGATGCATTTTTCGCCTCCCTTAATGCTCGTTAGAACTGTTATACATCAGTGGTCTATAATTATGTACTTCAGGTCTTTGTTGTAGCATTCCAACCAGTGTCAATAAGGTACATTACTGTCAGTTTAGTTCAAGTTGTATACTTGGTCTACGACAATATATCACGCCAATGAATAAACATTAAGCGTTTTATTCGTATTGTTCATTCATGGTCTCGGTTCTTGACTACAAAGAAGAGGTCACTACAAGTTGACCAGAAAAATCATTTTACTGTCACTAGCTGAATTGTGGCCAATGGTTTTTCCTCTATCTAATACACATAAAAGGCGACCAGCGTATAACCATGAAAAAGTCTTTCCTCAATAAGTTAACGAACAGTTCTATAATCTGGTTAAATGGGGTCCTGTCATTGGGATAAGGGTTTCAAATCCCAAGAAATCATTTTTCGATGAAAAGTTATTCATGCAGGATATATTTATCGTCGAAATTTTGGCAAGAGGAATCGACGAAAAATATCTAAATTATGTTTAACGAGAATGTCTCTAAACAAATTATCTAAAAAAAAAAATATCAATAGGTGAAATATATACGCACGTATTCTCATTAAGAACTTTGTAATGGATGTATGCCTGAAAAAATTGTAGATTTAGTTAATTAAAATAAAAATCATTAGAAAATTTAATTACTTCTTAAATTAATTTCAAAATTCAAATTTAGGAAGAAAAACCTCACTTAACTCTTCAAAGGTCGAAACATCCAGCGAATCTTGAAAGTAATAACAATTTTTCTCTATCATATAAACATGAACTTATCGAAATATATACCCAAATAGTTTTCTAAAAGAACTGTAATCTTGAAATTCAAAATGGGATACCTTATAAGTAAACAGTGTACATCGGATAGGGGAAATTGGATAATAGTCAGTAAAAATATCATAATAAATATTCTTCAGTTGAACAAAGGTCAACTTAAAAAAGGAAACATTAATTCCTTACGTAATGTGAAGTGAACGCAAAAGTACCACAATTCTCTTCTAACAATAAATTTTGGGGATATTCAATTTAATGTCAGATATATATTTTTCAATATATAACATTCAATATTTGTTTAACGGTAAACAATTTAACACACCATTCCAATATGATGTCCAAAATCTTTATTACTTGGTAAAATTAACTTAACTTTGACATACTTCTGACAAATCCCTTTCCAGGCTTGCTGTTACCTTTGAAATCAAGAAAGGTCTTTTGTCGTCCTTGCAATCGATTTATGAGGCTGGAATCGTGCTTAAACTTTCTGTAAAATGGATTGGTGACAAATAAAAGATCGATGTATAAAATTATTTCCCACAGAAAAAATTCTGTTTCTAAGAGTATCCATGTACTTGGAGGAAACTAGACATGCTCGAAAACAGTTTTTACGGACATCCAGTAATGTGCTTCATTGGCGTTGCAGGTTTGAAATATGTCTGCAGCATTGAGCCCTTTGATTTCTCGTTATCCAGTAGAGATCCTATATTCCCTGGATAAACGCTTGTTTTGTTATGATATTCCGATCTTTTTCTCCAGAATAGTGGCAAATTGTTTAAATTGGATGACTCGGAACTTAGCTGATTTGTATCCTTAAGTTTTAGATATGCATGAAACGAAGTTTTTATATTTGCTGGCACTGATCGAATTCTTCTTAAATTGTCTGGTTGTATTAAATACCTTTCATATATTTTCAAACCAAATTTGATTCTGTGTTGGGGATCAGGTATTTTCAAAGACGAAATTGTTTTTGGTTTAGTCTCAGCTTCACACTTTGATGTACCTGGAAAAATTCTTGATTTGGATGAGTATTCACTACGTGTATCTTTTTGGTATTTGTTGCGGAAATTAATCATGTCACCTCTTCCAACAACGATTTCGTCTATATGCAATACTTCTCTAATCTGACTGGAATTCCATGCATTTGCTTTCCTATATTGTGTATATCTTTCAACTTCATCTGATCAGCAATTAATATTTCATTACGCTTTTAAATGGTTGAAACCAGGAATTCACTTTAATAACACTACATGTACATCTTGGTCCATCACCTCTTCCATCTAACGATGCTTTTTTCGTATGAACACGACCTCATCTTGCTTTGATAATTAATGACTGTGGCAGGAACTTTATTACCCTTACATAACTTTAAGGATATACTGTCACGGTTATTTCTGGGTAAAAATATCAAAATTCCTTTCAATGTCTTCGCAAGTTAATTTAGCTTCGGAATTGAAGCTGAGTTTAATTAATTTAATCTTAAATGCAATATGTTTTGAATCTTTTCTTCACTGAATGGATTTGCAATTGATTAAAAATATTGCTACGAAAAAAATCAATTGCATAACCTGGTAGCTAGTATATAACTGTAACGTATTTCATACACGTAAAATGCGAAACGAAATAGACAAAACGAAATGCACTGAAAATAAACGAAATCTACCTACATATATCTACCTAAATCTCTCTAAACGAATCTAACATTATTGTGTTACATGTTTAGACATTTTTATGTACGAATCGAAATACTAGTAGATTTAATGCAATTGAAAATTAGAGGCTACTACGCATAATGAAATTATGCATGTATATTATGCTCACGCACAATTGCAGCTGGCATGAAATAAAAATCGATCGTATGCAGTTACACATTATACATAATTATATTTATATATACCTTGATTGAAAAAAAAAACATTCTGATAGTTTGGATTGGTTTCGGTTAGTAAGGTTTCGTTTTGATTTTGTTTCGTTATCTCCATACCCTTCATGCATATATTGGATTCCTAAATTATATCAAAATCCACACAAACAAAGAAACATGAAAAAAGTTTCACTTAATGTTCTACCGAACCTCTATCTTTCTTTACTCCTCGATACTTTTAGTATGAAAACGCTAGTCAGATTTCGACTTGCTATTAGATAGTATTAGCTGAAATGATCATTGTATCGACCAAACTTGTTGCTAAATGTTTAAGCAGTACTTTAAAAGAGACTTTATATCCTTGAATCTTTAATATACTTGTTAAAAGATTGTATTGATTTAAAAATTGTTCCTTAGTAGAAAAAATTATTGCGAATCAAAAAAAAATGTGAGGCATAAACCACTTAATATTTCACATGTATGCATGTGAAAAAGGTAAACTGCTAAATAAGGAAAGCGTGTCAATACAAATGTTATAGTCATCAATTCAACTGTTTCGTGAAAATTTTCTTTAAATAATGTTTCTACTCTTATCACATTTTTATCCCTCACAATTGATAGATGTATAATAAATCAAAAACGGACAGAACTAAAATATCCGTAATTCTAATCAGCGGGCATAAATAAAAAAACATGTCAAACGTTCTGACGAAAAAATCGTGTTTAAAATTTATTATCTTTCTTCAAAGATTGTTTAATAATTAATCGATTTCCAGATTATATTTTAAGTAAGAAAGACTGAAATAAACCGGTTAACATGTGAAGCATATGTAGATATTTATTAATACCTTTGTAATTAGTTGCTACTTTGTTCAGATAAAGGGTTAAGCAAATGTCCCCAATTTTCGGTGTCAATGTGTCAAGAAATAGGTATTAAAACTTCGACATATATTTTGAAATTCAAGCCATAACCATGTTAAATAATGTTCAGTCACGTTACTAACCCACTTTCCTGAAATGGATCATCATTTGATTTCATGCAGATACGTTTTAAATAATTAGCTATATCACAGAGCATTGGATGTTTGAAAATTTCCTAATAATCTTTGTTTACATTTTTTACAATTAGATGATATAAGAATATGCAAAATTGTTTCTTAATATCTTGGTATAGTAAATTTTAAAAAAATACTATATTACTTTACATTTAAAAAAACATTTTTTTTTAAATTGAAACAAGGTTAAGATAAAACAGTGCATGATCGATCTCATAAGAATAAACAAAATAAATTTGTATAAAGGGCATAAATTCCAAATGAAAGAAAAACCGAGGAAAACCCCCTGAAAACCCAGTGTTTAAAAACGAAGAATACGATATTGTACTGAAAAGTGGGGAAAAAATAGATATATGTAAATGGTTAATTTTTCAACTGCTTCAAAAAAGACTTTCAAAGCATTTGATTAAATCCCTGAAATCAAGCTAATTGTGACATGATAGGAAGTGCAAAACATATCTCATGTAAATAAAGGAAATTAATTTTAAATTTTCAGCTTCATTCTGACATTATCACCTCTCAGATCATATAGAAATCGAGACTGTTGTGAAGCATGCAAGAAAATGCTTAAATAAATAACCGCCACATTGTGACAAGATTTGTAGTGTGTAAGAACTTCAATGAAACGTTAAAAACAAGAATGAGGGATATGATGAAAAGTGGTAAATCTAAAAATAAAATCCATACTATCAAAATAAAATACTACAAATTAGTCAACAGGGCAAAGGTCTAAAGCAGAAATCTAAGATTTTTGTAGACCAGATTTTCCAACAATCAAGGCGAATTCCATGGGTACCAATTGCGCCCCGTTATTAGCAGACCTATTTTCATATGAAGCAGAATTTGTGCAAAATCTTATGCGTGAAAAGAAAACACTTGCTGTGGCCTTCAACTCTACATTTAGATATATCCACGATATATTTACGACGTATTGTCAATTAACAATGATAATTTGCATTCTTATGTTATATGATATATCCTGGTGAGCTTGAGATTAAAGATACCACAGAGTCTGACACATCTGTTTCATATTTGGATATTTTACTTGAAAAAGACGTTAATTGTAATCTAACAACCGAGCTCTATAATAAAAGTGATGACTTTAACCTTACTTTCGTCAACTTCTATTACTTATGCAGCAAACTACCTTCATCACCTGCATACGGAGTTAATATATCTCAATTGATACGCAAGAGCATGCTCTACTTATGAACAATTTCTAAGACGAGGTAAATTATTGACAAACGAGTAGATAAACCACTAAATTTCAACAGTCTCTTTTAAAGGAATCATTGTGTTAGTTCTATGGTGGATATCATGACCTTGACAGCAAATAAAATTTATCATTGAGTCAAATGCTAACTGACGTTTTTCATACAAATTGTTATTCTATTTTTTATACACTTAATTGACGACGGATTTTTCCGTTATTTCCCGATCATGACATGGAACACACGGCGGGTGAAACAGGTCGGCAGGGAATGCTCAATCCTCTGTGGCCCCTGACCCAACCTCTGATGTTTTGGAGGTCCGTGTTTGCTATTTTGTAATGCTTTATGAACTTTTGATTTTGAATACAGTTCGTAATCTCTATTTGTTATCTATGTTATCTTCCAAACTTCATTTCCTTAGGAGGAGGTCTGAGAAAGGTAAATTTAGCACACAGTGATTGATCTATTGATCTAAATCAATCTACAGACTATGTTTATCTGAGAACAGGTCATTCTATGAGGATAAGTTTTCTCTGTTTGACGTTTTGAGACCTATTTATGTATCAAGTGCTTGTTATTCTAGAAGTTAAAAAAATTGATATAAAAAAAGGATTATCGATTGTTTAATACACTTCACCCAAAGAAAGGTAAACATTAAAAGTATAGTTATTATAAAGGTCATTATAAACAAAACAGAATATACGGAAGGCTGATTTAAAATATAAAATGTCGTTTTGTTAAATCCATGAAATTTCAACACATTTGTCAGTAGTTTACCTTTAAAACATGTTGTACCTAGAAAATTCTATTACGTTTCGAATAATTTTGAGTAAACACTACCTGCAGTGGAAAGCTGACTATTTCTATATTAAAAAAAGGAAGTTTGGAGATTTTAAAACAGTGGTCATTTCCTTTTTAATAAGGTTTAGTTTTCAAATTTCCTCTTAAGTCAGTAAACTTCCAACTATGAAACAGATATGACCGACTTTGATAAATCTTTTATTTCATGTTCAGTGGGAATAATTGAGTCGGTATATAAATGAAAATATCTAATATCAATTAATTAAATGCCGCCATTATATTGGAATCTCGAGTTAAAGGCCACAGCAAGCAAGTAGACAACCTTCAATAAATTCAGTTCATTTAGATAAAATGAACAAAAGCAAAAAATTAATGAATAAGATGAAGCAACACTTCCAACGTATAAGAAAAAATTAACCAAATGCATATTTATTCATTTGTTTATAAAGAAATTTAATCTTTTATTTCTAGAGCGATGGAATGAAAAACAAATTGATGAAACAAGAATATCAACAGCCTCATTTAAAGTCACAAATTCGTTAGTTCTATGGTCGATCAATGGCTTTGTCCGCGAACACAATCTATCATTAACTTTAAATGCTTACTGACGTTTTTCATACTAATTGATTGGCCGTTTTAACATTGATTTGTTGAAATATTTTTCGTTATTATATGTACCCAATCATGACAAGGAGCACACGGCAGTTGGACGGGTCGGCAGGGAATGCTCAATCCTCCATGGCACCTGATCCTTGTAGTCTTAGAACAAAACTTTTAAGATAAAACCTTTTTTATTGGTTATCCTGATGCTATTTTAAAACAAGGGCAATTTCACAGGAAGTAGCATCATACAACTGCAAGTAGATTACTGAATTTCAGCATTGCCATTTTAAGAAGTTAATGCGCCTTAAAAAATAAACATTTGATTATAATAGTTAATTATATATAAATAAATTATTAAAATATCAACAAGTTTTCTTTCTCAGTTTTTTTTACTGAATAAAACATCATTGATATTCTGATGCAGCCAATGCTGTTTTTAAGTAGGTCAATGCAAGTTGTCTATATGCTTTGCTTGCTACTTCTGATCCTGGCAATGCTCTTTTTTCAAGGCTGATAGAGATGCTAGGTAAATGCTGATGCTTATTTTGCTTAAATGCTGATGCCGATGCCGATTTATGTAACAAAATAAGTTCCCTTGGCTGCAATGTGGAGCAATATACCAATACTACGTTGGGTTTTTGTCTCCTGGTTGATTCATATGAGCATGCTCTATGAACGAACATTTTCTAAAGCAATACAGACTATTGATTAATCGGTTTATGATGCAATAGTAAACAACAGTCTCGTTTAAATACCAATAAAAGAAGCAAATTCTATTATCGATACAATGATCTTGTCAACGAATATATATGTTTTTTATATATCGTGTAATTATTAATGTAAGTGTGGTACAAATACTTATGAATTTGAAGGACGTTTTTATACCAATTGTTAAGCAATTATCAACGCATTGTATTGTCTACAGAGTCCTCCATAACACGTAGCACTGAGAGGGCGTATCCGGTGAAAAGAGGATGCTTACTACGTATTGACATCTGATTTCACCTCTATTGTTTCAGAAGTCAATGCTTCCTCGGGGCCGGGTTTCTATCGATTTATGGACTTTTGAGCTTGAATACTGTTTGTTAACTCCAAAATATCTTATTTTTTAATCATCCTTATCCACAGAGCTACATCCCCATCAGCAATCAATTTATCAATATATTTATTCATTGAATTTAATTTTCTGTATTAACGAGTTACCAACCCACGAAATTAAGCCTCCATAAAACAACAAAGTTTTGCTTACCGATGAACATTGTAGTCCCCAAAAACAATAACTAACATTTTTACATTTGAAGAAATGCTTTAATTAATATATGTTGCTCTGTTATTTTTGTTATACTAACTATCCTGGCCCAGGTTAGTTAGAAATTGTAAACGGTTTTGCATAATGATTAATAAATTTATTTAAAAAAAAAATAACAAACATTACTTTAAATTGAGAAAATGTCTTTAGATATATTAAAATACAATTTGATTTTAACATCTATGGAGTACAGAAAGTGCATGGCTGGGAATGCTGACTTCTTCGTGGCACCTGATCCTACCTCTGTGTCCAAACGTCCAATTTATACTTTGTTTTCCAATTTTTGTATTGTTTAATGTACTAATGGGCTTATTTACTGTTTATCATCTTCAGATTTTAATGTTTAAATATTATTTCTCTACTTATTAAAATGCATTTCAAATGTCAAAGGTCATTTAATGATCCATTCTAATTAATAGACATCTACTCAGATAAAATATACAATGAATAAATATGGAGGAAGTATATTTGTGGTTTGTATAAACTAATAGCAAATGCATATTGTTGCCAAATTTATTCAGTTTTGTTGTTACTCAATGAATCTGAATGAATTTGTGTTTTCATTAATGGGACGCTTGATGGATATTTGGCGAAAGATTTATTTTTACTGGTTAAACATTTTAAGCGTAGGTTTCATCTGTAAGGGTGGACAACATATATCGGCTAAGGGTCAATGTTATGTTAAAATTTAGGATATATTGTGGCATTGCATAAGTATTGTGTGTACTTTAGGTCCTTAAAATTTATCCTTGTTTATAGGTAAAGAAAATAATTTTACCATAAGAAGTCGAGGAAAATTATGGAAGATTTATGCATTATTATATACATGTATTAAGTGATATGTACAACGACAAGGAGCACTAGTGTGACCGGTCGGCAGGGGATGCTCTCTCCTCCATGTCACCTGATCCCACCTCTGATGTTTTAGAGGTCCATGTTTGTTCTGTTTCTATTTGGTAATGTTTAGTGGTTTTCCAAGTTTGCATACTGTTCTTTGTCTCAATGTAATTATTTCATCTTAAGGACGTTATTATCTCCTAACAACAAAATTGGAGGAGGTATAGTAATTACGTCATGGAAGTTTCATACGTATTCATATATATCTGGTTCATAATGCTCTTTTGTCAGAGCATGCTTCGCATTGAAAGTGACCCCCAAAGTTATATTTTTTCCTTACAATAAATCTAAAAAAATTATTTTCACAACAAAACTTCTATGAAGGAAAACCTTACCTCCTTCATGTTTGTATTTTATGTTCATTGGGTTTCAATTACAAACAGAAAATGCTGAAACATGTTTTTAGAAATATTAATGAAGAACTGTATTAGTTCATGTTAGATAAATACATTTTAATTATTTCTTTAAATTTAGACTTTAACAAAAACTTTTATAATAATCAGGGGTAAAACAATACATGATAAAAAGGAAAACACGTTTTGAAAAAAAAATACATAAATAATGCCAGATTAACAAACTCATGCCCTAAGTGTTTGCCATAGAGTTATGATGACAATTTTAATCAAACGTAGAAACTTCGAAAAATCACTATGACACGATTTATTAGCTTCAAATGGTGGTATGAACATTCATGATTCAATTCATTTTAAGTGTTTAACTTAATAGATTTAATCATAAATTGATCAACTGTTTTGAAAAAACTATAATTCTTGATGATGTAATATATTTTTTAAAGCAATAAAGAAAAAACTCTAACTCATAGCCAATTTTATATTTCATTTACCTTAACATTTTTCTTTCGTCTTTTTGTATATCGACAGCTGAACAATATATAAACTAATACTACGCGAAGTAAAGAAAGATGAAAATAAGAAAAAAAATAACATATTTCTAAAAGCTTTTTTTATTGAAGGTCATACCTTGATATGATTTGTATCAAATAATGAAAGCAATAGACCTGTTTATGGTGTCTGAAAGAACTAAAATTAAAGAAAAAAAACGATTTCAAAAACAACTTTAAGAGTCGCTCATCCTGCACCTAGGTCACTAAATGGTCCTGGCGTGGTATTCGTCACAATTCAAGAAGAAAATGTAGGTGTTGTTCATTCTACTCCTAGTAGTAATGCAGGTGCAAATTGATGAAAAACATTACGTAATCAAATTCAAAGAGGTTGAAAGTAAAAAGGACTTTTGTTTGGCGTTTTGTCAATTCATCAAGAAAATAGAAAAGAACACCAACATTTTATTATTACTTAGCTCATAATTAATTGTTTGAGGTAAATTTTGTTCTTTTACCGATAGTAATGTATCATTTGACATGAGGGCAATTTGACATGACGGCAAAATGGGAAGGCTTCAAGCATGCACTTTCTTCAAGTTCATTTCAATTTGTATCTCTTTAGATAGGCCCTGTACAAATCTAACCTATCGATATTTCATGATGAAAATCGCATTGTGGTATTATTAATTCGCCCTTAATTCATTTCATATCACAGTGTTTCTCAAAATTGCGATTTAATTTTTTGAAATATAAAGTGTTTGCTAAATTGTGTAAGTGCTTTAATTGCTGTTAAAATAAAAAAAAAAACAGATGAAATTCAGTTTTTTAAAATTCAGCTTTTCTTTTTCTTTTTGTAGAAAATGGAAAGACTTGAAGGAATATACGAGTTGAAAAAAAATTGAATAAAATCAATGAATATGAAAAAAATGTAAAATTTCATGAACACTCGGGGGAGCTCAAAATTTAGTAATTCACAAATACATAACTAAATACAATGTAAACATGATATTGTCTGTAGATATTCTCTGTAAGATGGAGCAAAAACAAAAATAAATCCTACCCTTTTAATTGATTCACATTCCATATAATGGCTTAATCTTTTGCTTCGTTGAATAGAAATTAATTTGAGAAGATAGGAAGTCCTGATTGAAAGGGAGGAAAATGATGACGTTGTTAAACGTCATAGAAAATGATGACGTTGTTTAAACATCATAGAGCAGCAGAAATCGACGCAATTCTGTGTTAAACAAGGGGAAAATCCTAAATAAACTTGATAAAAATGCTAAAAGAATCACAAAGCTATGTACAACTTACGTCGTATATGTGTTTATAAATGGTACAGCGGTATTTGAGTGACAGAGACTCTGCATTGCACGAGGACGATCAGTGAAGAAAAGGTTTATCTGGTAAAATCTGAATAAAAACTTTAAAATGCTGGAATGTCATGGAAAAAATATAGGCACTTCAGACTTGCTGGTTATGTGAAAGCATCGTTAAATGGTGAAAGTAATTAAAACATTGACAAAGGAAATTATAGATCGGAAACATTTTTGAGAAATAAAAATTAAGTGCTAGAAAAAAAGGTTTAAATAAGTGATTATTGAACCTTACTGTGTGAAATGTTATGGGATAGTATTTTAAAGAAATTTTTTATACTATGTTTTTTAAGTTACATTACCCTTAAGTATGCTCCGGTTTACAAAACATGTTGATTTTAAAATAAAGTGAATTGATTTTTCAATGGGAATGAAAATTCGTACATCTACAAAATAATTTTTTTTTCTTTTGATAGAATGATTATTTCAATTTATTGAAAGTAGTATAACAAAAATTGACATCATCCATGAACTTCGTGTCTTTTTAAGTTGGTTTATGTACAACATTATTGCATTTATGGATATTTATGATTATCAATTAAATTAATTTAAAAAGAACTATGTATGTAAGCTTTTTTATAACTTAAAAAGTTTTAAAGGAATATATACAATAACATTTAGAGACATAAAGCTGTTATATTAACTTGCAATAATTTTTAACCAGACCACATCTTGGATGATTTATTGATGATTTTTATAAATAACAGTAGAATGTCCAATTTTTTTTACGTTATTAACTTCTATAACATTATTTTACATAAATAGTCTGAGCAAATGTTTTGGAGAAGTTTAATTTAATGCTTCATTCATGACATATGATACTAATTAGAGATTGCACTTTTATGATTTAAAAATTATTTCAAATTTTCTGGGGCAACGAACTTTACAGACAAAAAAGTTTTAAAACTAGGCTCATCAAATATGTTCCAGCAAAACGGATAAATGAAAACAAAATTAATGGAGATAAAGAAAAGTATACGTAATACGTGATAAGCGGGATTTTCGCCTCTGCAAGTAAAAAAAACCACTGTTGTTTTCAGTTTACATTTAAAGAAAAAAACTTTCAGTGAACTGAATGACAAATTTTTATCTAATGAACCAACACACTACAAAACATATACCGTATTGTTTATTATTCAAATAAAACAAAAATAGTATGTTTAAAGGTCTGTGGTCTTGGAACTTTTGTAATAGTTATATACCATGTCAATTAATGAACATGCGGATATTCATACTTATATATATATAGCAAAACAACAGAAATCAAATCGAAAAGTACTGTGAAATTTATGAGAGTTGAAAATTAATTAATTTTGTTGATATTATTTAAATATATATATATATATATACATATAAATTTGGTAATCAGTACTCATTATGATATATATTATGTTCAACGATTAAATGTTCCGATTTTCTCTAAATGTAAATCGTTCAGCATTAACAAAAAATAAATGTGCAATTTAATACTTTATAGATTTCTTAATTAGAACTAAAACTAGGAATAAATAGTTGTTTTTGTCTGAAATGTTACATTAGGAACCCAAAACGGTCGAGATTGAGATTCCTGTCATTGTGAGCCGTCATATACAATTCTGTTGAACAGATTTATGAGTAGAGAAATATTAAAAGTCACTATAGCTTTTCAAAAACGGAATTTATTCTGTGATATTTAAATTGATACTTTATTCATGTGGTTTACTATTTATATGACATCGCACTGCAAACTGCAAGTGTGGAATGCCTATAAGAGTTGCCCTTAAATACCGGAGACTGTCCTTCAAGCATAAATTCCCTTTATCCACTAGACGACCCTTCTAGTGCCGTGAACTGTAAGCATTTAAGGAGGGCATGCCTTGTGATTTGTTTTCAGGGAATAGTTGAAGATCATGATTCTCTTTTCATTGAATGCAAAAATGACAAAAATGACGAAAAGCTACGGTTATGGAAAAATCGTATTTTTGAAATAGAGATGACAATTGTATAATTTTATTTCATATCTATTCATTTTCATAGCAAAAAAAAAATGATATGGATAAACATTATCAAGGTAAACATTGTTAGATTATTTTGTGTCTTTGTAGAAATGATATTTAGTATCTAATAATATTAGTGAATGCATTATTAACTAATAAAAAACAACATAAATTTATAAAATACTGTGCATTTCTTATTGCGAAGTGATCCATAAATTGTTTGAAAATCGCTTCGTGCTTTGAGTTATATAAATGTGAATGTAAGAAACACACAAACAATAAGTATTGTTTTATACAAACACTTTGACTCTAGATAACAGGGTAAGATTCTGTTTATTCGGTGCTATCATAGAATGATATTGAAAATCAATTGTTAGTTTTCTTGGAAGCTGTTTCTTCTTGAATATTTTCGTACATTCTTTGATATTTATTCAGGATATCTTAGTCATAATTAACTTACAATAACAATTTAATATTTCTAATGTCAGTTGGCTAAAATCGATGTTTCGGTGGCTTATACAAAATAATATTTTAAAATAAAACCGAGTAGACTAGCAATTAGCATAAATTCTCTTGGGTTAACATTTGATCTCAAAAACTAAGTCATAAAAACTTTGAAAATAGATTAAAGAGTATAACTTCTTATAACTTCATAGCAAAATGTATTTAAATTCACTCAACATTAAAACTTAATTAATTATGAAATAAACATTTTCTTGAAAAGCCCAAAATAAACAAACAAAAAACAATGAACAAAAAACAAGAACAGAGAACCTTAATTTACAAATGTAAAGTACTGCTTACTATTATAATTTCAGACTATGATATATGTTTATGCGTAATTTTGTTGTTTATATTTTATATGCCAATATACAATTATGGACTTCAGTGTAGGTCGATATGTGGTTATAAGGACTCATGGCAATTGATATTGACCTCAGACACAGATAGTGATAGCGACCGAGCCTGCGAGGTCGCTATCATTTTCTGTGTCTGAGGTCAATATCAATTGCCATGAGTCCTTATAACCACATATTGACCGTTCACTGAAGTCCATAATAGTTATATTATATAATCACTCAAAGTGAATGCACCGACACAGTCCTAACACAACGGACTTGGCTGTCATTACGTCACAATGGTTTAATTCACGTTTCTTTTATTATGACGTCACGTTCTACGTAACTTCAATGCAACCGAACGGCGTGTCGTGCGATATCATTTTCCGCGGACGCACTTTCACGTCGCTATCGCAAAAGGAGGAATGTCATGTGACGTCCTTTCAGCCAATGAAAACTACGAAAATAATTCTCTTATATAATATTAATCTATACTTGTCAAAATTTCTAAGTCCCCACTTTTATTATTTTAATTATTTAAAAACCATAACATTAATTAACTAGTTCTTCACAATTTTGACTTAATTTTTCGATGATTGCCTGTTATGGCCAAAAAAATTGAAATCGAATGTGTAATTACTCATCCATGACCCTTTTTGTTAAAAAGCATGAAGTGTGAATTTCATACGTTATCGGGTGTATCTTCCATTTATTTAAGTTGCCATGTGTTCTCCATCTTTAGTTGTTTAGGAAAAACAGAAAAAGCTTGTTTAAAATGCCGTGTATGTACGAACGACAATGTGCAAGTGAAGTTGCCATTGTCCAAGCTGGTGGTAGTAAAGGAAAGTTGTATTTCCTTCGTTTGTATTTGTTTATTTTATGTAAAACCGTTAAAAATACCGTCAGGAAGATGCACAAAGCTTACTTGTATTCCTTATAATAATTAAAAATCCCTAGATTTTTAAGAAATACCACTTAACCACCCTAGAGTTTAACCGGAAATTCACTCAAACCGGAACCGGAAGTGCCCAAGTGCAAGGCGTGTACACGCAATGCAACGACACATCAACAGGGCTACTATATAAGAATTACTAACTATTGTGGAAGGAACCTATCTGCACGTGCATTTGCTCTGCACTCATTAAAAATTAATACAAGTCTCCTTAATTATCCAAATTATTAGAAACAAACTGGAAGAGCGGAGAATGCGTTTAAGAATACCTTATGTACTGTAGGATTAATATTGGGTTCTAACAATTTCGGTAAGCTTCAATGTCATCCACATCTCAACCCTATAGAACATGAACGGGACAAGATGAACCAGAGATTGATCACTTTTCCAGCAGCGGAATCTGGCGGAAATATAGAGGACGACCTATTCCATACATGGAATAACCTTCAATAAATATTTTTCCTTTAATTTTATGAACTCTTTGAGAAGCAATTGACTTGATCTTAATTCGTTTGCACGGAGGATAAAAACAGTATTGAACGTTGCGAATTTTTAATTCTAGGGTGCCTTCACTCTTCTGCATTTTGTGTTTAAGTCCTTCAATATAATTAGATTAAGTGAAAAAAAAAATATTTTGCTTCTTTTTATCCTGTATAGTTTCAATTTATATTGTCTGAATTATTTAATATTAAAACAGTGTAAAACAAAAACTTACGTGGGGACTTAGAAATTTTGATTAGTATATATATAGCACAATGTTTATGTCACATTTTTATTTTCTTAAGTTTAGTAACTGATAAGTTTACACATTTACTTTCTGATCTTCGAGTAAGTTTTATGTAACACTTTTAAAAACGTTACAATAATGAATTCCAAAAGCCACAACTTATTACATTAATGCATTTTATATACAAAGAACTGACATCTCTAAATAATTTAAGACAGCATCGGGCTTCTGCTGTCCATTAAAGAGCGCACCTGTTGAGTTGTCTGAAAATTGACTCCTCTAACCACAAAATGACAGCGTCTGCGTTACCAATTACATAGCTGTCTGTTAATTGCTAATTAGTTTTCATTTTTTGATTTACAGAACCTGTTTAACAGCCTTCATTTTAGCGCTTTATTTGAGACAAAAATGTAAATGTAAGTCACGTGATACTGACTGGATCCAGTGACCAATGGATTGTAGAATTCTTTGTACAGTTTTAAATATATATGAATTTTATTCAATGAAATATTTCCTTATGAGCCCCTGAAAGTCTTTGCCATCTTTGAAAAGAGAAAAAAGATAAAGAAAACGAAAGGAATCGATCTAATCCATGAAACTTATGGAGATAAAAACATTATTCCAGATCAAAAGTCCATAAAACAATACAAAATAGTGGCAGAGCAAACATGGACCTCCAAAACATCAGAGGTGGGATCAGGTGCCATGAAGGAGTGAGCATCCCCTGCCGACTGGTCACACTCGCTGTGTGCTCCTTGTCATGATCGGGAAATAAAGGAAAAATCTGTCGTCATTTCAGTGTATAAATAATGGACTAACACTTGGTATGAAAAACGTCAGTCAGCATTTGACTCAATGATTAATTGTATTTGCTGGCAAGGTCATTGTACTGACCATAGAACTAACGAAATGATGACTTTAAACGAGACTGCTGATATTCTTGTTTAATCAACCTGTTTGTTATGAATTTACCTCGTTTTAGAAATTGTTCATACGAAGAGCATGCACTTGCATATCCAATCAACTTAGGCATAAAAAGTTTTAAAAGAATATATATAATAACATTTAGAGACATAAAGCTGTTAAATTAACTTGCAGTAATTTTTAACCAGACCACATCTTGGATGATTTATTGATGTTTTTTTTAATAACTGTAGAATGTCCAGTTTTTACGTTATTAACTTCTATAACATTATTTTACATAAATAGTCTGTGCAAATTTTTTGGAGAAGTTTAATTAAATGCTTCATTCATGACATATGATACTAATTAGAGATTGCACTTTTTTGATATAAGAAATTTTCTTGGGCAAAGAACTTTACTGGAAAAAAAAGTTTTAAACTACGCTCATCAAATGTGTTCCAGCAAAACGTTAGAATTATTATTGCTCTTGCGTATCTAATCAACTGAGATATGCAAACTCCATGAGCAGGTGATGAAGGTATATTGCTGCATAAGTAAGGGAAGTTGACGATAGAAAAGTTAGTCATCACGTTTGTCATAGAGCTTGGTTGTTAGATTACCATTAACGTCTTTCTCAAGTAAAATATCTTAATATGAAACAGATGTGTCAGATTCTGTGGTATCTTTTATCTCAAGCTCACAAGAAAATATTGCATTGAGATAAGAATGGAAATTGCCATTGTTAATTGATAGTACGTCGTCGATATATCTAAATGTCGAGTTAAAGGCCAAAGCAAGTGTTTTCATCTTTTAACGCATAAATATGTATAAATATGTTTACAGAGGATAAAGTCCCGATTCCTGAATGATTCTGATAATGACGCAAATCAACACACACAAAAAAAACTTTGTTTCAGATTAAGTTTCTTTTCATATTCCATTTATAGGCCATCACTTGTTGATATTGTGCTATCAAAATGCTCGTCTTAAACTAAATAGTTGTTGTTTTTTCTTGCAGAATCAAAAAGTCATTCATTACAAAGGACTTAACTTAAAGGGGAATCGAAATTCATTCATATAAATTGAACACAATTATTAAACATAAGAGCACGATAATGTTGTATTGCTCTTAATTGGGATAATTCAAGTATCTCGTCATTTACGAGAAAAATGCATGATATCATATTTTGGTGCTCGTCGAAGATAATAATAGACATAAGAGATGTATACATGCATTGTAACTAAAATGGCATTAGCTTTATTTTTTTTAGATTGAAAATAAGGGTTACAAAATTCAGATTAATTTTTTTTTTGCCCTTTTCTGTATTTATTTCAATACTAACTATTTGTTTTCTTTTAACAGATGTTTAGAAGAAAAATAACTTCTACCAGAATTTTTAATGTCAGGTTTCGACGAATTACGGCCCTTAACACAAAACTGTATAGGTAAGACTTTTTAAAACAAATCTTTTTTAACGGAATTGCTTTTATAATTTTTTTTACTTGTAAAATTTAACATTAAACTTTTTTCATAAATGTTTTTGAATGTTACAAAATGCATTCAGGATTATTTTTAACCTTTAAAGTCGAAAACATCTGAATAATCATTTAGTTTGTCGACTGCTTTTTATGTTTCGTTGTGTATGATTCCAAGGCACAATTTATAATTCAAAATCTTTAGATTGAGCAAATAATCTGTCAGAATGTCTTCCTTATTTTTGCATTAAAATCTTTATCAACACACATTAAGAGATTAAGATGAGGAGAAAAATGAAATAAAATTAATCAATGTACATTGAATTTTGGTACAAAAGTAAAATAAAGTGGCTTAAAGTATTTCTAAATCAAACAAATGAATAAATTTGTGGGAAAATGTTTTCATAGTTACCTTGTACAGTGCATTTGAATATTAAAGAGTGAACGATTTTTTTTCTTCAGTGGATGAAGTTATGTAAGTGTAGATTTTAGTGACAATCTTAAGGCATCTTTATAGCCTTTCTTTAGACACATTATGCTAGAAAAGGACGTTTATGGTAACATAACAAAAAAACTATAATAAACGTGATGAAAATATAATTTATCTTTTAACTGACGGTTTTCATATAAATTAGAAGAGTCATTGTGTAGAAAACGTCAGTAAATAGATAGATTATATTTCTACGTGTTTGTTCGGTTTCCCGATCAGGACGAGAATCACACGGCGTGTTTGACCGGTCGACAGGAGATGCTTACTTCATTATGACATCTGATCCCTCTGAGGTTTTAGAGGGCTATGTTTGCTTTTCTCCCGATCCTCGTTTTCTTTCAATAGACTCTAAGCTTGATTACTGTTTGTTATCTCCAGATTTTGTAACAAAATATAAAATATTCAGAAAACAACATGGAGATGACGAACGTTAAGTATGGTCAACATTCATTGAAACTAAATATAACGAAACAAGAGCAAACAATGACGGTTTAAAACCTCAGAGGAGGAAACAGATGTCATTGAGTAATAAGCACCCTGTAGACACATCCTCTAGTATTTCTGAGAATGATAATTGTTTGTCATTTATATTTTCATTTTTTCATTGTAAAGATTGTAGAGATCATAATACATGATTTCCTTCGAAAATGCTACAAAAGAAAAAAAAAACAGCATATGATTATTTAAAATGATAATACAAATTCAAGTGTTTTACATAATTTTTGTTTAAACTTTTGATCATAGGGACGAGACTGCAAAAGATAAGTTTTATGAGCAGACATAGAAAACCAGCTTTCCGTTATGTTGATTTATGTTCCTTTTTTATTCAAAGCCACAACCATCCTATGCTGAGTAGATGAAATTTACGGAGATAACGAACAGTATTCAAGCTCAAAAAACCATTAAACAATACAAAATAGGAGCAGAGCAAAAACGGATATCCAAAACATCAGAGGTGGGATCAGGTTCCATGGAGGAGTGAGCATCCCCTGCCGTGTGCTCCTTGTCATGATCGTGAAATAACGGAAAATTTCGCTGTCAATTCAGTGTATAAATAATGGACTAACAATTCGTATGAAAAACGTCAGCCAGCATTTGACTCAATGATATATTGTATTTGCTAACGAGGTCATTGTATCCACCACAGAACTTGTAAATGATGAATTTACACGAGACTGTTGATAGATCTATCTTTTGGGGGGGCTCCATACTTTTCAATCTTTCTATTTCGTTTATTTTCTTTTGTTAGGGATCTCTTTATTTAACTGTAGGGAAAATTTAAGGTGAACTTTTTGAACTTCATTGAAAACCAGATTTGTAGACATACTTACGTTTTAATTTTTTTCCAGTTAATTGGAAAGTTCAATTAAGCAGTTAATCATCACTACCTTTAATTTTTTATATAAGAGTATTTGTATCAAATCTGGTGGAACTACATTTTTACAGAACAAGAAATCTATCTATTTATGACATTGAGTTTAAGATATAAGAAAATACATTCGTGACTTCACTCCAAATTAGGAAAAATATTTGTACTTCTTTGTTTTGCTAAAAATCATTTTTTTTTAAAAATCTTTTTGATTCTAAAGTAAACTTTACAACAAATCTGTATAAATTAGAAAAAAGATTACACTAATAGTAAAATAAATCGATTTTAAACATACTAAAAATATCTCGATGCATTCTTTATGCAAATTAGAAAAACGTTCACAGTTCCCTGGCTTATAAAAATCTTTTGAATTGTTAATGAGTATACAAGACAAATCATGATAATTTACATCAAAAACTTCAAATCTGAATATTTTTTTTAATTTTGAATTAGTAAAGGACCAACCTATAATCGACAATACTTCTCAAATTAATATGCATAGATATAATGAGTCTAAGTAGGAACTTAAAATGTTCTTAAACATATAGATTGCTTTGTTATCAGTATCGTATGATGATGGCAGTTAACTATAGATACTTTTGACAGGTTTAATAAAAATTATTGTCTTAGTAAGAGCCGCTGAGATTTCTGATAGATTTGAACAAATAATGGGTATAAGATAGCGAACAGTGGGCGATCTAATAAAAATATATACATAATACAGATATATTGAAATGGCATAAAACACGAATTTCTGGACACTTCTGAGATGGGATTAGAGGCCTTGGAGGAGTAAACATCCCGTTTATCGATTAAACCCGTTGTGAGCCCTGTGGTTTCACTTGGGTTGTTTGCAGTTGATATGTATTGTAATAGAATGTAAGTATCATTATTATTATTATGATTATTTATGTACTTTTATTTGCCATTATTAACGAGATACATTTACAAAAATAAGAATGTAAAATAAAATTTCATTATTCCAGTATCACAACTTCAAAAAAATTATTTGATTAAATCACTTGTGTAAAAACATCTGGAGTTTTCTTTATAATAAGAAGATACACTGTAAATGTATTTGTGGATTACAGCAATAGACATTATAACCTGTATTAGCTGACTTTTATATTATTCTTAGGTATAGAATGATACGGACAATTTTCGAATTGACAAAGAGAATCGTGTTCATGCTTTTTACTGTGAAAGTCCTGTTCGATCGACATCATTGTAGCGACGTCATTCAAATGATCTCTGACTCGCCGATGATCGTTGTCTGCTGCTGAACGGATTCGTTCCAGTCTCCGTTTCTTTTTCCGCGAAGCATCCGGTTTTCTGCTTCTGCGCACATTCGGGTTACGATTTGACCCAGAAGACTGAGAGTTTGATATATGTGGTAATTTTCCGGTCTTTTTAACTTCACTTTTCACGGAGCCTGAACCGTACCGAGCAGTCCTTGATTCGTTGTCAACATCATTGATTTTTGGCAAAAACAAGTGGAGTTGCGCATGCGAGCTATCGTTCACCCGGAAGTCTACTTTGAAATAAGCCTCTGACGTAATTTCCTCTTCCGACACATAATCATCTTCATCGTCCTGTTCGTCCTCCTCTTCCTCAATATCCTGTTCCGCCGGAGGTTCTTTTGGCGGGTATTCCTGAGGAATTTGTAGCCCCTTTGAGATGGGAAGAACCATAGGTTCTACTTTCGGAGTAGGGACTTCACTAACATTGTTTCTAGGGAATGTTTCGGGAACACTTAGTTTGTAAGTACCATATCTCCTAACTTCCCTTTTCAAGGGATTTTCAAAACCCGATGTAGAGTGAATGGTATAACTTCTCTCTAGTTCAGCCCTCGCTCGTAGTTCCTCATTCTCTTCTTTTGCAATGGTCTCTAATTTTTCCGTGGCTTGAATTAACCTTTTGAACGTTGGCGAATGTGAACGGGGATGGTAGCCATATTTTGATGGAAAGATCACTTTTTCTTTTCTCTTGTTTAGTTTGAGTCTGTATTGCATAGGTTTCACGAGCTCTGCCAGGAACCGAACATCGTTAAAATTTTGTGAGTTTTGATGCCCCAGTGATGTCGTTGTTAGACTAGCGAAGCTTGCCCGTAACTTCTCCACTTCGTCGTTCGAGTCCAGGAGAGCCTTCTCGTTGGAGTTGAGGTGCTTCCCGTGCTCAGAAGAGGACCCGCTGTTTAACGTCAATCCTTGTAACCTGAAACAGTGGTACAATATATTTATTTTAGGAAACACTATGCATCTGAGAGAATGAAGGTCACGTGGAGTAAAAGCCTGTATAATTTAGTGAAACATGAACAATGTTGGGAAAAAAAACTTCTTTTAAAGATATTTGGAAAATTAATTTTTGTCTTTAGAAAGTTTCTTGAAAGACTGCAAAACCTATACAAAGTTTTTTTTTTAATCTAAAAAAATGCAAGAGTAAGTAAATGATAAACGGCAGGACTAAAACATCTCTCAACTGGATATTTAAAGTCAATTATATTTTCGTTAATGGTTATATGTACTTAAATTTTTTTTTAATTTTTTCAAATGAGAAATGAGAGAGCTTTTGAATTCAAATTGACAAATTTAAAGTTTTTTAACATCGAATTTACATAACTGAGAATGGAAACAGTTAACTATTTTAATTTTTTCTTTCCAATTTGATAAAAAATCATTTCATTTTTATGAAAATACTTTAAATTTTTTTTAGCAATGATGTAAACATCAAGCATTCAGAATGCGATCATTGACGATTTGCAATTATCGGAGAACATAAATAAATTAAACTGATCACTCTGCAAGGTGAAACAAAAAACAAATGCAGCAGTATAAAAGTACATTCTGTTTCAATTAAAAAAACAATACATGCATTTTTTAAGAAAGGAAATCCGATATGCTCATTTTAATTATTGAAGCAATTCAAATATTTACATTTTCTAATTCAAACTTTCATTCCTAATTAAAATTGCAATTAATTCGATATTGCATATGGGTTAATCAAATATATAATGTCGGTCAGAATTTTTTTTTTAAATCAATGTTCATTTTACGTTGAAGCATACCTTAACATGATTAAAATCAATGTTTTGCATGCAGTACATGGTTCCGTCTTTTTGTATTAGCTGGTAAACTACTCCATTATGTCCATTATGTCAGTGAAAATATCAAGATTGTTTATATATATACATGTACACGGTTCTATACGTCAATCCATTATATCGTGAAACAGGAATAAGTTAAAATTAATAAAATCCACAACTAATTTAGAAATTAATGAAAATATAAATCATGTATTCCTGCTAAGTAAAGGGACACATCAAATAAAACGTTCACAATAAATAAGGGTTGGGTGATCGTACGGGGCTAAAGAAAAGTCGGATCAACCCATTGTCCGGAGAAATTTAAAACTTTCCTCAATATCGGTTTTGACAGTTGATATACGTGAAGTAAAGTTCTTTTGATTAATTGTATATTCAGAAAATATGGTTGCGTGGAGTCAAAAGACCTGAATCAATTAGCGGTAATCGGATCGGCTTTACTTAATTTGACATTTAACTTGTATTACATCTTACTGGCTTTTATGGGGATTTTAATTGAAACATTGATTGAATCGAAAGAGACGGAATCACCGACGATGCTATGAAACCTATGACCCCTCATTGTAAGGGGCTTACAACTTCTAATAATTCTAACGAGGAATTTGAAATAATTGCTTCAAAATACGCGGACCACAGAACTAAGGATACTTGTCTCCACTGCATTAGTGTTTCAGACTGTTAACTTGTACAGTATTTTAGTGTTTAGTTTATAAATTTTTTTTTAAAATATCTGGGGAAAATGTTTGTATGAATTCGAAAGAAAATGGTTTTTGAACTTCATTTATGCAATTTTAATGCATATTTGATTATATTAATTTAATTTACATTGAATATTATGTATGGGTAGTTATTAATCCACATAAAGTGCGTTTCTTTTGCCTTTCACTGTTCCTCTGTTTTACGTGGTGAAACTATAAAAATATTTTGGAAACTTGAATCTCACTAAATTTGAAACTTTCGTGGTCATATTCAGCAACGACTTGCAAATAGAAAATGATTTTTTAAAAAGCGATCGGAATAAAACCTAAGTATCTAGATGCAAAACTTTAATTTTTTACAACTTCAATTAGTTATACCGGAAGCTTCCAGTTTTTGAAATTCCAAATCAGTGCAAGTCAACTGAAATCCATAAATCATCTAATGCTTGATTTTTATTTCTGGATAATTTGTTCTCAGTATTGCATTTGCTTCTATCATAAACAATGAATTTGAATGCAGAAAATTTCACGATATTAAAAAATCACTAAAAAGATTTCTTACATGAATATTAATGGTACTACCTTAGTATTGGTAATCGAAATCCCCTAAACCACCTCAAAAAAGGTTTCTTATATTCCATATCCATCCGATACATGTCTTAAACTATCATATGTCATCCAAATATCAAGAAATGGATATCAGATGTCTTAATTAATATCCAATATCAGAAATACACTGCATCCATCAGATAAATATCCTTAAGATAGTGCAGAATCCAATAATAAGAAAATCTTTCAAGATCTACAACACATCAATCCATCTTTAAAAGGGCAAGATGTTAGGAATACATATGTCGATTAGAAGCTTCAGTGTATATAGTGCTCTATTAAGTGGCAAATCCTCTGACAGCAGGTCTTAAAAGTTCAACAAAAAATTCTAAACAATATGACGAGGACGTGTTTTTTAAAAATTAAAATTTTATAACAAAGGTGTTTTTACAGGTGAGGCCATGGATCTACCTTATCTCACCTCCAGAAAGGTATCTGGAGGAATTTTTGTCGATTTATATGGTGTAAAATAAGGGATCAAAATAGTAATTGTAGATAGAAACATTGTCTGACAACTCAGTACAAATAATCGACATGCCTTGTTTTGTCTTCTGAGGGCGAATCTACAGTTTTAATTGCCTCGCTCTGAATTATTCACCACTCCAGGAATTCAATTTCCCTGTCCCTTAAGATTTGAAGAGATTGTAAAATTGAAAAATTCTAAAATAAGAAACAGCACTCATAGATCTATTACTTGCACAAAAGTTGAAAGGAAACAATAGCTTGTCAAACTGAAATCTGTAGAAGATGTGACCTTGACCATTTAACATTGGTAATGGTATTATTGTAATGCACCCCACGGCAGTACATTCCACTCCTGAGTTCAAGGTACTGATACAATTATTACAAATATATCGTTGGTTGTTTTTTTTTTAAAACTTTGAATGAGAACACATATTTTATCAAGTTAAAAATGATTTGTTTGAATAGTTTAGAACATGCAATGACAGCTATTGTTAATTATTTTGGCTATGAAATGTTTTCCTATCATACATATACATGTTCCTTAATAGGTAACTATTTATTAAGAAGTTCAATAGGAATATGTGTTTGTTCTCCATTAACATGATTAACGTAACAATTACCTCTGTATATAAAGAAGTAGCTGGAGAATTGTAGCTCTCTGAAAAAATATATTGACAGAACAGTCCGGTCTGTCAATATTTTTAATTAATGAGTTACAGTTCTGCAGCTAATAAAGAAGGTGCTACAAATACGTATTGCTGATCATTGTTTATAGAAATCATCAATCAAATGGGTGCCATGATACCGAGCGAAATGACGAAAATGGTTCTTTTCCTATAGATTGAAGCTCATCAACACCCCTTTACATGTATATACGTCTCTCACTCCTATGATTGATTATATATTGTTTTAAGTCCCATTTCAAAATTTCTCATTCATATAGAGACGTCACATCACCGGGTTGCAAATTTAGACCTTGGCACTCAGGATTATTGAGCAGTGAGGGATTTTTCTCGTGCTAACGCCTACCGTGAACACGGGGACTCGGTTTGTAAAGGTCTTATCCGAAGGACCCGCTCACATAAATATTTAAAAGTTTGATGAATCTTGCTTAATTAATGGAATGATATATTAATTTCGTATACTGATGTTAATCATAATCTATAAATAATTGATGACACCCGGAGGTCTAGGATTAAATTGACACAGTTTGAACGGTGAATTTGTGTGACACGTGGCATTGATCCATCTTAAGGAACAGACAGTATTAATTAACTGATTGTGACATTTCATTCAGAGCTTCATGTCATATATTACTGTCAAATCATGTAAGTCCTTAAGTTTGCGGGACAAGATGCGACTTTAGCAACTTCACTTTCTGTCCTGCTTTCTACGAATAAACTTCATCTTAAAATTTAATCACATTTACGGACTTTTGTCGTGTTCCAATCAGATCCCAACACGAAAACTAGTAGCTCTGTAGCCACAGATTCCCAGAGTTAATTTCACCTAAGGTGTAAAAACCAGTCTTAGAGGCCTGTTGAAGCAGAGCAATCGCTCGCGAACAGTTAGTTCTGTTGGAGGTTAAAGGAATTTTGGAGAGCTCTTGCAAACATTCGCCTAGTTTAACAGCTCTCAGCGCGAAACAACCACCCTTTCTGAAACAGATATGTACTACATCTAGTTATCTAAACGTACCATTTAAAGTATAAATGTACAGATAATATCGATTTTACTCATCAACTCTATTAAGTTCGTTTAAAATCAAAACAAATAATTTAACGACAACTTTATTTACAGAGGATGCAATGTAAACTAATTAGTACATATGCTATATTTCACAAGTATTAACTGTTACTAGCCTGCAAATGAATAATGTACAGCGCAACAAACCTCTATATCTTGGGAACAAAATTAATTATTACGAGGATTTATTTGTTATAAAGCACCATATGCAATAAAATCTTATTTATAAATTATTGGATTTCATCGCTTCATATTTCAAATAAAATGACAAATGAAATGCCTAGATATTGCCTAATTTTGTGGTTATTACATTGTGTGGGGAGGGGTGTTATTACCTATTTATATAGTTATATTCTATTTTATTTTTTACGTTAGTGACATGCATGGTTCTCAGTAATTCTTATCTAATGGTATGTCACCAACATAACGCGTTTCTAAGACTAGGTCTTATTTCTTGGAGAAAATTGATATTTGATTTGTATACAGTAAAACTTAATTTAATACAGCTCTGTATTATTATTGTCAAAGCTTTAATATTTCGAAGGAATAAGGATATCTTATAGTTAATATAATTTGATATCGCATTCATTACCTGGCGTGCTTTCTGGACCGTTTTGTAAAATCAGGTCCCGGTTTCTTGACGTACTGTCTTGAGAATTCCGGCTGTACCATTAGCAGAGACATTTGTTTACAAACTTGAGACACCAAGCAGTTTCGATAAACAATGAAACTAATTTCCCATCTTATAACACGGATTTCATTAAATATCCGCCATGGAAACTCTGGGTAACAATTGCAAATGAATATTAAACTTTCCTTTTGTTGAAATTAGGCTTTGTTAATATAAGAACTGGTCTTTGGACACAGTGAAAAGTTTGGAATAAATACAACAAAGAGAACGGTAGAGCGGGCACCTGTCATTCAGACAATAGATTTATCAATACCCTATTGTTTGCGGGTAAAGATGACCCTAGTTAAATTCCCGTCTTTGTGCACCGGTAGTAATCTCTATGCTGAATAAAATCCGTCCCTGATAAGGTCTCCTAATGACTCGACCTGATGTAAATTAGCGTGTAGAATAACTTTTAAAATTCTTTGACAATGTTTTGAAAATCTTGCATTAATTGTGAACAAGGACATAGCCGGGTTATACGGCTAATTTACACACGAGTCTGGATTGTTTAGGTTTTCTAGACACGAACCCTTACAAGGCAAAGAATTTTCTGAAATGGCACTCAAATTACTCACGAGTAATGTGAAACTCTAATAACTGAAACGTGTTTTAATTTTTTAAATCGTTTTGTTTTTTATTTGGAAATAAAAGATAATTTTTGAGACCATTTCCTAAAATTCTACCTAATGTGGTCAATGAGACATCAACCCATCATGATGGTTAACAATGAAAGAGGCTTCTTATCACGGTGATCCAGAATTCGAAAGTTTTTAGGGTTTTATTTATTTTTATTTTCTATTCCCAAAATAACAATTTGATATGTTATGGTGCAATGTGATCGCAATTTGCGCGAGAGCGTTTAAAAGATTGCAAAAATAAATGAGATGAGTTATGTCTATACATGTATGCCCACAATCTGTTTAAAAAGAATATCAGTTATTCGAGATCATATCGGATGTTGTAACGGATAGATCTGTTGTAGTAAGGTTACTTTCACCATTTCAAAATTTTTGCGATTTCCAACAGAATCAAGTCGAGAAAGGGCTTCATGATCCGCAGCGCCCTTTGACGTTTTGCTCTCGAGGGGCAAAATGAACGATGAAGTGCGTCGATGTACCTGTTTTGAAAGTTCGAAATCATAATTTTTACGCAAATGATGACATTTCTAAGAGTTACTTTCGTCGAATTTATTCTGATGAGGACACAAAGAGAGGAATTTTTATTTGTTCTGCTTGACATACTATTGTGAAAATACATAAATGTTAAAGAAGTTTAATGTAATATTTTAAACTAAGATTGCACTTTACTGAAATCATGCGACTTTAATAGATACAACCCTTCATCCAAAATAACCATCACCGTTTAATTTTCCAATACATGTCAAAATAACTGAAGATTAACCCGGATGTACGAAATGATTACCTATCAAATGCCTTTAACTTTTCCGATTTGGAGATTTTATATGTCATTTTTTACTACATTGGCAAGCACTTAAATTTCTTGACTTTATTTTCATGTTCAGTCACACCACAACACGTTCTTTCTAAAATAATTTACTTAAAATATTTAAGGTTGTTTAACTCGGAAATGACATCGCACACGAACTACGTTATTCATATTAAAAGGTCAATATATTCTGATATTAAAATAATTGATTATGTTCAATAACATTATGATGAAGCTTATGGATTATCAATATATTAAGTTTAAATATCCCCTACATAAACAAAAATGAATCAACAGATGTCATTTTCGTCATAATGGGTAGAGGTAATGCCTTAATATATAGCAGAAGAATACTAATGTGTAAAGTACTTGACTCCAAGAGGGAAGAGAAATTTGCTGCGTCATACTTTCATAATATGTACCCAAAAACCTTTATTTTACAGAGCAGGCGTGAAAATTAGGTGAATGATTAAGAGTTTTAATGGGTAATCTGACCAAATTTGTATTCTTACATTAAACTTTATTAAATACGATGTTAATCTTCCTAATCCAGTTAAGTTGTGCCAACTTTTCTTGTTACAAACAAAAAAATTCTTCTAACATAAATATAGCGAGAAACTCTGAGAAAACTCCTGTCACAAGATGAATGAGGGGAAATAAAGGCTTTTTGGACAAACATAACTTTAGCCAAAATATTTCATGAATTATTATTACTATGGATAATAATGCATAAGTGAAAAGTCAAAGCACTAGCTTCAACTGTTCAAAAGTTATGACGAAGATTAACGTTTGGCAATTTTTTTTTGCAAAAGTGGGACAAACACCAAGGTCATTGTCAAGAGTGCAGATTTTAGGGTACCCTAAAATGTCTTAACAGGAGGAATACACCTACGATATATGAAATCTATATCCTCACATATTCAAAAGCAATGGGCAAGGTTAAAGTTTTTGCGGACAAACAGAGTGAGATATTGTAATGTTCTATTGACCAACGATATCACCACTCTACTTCTAATTCAAGGTCTATATATTGTATCATTGGTATGCTAATTGTTAAGAAATTGCAAAAACGGTGTTAATTTAATTTTTATCGCCGCATAGATTTCAAAATGCTATTAATATTTAAGGGGCAACTAATCATTTTTGGGAAAGAAATTGTTACAGAATTTTACGATTCATTTAAAGAAACATGAGCTACACTTTTGAAAAAAAATTTTTTTTTTTGTTAAAATGTGTTATTATGATAAATTTGTATGTAACCTAAACCTTTATGAACAATTATTATAAAAAAGAAGAAAGACTTCAATATAAAATCAAATGTATAGTTTAGAATTTTGATTTAATCGAAGCTTATAAATATGTCTTCAATCGCAAATATGAACAACAGATGTTTATTAACGTTTTTTTTTTTGTCATTGAAATAGTTATTTACAATTTTGCGACAAAAATTCCGACATCAAAGTCGTACCTCATATTGCTTTAATGTCACTGTTTAAATGTTTCAAATGAGTTTAATGCAAAGTTGTTGCAAAGGATTAAAAACTTTTAAAAAGTTGAAACACCTACTGCAATAAATTAAAAGCATGTCAATTACTTAAATCACCTAATCTCTCCACGCTTGACACACTGTAGATTTCTCACCATATAGCAACGCAGGTACTAAGGGTCGTTGCCAAACAATTCGTAATATTTTCGTGCAAAATGACGAATTCTTCTCGTCATAATTTTGAGCGTGAGGGTGTTTTCGTCACCGACTTTTCAACATAAGATTACACCTCTTATAAGAATACCAGAATTCAGGACAGTTGAATTCATGGTATTTACAAAGTTGTTAAAACCCAAAAACAGTTTTGTTTGACTTTATCCCCCAAGATTATTCTGTAACGATAATGTAATACATGATGTGTCAATGTAAAATGCTGTAATAGGAAATATTTATGACTTATTTTTTGTACAATTATTTACATTAATATCTTCACAAGATCCTATTTACAAAAAAAAAAATAATTGTGTATCTTTTCTACGAAACGAGAAAATTAAATACATCTAAATAGAGCAATATTCGTTTACTCGAAGGTACACGGGATTTGGAGGCCACAGTAAATTTGTGTTTCTACAATCTTAACATTATAGATTATTATCTTTATTCTATAAATCTGATAAGAAATAATCGGGAGGATCTAAGAATGTGTGGACGAGAGTTAGAGACGAGACATTCTTCTCTGTCCCCAAACTGTCAACTTATCATCAGTTACGATACACCTAAACACGACCCCCAGAACTCCCGAACCTAGTTAACACGGTTAGGGTTGGATAATAGCCCGACAAGTATTCTGTATACCGTGTTTATAGATGTAACAAGTAGATCTCGTTCGGTTTTAAAACTCCTATTCTGTCAATATTGACTGCTCGTATAATGGGATTTAATAAACTTGTCTTCAACAAGAGAATAACACTGGTAAAATGGAAAATAAAAACAGGACATTTGTAGTAAATGTATTCGTTCAATCTAACAAAGTCCTTAAATAACATCTTACTGACTTAATTTTGGGTTTTCAAAAGAATGGGAGGGGTAAATTAAAAAAATTCTACCGTGAAATATACTCTTTTTTTCAAATGAAATAACTTTTTCTTTATTATTACCCAATGATTTCGATTTTATATTAATTCCGTATCACTACAAAAATCAGTCTTGCAGAAAAATTAATTTCTATTTTTCGAATATTAAAATATCACTATCACGCGATCACAAAAGATAATCTACATTAAAAACCTTACTCTTTGTTTTTCTGTTTGAAATAGAACTCTGCCTGCTGCCTTGTGGGTCCTAGAATGGGAAACTTTCGAGGAGTCTTATATTCCGTTTTATCATCCTCCGAGTTTTCTGATCCTGGGCGGCTATTAGAATTGGAAGAATATCCATTCAGCTGCTGGGAGGGTTTCTTCTTCACCACCCCCATACTGGTACCGTCCCCGGCCCTGCTGCTTGTTGGGGGTTTACCATCCTTTGGTTCATGTGTGAGCTGCAGAAGATCGAGGCTCGAGTGATGACGTCGGAAGGGGACCAGATGAGAATGCCTGAAGTCCTCTATTGATGTCGGCTGACGGGACAAACGGTAAGTCGGCCCAGAAACATCAAAGGCTAAAGACATCTTGTTGACTCAAAATTCAAATCAAGTCACAATCCCTTGGCTAACATGGGTGCCAATTTTTTAACAATCCCTTTTCGTGTTTTGTATTAGTGAAAAATTTACTTCTAAAATATTAAGCCTTGCGTCACATTGTTTGACATTTAGGTCTCAAAATCTTCTTACCACTCTTTGGCATTCGGGTACACTTGATTTTGGCTGACTTAGCCAAGTCAACAAAAATTGTCATTTTTGTCGTGGTTTCATATCCATTAAAATCTTTTGATATAACTTCATTGCATGGGATGCCACAGTGTGAGACAATTATCGCTAACCAATCACCTTCGGTGATCCTCGGTCGATATTGACAGAACGCCGCGCCAAACCAGAATGGTGTGGAGACCTTTGGAGACAGAAATAATGGTCCTCTTACGGTTGTATTGTAGAACTATGAATGGTGCTGAGCAGTCTGCTTTGTCGCATGGTCGAATGTTTCACCAGAGTTTAATACACCCATGATATGGCCCTCAAAAGGTTGTTGAGACATTATTTATCACAGGAAATCAGTCACACAATGACAAACCCCGCGGGATCTTAACCGTTGGTTTAAATATCACATATTAAGTATATTTACAATGCAAACACCATCTCCCCTCTCGTTTAGAACTTTAAAATTCAAATTCACTTCTCGTCCACAAAAATACATGAGAAATACATACATTCTTTGTGTCCTCCTATAGATCTCAAATGAGCGTGGATTATGTAAATGATTCTCAATGAAAACTAAAACAGTTAGTCGGATTTGTTAAAGGATCAACGATCAAGTGTCTTTTGGAATGTGACTGGGTAGATTAATTGATTTTAAATGTTGAAACCTGCTGGCAATTTCCTTTTGTGTATTAGCAGATGTAAAAAAGACATATCCCAATTAAATCACAAAGTGCTTTTCATCTATTCATTGCATTATTACTGCCATTGTCTGGTTTTGCCGTTAGTGTATTGATCAGATCCGCTAGCTAAATGGGTGTACAATACCCAATGACACAAATTATAAAATTTTACGAGGTGTTCATTCATAAATTGCCTTTAATAGGAGGATTTAAAAAAGTAACAATGCCAGTAACATTTTATATCATTTTAATATTACGATTTTGAGATTTGACATCGCACCATTATCGTTTGGGCTGACTGTCCTGAATGGGGTTTATCTTGATGATCCGCTATTAAAGTGCAGTCATTCAGAATCTGATCGAAAAGTGCGGACTTTATGTAAATTGAGTATTCCAAGATATAACAGTGTCACCTGTATATAATTATGTGAGAGTGAAACAAAGACGGATACTATGTAACGACCATGCTTATCATGCAGACAACACAATATAACAGACAAAAAATGCTAATCTTTCATACAACATTTAGATAATTATATCGACGACGTTTTATCATTTTACAATATTCATTTTCATTTCTACCTTCAGTTGTGTCAATTTTCCAATACGAAATATAAGCACTCTGTTTGACAATGTCTATGTGGTCTTTGGAGACTAAGTCTTCCAACAATCTATTGGAATTCCCATGGGTACCAATTGTGCTCCGTTATTAGCAGACCTATTTTATATTCATATGAAGCAGAAGTTGTCCAAAATCTTATACGTGAAAAGAAAACACTTTCTGTGGACTTCAACTCGACATTTAAATATATGTATCGCTCTATGATAAATGTGATGACTTTAACTTTTCTATCGTCAACTTCCCTTACTTATATGCAGCAACACACCTTCATCACCTGCATACAGAGTTTATATATCTCAGTTGATTCGATACGCAAGAGCATGCTCTACTTATTAACAATTTCTAAAACGAGGTTAATTATTGAAAAGCAAGTTGATGAAACAGGAATATCAGCAGTCTCGTTTAAAGTCATCATTTCGTTAGTTCTATGGTCGATACAATGAATACCTGGTCTCCAAAAACCACGTAGATATTGTCAATCAGAAACCCAAGCATTTCTTTGATGTCAACTTCAGCGTACTTGTGTGTGCAATCAGAATCTGTTTTAACAAAATAATTTTGCAAATGACCAATGACCAGGTAAGTAAATTTACGAGTTCCATTTTTATTAAAAAAGCAGCTGTCAATGATATCAAAAAGCCTGGACATATGACATAGTGTGTACTGAAAGGGACGACTAGAATGGTTAGATATGATGTCATAATCATCCCTCGTTAATGGTACACCGTCGCGACCATCTCCATATGAAACATTAAATAATCAGAACCAAATATAACTATATACTTACATGTATGAAGTTAAGGCTAGCTAGATTCATGTTCAAATATGAAATACCGGCAATTAACTTTCCTTGTCTTTGTGTCTTTTTGGGGGATGAGTTATGTTTCCAGTGATCTGTATCTCTCGGTCCATCGGCTGGAGCAGCTGGCCAAGTACGAACCCGCTTTACTGACTGGAATTAAGAAGTATGTAGATACCCAGCCTTTGGGAGTCCCTGCCAATATTGTAAGGTTTGCATACCCGCTTTTCAACTGCATTAAAAATCATATTATTAAACAATCATTAAACAAATTATTATTACAAAGTAAATTATGATGTCATTTTTAGTTATTTGTCTTTGAAAATTTCAGATTTATCAATGAAACTGAAACAATTCTTTCAAACAAGAAAGATGTGTCACATGACATTCGCCATCCAATCAACGCCTATCATTTAGTAGAAAGATTTGTCTTTTACTGGTTATATCTCTTTGAAAAACTCGCCTGTAAGAAGTGTACAAGAGTCACAGCTGTCAAAGGTTGGTATGAAACATGTAATAGTACATGTATGCAAATGAAGAACAGTATACAAAACTAAAAGTCCATAAAACAATACAAAAAGGGGCAGAGCAAACACGGACCTCCAAAACAGCAGATGTGGGATTAGGTGCCATGGAGGAGTGGGCATCCCCTGCCGACCGGTCACACCCGCCGTGTGCTTTTTTTCATTATCGTGAAATAACGGAAATTCCGTCGTCAATTCTGTGTATAAGTAATGTACTTACAATTAGTATGAAAAACGTCAGTCAGCATTTGACTCAATGATAAATTGTATTTGTTGACAAGGTCGTTGTACTGACCATAGAACTTACGAAATGATGACTTCAAACGAGACTGCTGATATTCTTGTTTCATCAATATGTTTTTCAAAAATTGACCTCGTTTTAGAAATTGTTCATATGTAGAGCATGCTCTAATCTAAATGACGAGTTGAAGGCCCCAACAAGTGTTTTGTTCTTTTAACATATAAGCTTTTGGATTATATACATCCAAGTAAACCTGAAAAAAGATGCCACACAATCTATTTAATATTCAAATTTAAGAAGAAAAGTCACCAGTAAATGGCAACCTAACAAAAACACTAATGATAAGCGTAATGATATTATTTATTTGATCCTCAGCTTCCCTTACCATTGCAGCCTTATCAAACCATTGCAGCCTTATCAAATAATATATAGCGTTTATGTCTTCCAGTTGATTTGCGAATACGTGCGACCAATTTTTTAAAAAGGGTATGCCATTGATTGTTGATAAAACAGGGTATCAATAGAGTCTCCACTAAGCACAGTCATTAAATTGAATGTTGATTGGCACATCATACTAATTAATACACTAAACTGTTTGTGGATTTCCACATTTTCCCAATCATGACAAGAACTCACGTCAAAAGAAACAACCGATGTCGAAAAGGAATGCTTTCTATTCCATGACGCCTGATCCAATCTCTGATGTCTAAGACAGTCGTATTTGCTGTGGTTCCGATTTGTATTGTTTCAAGGAACATTTAAGCTTGAATTCTGTTTGTTATTTCCATATTAACATGCCATTGTTCTTTGTTTTGATTCTTTATTGTATTTAGGTACCGTTTTTGAAGCAATTTAGTTTCTCTTAATATAATATTTTTCAAAGTAACTTATATTTCCGATTTTTTGTCTCTTATTAAATTGAATATGACCAACCATTACTTCAGATTTTAAGGCTGCCCATCACGCGGCCCTACATAACATCACTAGACTCCCTGTCATGAGGGATCTGAACGGTACCATGAGGGGGATCCTCCGGCTGTGGCGCACCTACAAACTGGACACCAACAAACTGATCCAGGGGGAGATCCTGGGGTACCGGGGGAGAGCCCTGACTCACAAAGACGTGGTCAGGCTCATGATGTACGCGGCCGAGCACCCCGAGTTCTACTACGAGGAGATTGTTTTGAGATCTCAAATGGTCCAGAGCTTGAAAGGTACACGCCTTTATCATGGTGGAATGTTTGAGCTTGCATCTGCATATTACAGGGTACTTGATTTTATTCCATCGTTCGTTTTTGGTCTAAAACTTTTATAGGTACGTTTCTTTGTCGAAATTCTTATATAATATGCTCTAAACGTTTCTAAGCCGAAAGTTAAAAGTTTCAAATTACATACTAAATAGGAAGTACTTTTTATACATGTAAGTAATAAAATATTCTCTGTTTCAAGTAATGAACCCGATAGAGAGTTGTAGTAATGAACTGTATTTAAATGTATACGGGTTGTTTAAAATTGGTTTTCTCCTGATGTGATGCGTTCTAAAAATCATTTTTGGAATTATTTGATTTACTCTTGAAGTATGCCTGCTATTTACTTTTTTTAATACTGAATCATGTCAGACGATTTTAATTTCGAAAATTGCATAAGCTTAATGATGTATTATCAATTTACACCTTTTGACGTTTTTCTCGTTAAAAGTGGCTAGTCAATAAAACAGAACTTTAATTTAGTTTGAAATTTAAAATCCACTGTAATGAAAGTAGGTCCTTCGTATTATCGATATTTGATGTCTTTTGTGACGGTGTGTTTATCTATATATTACTTACTGCTTTCAGCATGGATTTATCAACATTGCAAAGACCATCTTGGAGTCACTTCTGCCCCTAGGTAATCTCCCTGACTTAAGCCATACCCAGAAATAATGATAAGAGAGCTACTCCTATTACAGTTCATATTTACCTAGCATGAAAATGATAAACTTTGGATGACTTTTTGGCACATTTTTGTTTGGTGTATGAAATTGATATTGAAACCTGTCTGTTGGAATATTCCAATCTATATAACAGATTCATAATGTTTGTTACATTGATAAATATACTGACTTATCAAATTGGAAAAAAAAATCAATCTCAAAGCTTACACTATTTCATTTAATTTACTGAAAGTAATCCTGTTTTAATAAATATATCACAGTTAATAAAAAAACAAATATTATGAACATTTCATAATTGTTTGCTCAAAGATTTTGACAGTATTTCTGTTTGTAGATACAAAGAAAGTTTGTCAATATGATTATATATACATACTTTTGTCCCCAATGAAACCTTATTTGATTTCAAATGCTGGTTTGCTTGAGAGAGAGAGAGAGAGAGAGAGAGATGAGGAAGCGAAAGCATTTTTTTCTCGGTTCACTCACTAAGCTAGTCGTCTATTCTGCCTTATCATTAATTGATCATTAATATTTTTCACTTCCTCATTTTGTTTCTTGGCTAGGTGATAAGACACTGACTGCGGCCTATAACCACTGTCTAAAACACCCTTTAACGTCATTTTGTTTCTTGGCTAGGTGATAAGACACTGACTGCGGCCTATAACCACTGTCTAAAACACCCTGACGTTAACGTAACCAAGACCCTTACTGTTCCAGAATCAGACAATCCCTCGTATGAGGCTTTATGTAGAGGGGAGCTAAAGGTAGATAAAATGGTTATAAATATATATTTTTTCTATTACCAGTATTATGATCCATCAGTACCGGTTCTATATTAACTTCGTCTTGTCAGTCATAATTTGTAATTTCCATATATATATATATATGTGACTTTGGTAAAATTTGATTTGACAAATTATTTGAAAAGGGAGATCGAGCAATTTAAACAATTTATTTCGAAAATAAAAAAAAACATCGAAAGGTTATGGCAAGATTTGATTATTGATACACTTTAACCTGTGAAAACTAAATTACAATTATAATAAATTGAATATTTAAAATCAATACTTTCGATGTGTAGGTGAAAATCATATTCACTTTTCATGGGATCTTAAAGTACAAACGTAGATATATGTACATGAGATTGTATAGGGATTTGATAACATTCTATAAAGTCATGTATTTACATTTTTGTGAACTTTTATACTGACAATTTTACTTGACAAAGCAGAAAATTCCCAGTAAAGAAAAGCAAATATGATATATTTATATGAAATTCTAATCAAAAGATGATGTACATAAAGAACTGAATGAAGTGCTGTTTACTTTTACTCCATTGTTGCCTTACTGAAATATTGGCAAATTTGTTCACCTTTATGCTAACAACAAATAACAATTCTACCTTAATAAATAAAATATACAGTAATAAATTCTACTTTAATGTTATTATAATGATCATATAAAGGTATATAAAGCATCATAAAAGCCGATGTTATCATTTTCCACAATCTCTGCATAGAGTGAAAGAGCATGTCATTGTAAGAATTTTTCGAAAATTAGTCTTTCTATGTTGTGATGTTGTACATGTAAATTATGACGATTTTCAGACTCCAAAAGAATTATCCCAATTGAATTGCAATTACAGAAGAACCCTCATTCCCATATACTGGTCAAAAGAGGAAGTATTTCATCATGATCCCAGAATTTCTCTATTTCATGATGTCATTTCCGATCGAGAGATTGACATGGTTCTCAAAAATTCAGTTACTCAAGTAAATACTATTTTTAACGAAAATTATCTTAAATAATCATTAAATAATTTATAAAACACAAGTTTTAATAGATTATGACATTCGAATTAATTTATAAAGTTCCTTGTTTTAATTTTCTTTGAATTTTAAAGTTTTCATTTAGTTGATCTATAGTAAGTGGTATATATATCAATATTTGTACTAAATTGATTCAGTTGACAAGAAGACACTCTAAAGATTCTACTATCGATAAAAATGAGGACGTCTTAGCAACGTAAGTCTTATGTCTTATACTTCCTAACTAACTTCTACAAAATGAATTTTTTTTTATATATATTATAATATTCAAATTAAATGTACCAAATCAATATATGTGTATAGATATTGATAAATTTCCTCACAATTTCGGACATTTGAAATTGAATTCGTAGACTATTTTGTTTTGTCAGGTTTTGGTTGTCAGAACTAAAGACGAAAGCCGTGATTCCACTGACCAGAAGAATTCAAGTCATCACAGGACTGTCCACACTCGTGTCCAGATCTAACTCCGACTCCGAAAACTACGAGGTGCTATCTAAATTCAAGCTTGCTCGATAAATCGTTTTACTGATGATTCTCTAGGCCTATCTTATCATTAAATGAGTTTACATACAAGATGTTCCTATTATTTCACTTTGTAGATCAACAACTTTGGTGTTGGTGGAATGCAGAAACCACATGTGGATTTCTTGGTAAAATCTTGTCTTTCGGTTGTTTTTCTGTCTGACTATTTTTAGCATCCTAAATATATTTAATTTCATGGTACATGTAGTTGTACATGCAAATGAATTAAATACTGTAAATTGGCAAATAATCATGATGGTTTTAATTTCGCTATGTTCGCGTTTTATCATTTTTCCGTGAAATTAAACCCAGCGTGAATGCTATTATTAGTTTTAAGAACGTTTAAATGCTTATTATGAAATTTTGAATTTATTTCTTGGAGCGTGAAATTAAAACCATCGCAATTGGAACTTTTTGAGATATCGTGAATGTGTCACACCGTGGAATTAAAAAACTTACAGTATATATATAGATGTGACCATTGCAAGGGAAGGATAAAATGATTTTATCTCTAGGAAAAAAAGAAAGAGAAATAAACAGGATAAACGTCTCTTCCTATAAAAAGTGTACATATCACGTGCATTGTCTGAAGAATTTATACTTTATATCTGCTTATTTAGAACATTTCTTTAGGGGAGTACCAAAAGAATGAAGAGAGAAGCATTCGAATGTCTGGTGACCGCTTAGCTACATGGGTGTTTTATGCAAGTATACAAAATAATTTGAAAATAATGTTACTTTTCTGCATGTTTTAATTTCAGGAAGCCAAAATAAAAATTAAATTTACTTTCCTGTATTATACTCTTTGGTGCAATTGACAGGAAAAGTATTTGTTTTCTTCATTTGTGGACGCTGCTTGTCCTTGCTAATAAACTTGCAAATTGTTACAATGTATGTTGATGAGTCTTTAAATTCTTTATCAGTTATCAGATGTAGAGAGGGGAGGGGCCACAGTGTTCCCCGAGGTCAGAGTCAGGGTACCAGCTATCAAGGTATGTTATTTCCATTATAACAGTGTATAATACCTGTACAACATGTACAAGCATTTATGCAAACTATAAAATTGCATACATTCATGACACAGGTTTACAAGCATCTGTACAAACTATAAATTAAATTGCTCATTTTCATGATTTAACTATGTAATTTTCCATGGATTACAATATTAGGGGACTGCCTTATTTTGGTACAATATAAAGAGAAACAACGATAAAGATCCAAGAAGTCTTAATGCTGATTGTCCTGTGACGAAAGGATCCAAATTCGGTTTGTACGATTTAAAAAGCTAACCTAAAGGTACTTAAAGTAGTATGGTTTGTATTTTGAGTATTCAGTATATTGATACAAAACAATAATTTCCCATCCATAAATGTAATTTGTGAATCTGATTAAAAAAAATAGAAATCAGATTGTTCATTGTACTGTATATATCTTCTCTTCACTGTTTTGTCAGTTATGAGAATAAAGTTCAAGTTCAAGATACCTTTGTATTTCAATAAAAAAAGTAATTCAAAATCAAGATATATTTCCTTAATTATTTACAAGCACAAAGCGGAATTAAAAACATAGGTAATAAGAGATTACAGAGCTCACCTCAACGAATGTTGACTTTATGTAAGGCAAAGTCACACAATTTTCCAAAAAAAGTGTACATCCAAATATGCAAAATTTATGCAATTTTGATTTGATACTATGGAATATATAGACCTATATAAAAACTTCAAACTAGTTCATCATCATGATAACGTAATTAAAATCCAGCATCTGAAGCAAGTTTGAGTTTTTATCCCTTGATGCATCTTTTGTGAAAGTTTGATTTATATAAGCCTTACAGTTTCTTGGTAATAGACTTGCACCCATAAATTTTAACAGGTCCATTATCTGGAAAATGTATGTCGAATTCAGCATCTGAAGCAAGTCCATTAGTGTGCATTCTAAGATGCATCATCCATGCAAGTTTATTTATTAAACAACTCAATGTTACTTGGAAATGAATCCTGCATCAAAAACTTTCACCTGTTCACTCATCCGGAAAATGTAGGTCAGATTCAGCATCCGAAGCAAGTCTGGTAGTATGCATCCCAAGATGAATCATCCATGCTAGTTTAGACATTATAGGGCTCATAGTAACTTGGAAATGAAACCTGCACCAAAAAATTTAACGTGTTCACTCATCCGGAAAATTTATGTCAGATTCAGCATCCGAAGCAAGCCTGGTAGTGTGCATCCTTAGATGTACTATCCATGCAAGTTTGGTCATTATAGCCCTTACCAAAGTAAAATTATTGCAGCAATATTGCTGCTATATTGCGGCAACATTGCGGCAACACATTTTTGTCACCAGAAACAAGCTTTTTGGGTTAATGAAATATCACCGCTAGCGGCAACAACTTCTGGTGACATTCTGGCAATACTGCCAGAAGAAATGAAATATCACCGCTAGCTGCAACAACTTCCGGTGACATTCTGGCAATACTGCCAGAAAAAAACTTTCTGGCAACATCTAGGATTACCCATGAGCCATTTGTTGAGCATGCTCAGTCATTTACTTCCTCTTTTTAAATAAAGTGGAGGGAATTCAAAGGCAAGCATGTTTTGCTTCATTACTGACTTGTATCAAGTTGATTAGAGTTGTTAATTGTGTACAGTGGGATTAGTCAAGATGAGTAGTAAGACTGCATAGTGTGGAATGACTAGAAAAAAGAATTTAAGCAGAATTATAGGAATGTGTACTCTGTTTCCATATCATCAGACTTGGTGAGTCAAAACCAATATTCTTTTTGAGATGAATGATTCAATGGAGATAAAATTGGAAAAATTATATGTGTTTCAATTAGTGCTTGTGATGCATGCATACTAGACTTGTATGTCTATATATCCTAGAGTAGCAGGAAAAGATGAATTAAAGCATGTTATTTGAAAATTAATGCAGAGTTGCTGGACATTTTCACAGTGGCATATTAATATTGTTTCTATAAACATTTTTTATGCGCCCGTCTCGATAGATCGGGGGTACATATTGTTTTTGTCCTGTCTGTTTGTTTGTAAACTTTAACCTTCACCATTACTTTTGAACCAATGAGAGATAAAGATTTCATATTTGGTATGTCTACTCCACTAATTAATTTCTTTCAAATGACATCAAGGTCAATGACCTTGTGACCTTGACTGTGACCTATATGCTAAAAATAGCTTTTTCGAATATTCATCATAACTCAAAATCAATGAAAGATAGAGACTTTATATTTAGTATGCATAATTCACTAATTAAGCTTTTTCAAAAGACACCTGAAGGTCAATGACCTTGAGACCTTGGCTGTGACCCATATCCTTAAAATAGATTTTTTGAATCTTGGACATAAATCTTGAGCCATAAAAGATAGAAAACTTGTATTATGTATGCACCCTTCATTAATTAAGCTTTTTCAAATAACACCAAGGTCAATGACCTTGGGACCTTGACTGTGACCATATACTTAAAATAGATTTTTTGAAACTTCAACATAACTTTTGAGTCATAAAAGATGGAGATATCATATTTGGTATGCACCCTTCACTTATTAAACTCTTTCAAGTAACACCGAGGTCAATGACAATTTGACCTTTACTGTGACCCATATGCTAAAAATAGCCATTTTGATCCTCTGCCATAAATTTTGAAATATAAGAGGTAGAGACTTCATATTTAGTATGCATACTCCACTAATTAAGTTCTTTCAAATGACACCAAGGTCAATGACCTTGTGACCTTGACTGTGACCTATATGCCATAAATAGCTTTTTCGAATATTCATCATAACTCAAAATCAATGAAAGATAGAGACTTTATATTTAGTATACATAATTCACTAATTAAGCTTTTTCAAGACACCTGAAGGTCAATGACCTTGAGACCTTGGCTGTGACCCATATCCTTAAAATAGATTTTTTGAATCTTGGACATAAATCTTGAGCCATAAAAGATAGAAAACTTGTATTATGTATCCACCCTTCATTAATTAAGCTTTTTCAAATAACACCAAGGTCAATGACCTTGGGACCTTGACTGTGACCATACTTAAAATAGATTTTTTGAAACTTCAACATAACTTTTGAGTCATAAAAGATGGAGATATCATATTTGGTATGCACCCTTCACTAATTAAACTCTTTCAAGTAACACCGAGGTCAATGACAATTTGACCTTCACTAAAAATAGCCATTTTGATCCTCTGCCATAAATTTTGAACTATAAGAGATAGAGACTTCATATTTAGTATGCATACTCCACTAATTAAGTTCTTTCAAATGACACCAAGATCAATGACCTTGTGACCTTGACTGTGACCCATATGCTATAAATAGCTTTTTCAAACTTTATTGCCACCAGGCGCACAGTGTTTCACAAACATATCTTGATTTTCATTATGATGATCAACATAATTTTCTATCTGTTCAAAGAATAGCAGAAGTAGCTATTTCTTATTGACCCTGTGGCTTGCTATTGTTTGTTATATTCCTCAGCACAGTTAATGTTAATTGTTAGATTGATAGATCATTATTTCTATTAAATACCAATTTATATCTAACATACATACAAAAAATGATATTGCCGCAATATTGCGGCAATAATGCCGGAAGATGTTGCCAGAAGATCAATATTTTGGTCATGATTTGCAGCAATATTGCCGCAACCCCTTTCTGGCAATATTGCCGCAAAACTAATTTACATACGAAAAACGATATAGCCGCAATATTGCGGCAATGTATTGCCAGAATGTTGCTGCAATATTGCGGCAATAAAGCCAGAAGATGTTGCCAGAAGGTCAATATTTTGGTAAGGGAGGGCTCATTATATTTTGAAATGAAACCTGCACCGAAAACTTTAACCTGTTCACTTATGCAGAAAAATGTAGCTCAGATTCAGCATCCGAAGCAAGCTTGTTAGTGTGCATCCTTAGATGTATCATCCGTGCAAATTTGGTCAACACAGGGATTATAGTTACTCGGAAATGAGACCTACACCAAAAACTGCACCAAAAATGTTAACCTGCTCCTAAAACATTAACCTTGTCATTCCTTTGCTGAAATTGCAGCATCTGAAACTTTGACTGGTACAATGAAACACACTAGAAACATATTTCATGCATGTCTAATCAATATAGGACATAGAAGTACTTAAAAAGAAAAATGCTCCAAAAAACTTAACCTTAACCCGGGATGCCAAAACCGAGGGTATTACATAAGCTCCCAAACTTCATTGAGGTGAGCAAAAAATCTTTTTAAATTTTTTCTAAATTATGATTAAATGGTTATTTGAAAAAATTTCCTCCATTTCTTTGGTTATTTATTTATTTATTTTTTAAAAAGAGGTGTGTCAAAATTGGGCAGAACATTTATCAGAAAAATAGTTTTTTAAGACACGCATGTCAACTCACTAGCCACATCAACTTCTAAAATTACATGAAGTTTATCAACCGGTATAATTTTACAGTTTGCAAAAAGTGGATATTAGAGGCAGGTCAGCTGTTCAGAAGAAAATGTGGGTTGTCTCCAGAATCTACAGACACGTGAACGTAAGTCACCAAGGGAGCCGTGGACTGGGCATGTTAGAGTTATCTTCCTTTGTAAACAGGCTTAATAAATAACAAGTACCGAAACTCTTTATAAAAAACTTTATTTTCTATCGTATATGTGCACTTAGTTTGGGTATAAAAATAATTAGTAGGATATTTTTAGGAATAAAGAATATAATAATCGTTGTATCTGGAGATCAGATATGTAAATTCTTACAAAAAGTACCTTAATTAATGTTCCATTTTAATTTATTATAAGTCCCATTCTTAGTTAAATTCGACCAAACAAAATTACTAAATATTATTACATGAACAAAGAGTAAAGCTCTGTTTAACAATATGTAAATAAGATTACATTTTTCTTCACAGGTAAAAGAAAAAAAGAAAGTAATATTTCACAACCTAATAACAATAAAGAAATAGGAATATTTACTTTATATAAAGAAAAAGCATATCAAAATATAGTATTATCAATAATAAGGATTATAATACCGTATCAATATAGTTCTATAATCACAAAACCTTTAAATTCACATAAAAACAAATGTAGATATAAAATCTTTAATAATCAATATGCACCCTTTAAAGCTATAAAATATAGATCACTAACTCAAATTTGATTCATGTATTTTAAGTTTTAGTGAAGCTTAAAATTGACAAACAACAAAAATAACCTTCATCTTGATGAAATACACACCTTTAAACTGGTATGAGACTATTGATACACAATATAAATCATTTCACTAACACATTTAGCTTCAATTTATATAAGGCTTTAGGAGCACCTTCCAAATAACAAAGTAAATTGTAATGCAACTTTTATTCATGCGAGAGAAATTTTTCGCGAAGTTCGCGACAGCCTCGTCATCGCAAACTTACTCACCACGATGCAGCCTTTAAAGTCTCTGTATCTATTTATAACAGATCAAAAAAGGCCTAATTGCAAAAATTAATCATCACCAACCAGTTTACTCCTGGTAAATCGCAAAATAAAGTCATTGCGAATAAAAGTTGGTTTACAGTTTTCACCTAGATATACTACTCTGTCAGATTTTGATAAGATGCCACAATTTTCAAATGAGCTTCAGACTCTTTGGTCCAAATAAAAAATAGAAGAAAAAAACATGAGAACACTTAGAATTGGAATGTATAAAATATATGGCATCTAATAATGCAAGGCATTTACCGCCCCACTGTCTGATTCATACAATTTATTTTATATATATATGTATTTTTCAAAAAATAGTACATTCGAAAAAAAAGTATATTATGCCATTACTGTTCTAAAACATATTTCCATATAAACTATGTATTAGTATATATTTTATTAAATATATAAATGTACTGGGCTTAATAGGAATGCTCTTTTGTAAATAATAAAGTTTACACCAATAATACTCAATTTAATTTTTTTGTGTAAAATGGACAAATTAATGTAGGGCATTCATAAAATGTAGAGTAGTTTTCCCCTTTTCTTGTTCCACATTTAACTTGTGACATGTATCAGTTCATCAGAACATCTTGATTAAAAATCATACAAGTGCATACGAAGCCAAACTAATGTATATGTGCTTGAAAATATATTCCTTTCTTCCATTCCATGTGACAAAATGGTAAAGTAACCAAAAGAAAGATACAGTTTAGAAAATTCCCATCCACCTTAGTTTAAGTAAATTAATTTAAATAAATGTACACATCAAATATCACTTTTCATGTCACAAGTATGGCATTTTCCTATAAATACTAAGTATTCTGGTTAGTTATTTAAATTTTTAAATGATAGTTATATACCTGTACATGTTTCACTATACTAATATACTGTTTTCTAGCATTTGTGTGTCAAATGGACTACTTATGATTTCAACACACTTTTTTGGCAGCAGATGACATTTGTAAAATCACAAGGATTTCGTTGCATTTTAAAAATTGAACTCATCAAAAGCTGTCCTAATATTTAAAAGTCATTTACCTATACTTATCAGCATAAATTTTTAAAAGATTCTAAATCCATATGTAAAAAAAGCACTTTTGCATCCATGAACATTAAGAAAATAGAACATCAAAATATACAGAAACATCTAAATGAAAAAAATAAAGACATACAAATATGTCTAGAATGTAAATGTGAAAGTGCACAATGTTGGAATGAACAAGACAAGTATCTTCACTATATAAATATTTTTTTTTTCAAAAATAATGAATGGTCAAATGGAATCGCATTTAAAATCACAATAAGAAATGTTGATCACAGTCAATAAATCATTTATGATTGTACTGAAAAAAAAATTGATTTGTAAACAATCATGAATCATTATAGTAAAGATAAAATATTTGATTTCTCAAAAAATAAGATCCTGTTGGAAGCACAATGTTTAGAAAGTAGTCGGAGTGATGTCCCTTTGAGACTTAGGATTTATCTCCCTTTATAGGTCCGTTCTCTGGTTGCTGTAGTTTTGATACAAAGATTCCTCTGCCGGGTCATCAGCAACTACAAATTACAGTGAAACTAATAAGGAAATGTTTTAATATCAATTAATCATCTGTTCCTTACATTGACATGTTTAAAAAAAGAAACATGACACTTGATATTACAAGACATGTATAAGAAAAATAAGTAGCCTCAGGTGCTTGTGGTAATCAAGTACCCAGCCTTAAAGTGACATTAAGTGGTAAAGGAGGAGTTGTGGATAAGAATGTCTCCCCAAAGTAACAGACACACGGGCTACTCATTACTATACACTTACCACTTCTCAATTGGGAAAGTTGACAATAAGAATATTTCAAATGATTATATATCCATAAGTTTCTGTATTACCATATATATACTCGCCTATAAGGTGGTATTTTGGGATTTAAATATTTGTCTAAAACTTTATGTCCGACTTATAGGCGAGTCATAAAGAGATTGGTATTTTACCTGGAGGCTAACAGGTATATCTTATTTGTAATACCGACGATCATCAAAGAAAATGTCTGGATATATAAGATAATTTATGTATTCTTAGATTTTATATATAAAATACAAGTATTTACATATTTTAATAATTTTATTTGACAATGTATGTTAAGTAAGCATTGCCTTTTTTTAATGAATTAAGATAAAATATCAGACAGTGTCATTTCGTAAAAATATGTTTATTGAAACCAGGTTAAAACTCCAATGGATTTACATAAAATTGTCACCAGATTTTGGCAAAATATTGTACCGACTTATAAGCGGGTCAATAGCAAATCCCACCAAAATAACGTCAAAAAAATACAACCGACATATAGGCGGACCAACTCAGCCGAGTATTTACGCTACATATTTCTCAAATAATCACATTATTCTAAACTGTACTTAATAATGAAAATCTTTCAATTGATAATGGTAAACTCAAATATATATAAAGTCTTCATTTCTTTTTTTATACCTATGACTGACATTTATCTGATTTTTCTTGACACATTTTATTAGATTCTTATATGATGCATTTATTATTTACATAATTTATAATTCTAAAGCACCTTATATGTATATGTAACAATTTTTATATTTTATAATAAAAAAAAAATCATGATTATTATTAGTTTTTTTTAAGTCTAACAAATAAATAAATTCCCTGAAAAGAAAAAAAAAATTATTGTTCAAGCATCTTTGCAAAAATCAAGCTTACACACCAAGCAAATCTATCTCCTAAGGGCATTCAAATTTCAATTGTCTTTAAATTCTCAAATTATTATAATGCACTGCAAGATATTATTTTAAGTAATATATATCAAAGTGTTATTTATAAACTTCTTGTATTTTAAAAATACATTTTGCTGTTTACTTTCACATAGTGACAAAGTAATACAGGGTACGTGCATAAAGTTTTAATGGGTTTGGATAAAATGCAGGAGAAGAAAGCAGATTTAATACAGTAAGCTTATATTTCATTGTACATTTAGTTTAATATATTCTTTGTACATGTCTACATATTTATTTATATATATACGATCTTTTTTCAAGTAACAAATATTATTACACCCCCACCCCCCTTTACTGTAAAGAAAATAAACAACACTATGCCCCTATGTATTTTTTTTTCTTCGTTTTTGTTTTCACCCTCTTTCTTTCTTTTTTCTCCTCCTTTTTCTTTCCTATATTAAAACAACTTTCACATGTGTTTAACTAAATGTGAATATGTGTATGTGAATATCTTTATGTAAGTTTGAAACCTGCATATACTATATATAATAGGTACTTGAATGATGATATATATGTGAATATACTTTTATATACTTGTTTGATATAAATGTGAAAGTTAAAATAAAAATTAAAAAAAACAAGAGGCCCTTGGGCCTTATAGGTCACCTGAGAATCATGCAACAACTGTCAAATGATAGAATTTGGCTCAAGTTTTAAGGTAGATATTATGGCATTCACAATTTTGAAAGAGGCTGGCAGTCTGGCACCGTTGCTAATCATAACTATGAACTTTGCAATTGCTTAGTTTTGTTACTTAAAGGGGCTGGGTGGTTGTGGCCATTTTTAGACTATTTCTATCTCCTTTAGAAGAAGAGCTCCATATAAAGATAAACAAAAATAATAAAATTTTAAAACTAATATGTAAGAGAAATTTTTCTTTGTCAAATGATAGTTGACAGCAAAAGATATCATATCATTTAAGTTATATCTGGTGGTTAATTTGTTGTTAATTTGTTGACCCCAAGCCTCCTTAATACCCATGGACTGGATAGGGGAACAAAAACCAAACATGAACCCCCTACCCTAGGTCAACACATTGCACAATTTTTGAAAAGGCACACTTGCTTATCAAAAATGCTTGATTAATACCAAGGAGCAGATTTCAAACAATTCATTTTCAGTATTAAGAAGAGCCCTACCCCCCCCCCTCCCTGGTATCCCTGACCCAGGAGCCTGTGAGTTCACAATTCAAGAAGAAAAACCCTCGCACATCATAACTATGTAAGTAGTTCATCTGCTTATTACCCAGGAGCAGAGAAGAAGATTTTCAAAAAATTAATGTATTTTCACTATATAATCATTATAGAGCCCCGCCCTAACACCAGGACCCCTGACCCTGGGGCCATGAAATTCACAATTTTAAAAGACGCACTCCTATTTATCATAAGTATGTACTTTTAATAGTTATTTTAATTAATACCCAGAAGCAAAGAAGATTTTCAAAGTATTAATGCATTTTTACTATATAATCAATAGAGCCCCGCCCTGACACAAGAACCCCTGACCCTGGGGCCATAAAATTCACAATTT
>PRKT01000510.1:91372-148160 GCA_003671525.1 Saccostrea glomerata | reverse complement strand
ATGCATTTTCACTATATAATCTATATAGCCCCACCCTAGCACTAGAACCCCTGACCCTGGGGCCATGAATTTCACAATTTTGGTAGAGGACTCAATGCTGTTTACAATCATGCAAACAGTTTGACTGCTTGATGTCCAGGAGTAAAGAAGAAGATTTTCAAAGATTGCATTAATTTTAGTGGTTTTGGCCCCACCCCCCAGGCCCCAGGGGGGCAGGGATCATGAAATTCACAATTTTTGTTCCCCTTCACCCATAGATGCTGTATGCCAAAATTGGTTGAAATTGGTTCAGTGGTTTCAGAGAAGAAGCTGAAAATGTTCAAATGTTAACGCACGACGAACGACGCACGACGACGGACGAAAACGGATAGCAATAGGACACCTGAGTTTACTCAGGTGACCTAAAAATATATATATATATTCTTTGTTAAAACAGTTTCAATATATGATCCAATTTTAATTAAGTTTTAATCCGCATAATAATATACTTCAAATATCAATTGTTTTTTTAAAAAATATTTGTTGATGTTTTTCTTTGATTTTTCATGCATAATAACTTTGTAAAACAGTTTATTACAAATCAATTCTATCGGCATAACAGCATGCAAAATGCAGAGAAGGTAAAAATTCATTAATCAGAGAAGGACAAGGGTTTCTGTTGCAGTTTGTAGGCATGCTGTCTTAATAATGACATCTCACCAAACGCCTGGTTTTCATAAAGACATTCATCTACACCCTCTTCTTGTTTTAGTTTTTTCTCAAGATAGTCCTTCAGACAATCATGGATGAAAATGTATTGTTGCTGTAAAACACATACCACACCATTAGTATCTTAATATTAGTATCTTACCAAACGCTCTGTTGACATTTTCATAGAGAAGATCTCCTTGCATTTCTTTTCTCTTTCTTTCCACGTAATCACGAACACAATCATGGATAAACACATATTGTTGCTGAATCGAAAGGTTTATATTGATCAGACTAAATCAAATCATTAAAATATACATATAAATTCTGATTAATTTTCATTATAGATAATAATAATCTCAATCCTAATGCCCAAATTCTCCTTAAAATTCATCACAGTTGCAGTATTATTTTTTTGCTTTTTGAGTTAGAAAATTAAAAATCACTTTCATTTTAAATTATCGCTAAATTTTCAAGACCAATAGAATCTGTAAATAATGTATCAACCTCTGTCTGGACCATAAACATGCGGTGCTCCCTGAGATTTAGGACAAGGTCAAATATGTCAATGGTATGGTCAAGGTCATGGTTATCTATGACCTGAAACAGGTGATCTAGAGCACAATATGTCCCAGTCCTCCCAACTCCCGCACTGAATAAAAAATAAACACAAATCAATGAAGTATATCATCAATAAACAGGTGATCCAGAGCACAATATGTCCCCATCCTTCTAACTCCCACACTGAGAAAAACATAAAACAGAACAAATCAATGAGGTCAACTTTTTTGTTTGCATTATGTGTCCTTTCATAATGTAAGAAACAAAATACATTTGCTGCAAACTTCTTTTAATTGTGAATCATAAACAATCTTCAAAGATTCCTGAACATTGATCATTATTTTTACTAACCTACAGTGGACCACGACAGGGCCATTCATGTCTGGAGGACGAATGTGGTTCCTCACATTTTTGATGAAATCAATCATGACATCATTCTGTACATTGGCTGAAAAATCCTTCCACTGTAGGAAATGGAAATGTTTCAGGGTTCGCGTAGTATCTCCCTAAATAGGAATAAAAACCATCACATATAATACTTCATCTCTTACTATAAAAATTATACAGTTATCTTCAGAATGCATGTTTTCAATATAGGAACATTCTTAAGGTTATTCCACTTCAAGGAATTACAAGCATAATTGCTATATTACAAGCTGAAAGAAAAATAGTCAATAATTGGCCAACTTGAATAAAATACATAAATAGCACTGTGTCCATATTTTTTGTCTTTACGGTTAAAACTTATTGATAAGAAGTATTGTTTTCATGTAAATACTTATAAATTTGAGAAAATTATGTCAATCATAAATGTTGATTCACTGTTTAAACTGTCTTTATTAGCTAAAAAGATACTGGCCTGCTTCTAGTAACTATTTAAGAGGCAGTCCACCGAAAAACCAGGCAGTATTGTATTAATAGGCGGCACATCGAATGTGAGGAATATTTGATATTTTATTAAAAACAATATCAATGTAGTCCAAAAGGAATAATGTAATTGAAGATTTGTTTGAAAATTGCTTATTTAGTAAAATATCCTTGTGTTTTGTGTTTTTGAATTCCCCTATATAAACCATTGAAAGTAGGTAAGAAACAAAGAGCTGTAATTTCCAATACAATTTTAACAGGACTATAATTCACACTTAAATAAACCTAGAAATATTTCATCTTTTTGTTTAAAAAATAAAATCATTGGGAAAAACACTTTTAATAGAAGTTTTCTGGCAAAATATATAGACGTTTTCATGAAAAATTACGATGCAAGAGTTATCTCCCGTGGCATCGGTAAATCTGCTAAACACATTTTCATCGGAATCCTAGTGAAATATTTAGAATCAAAACACTAAAGAAAATTATTAAACAAAAAATATATAATTTATTTTCAAAATATAATTCATTTTCGCCTCCAAACATAATATTTAGATTAAAATTGGCTATAATATTCAGATAAAATCACGTTTCCATTGATGTATCAGTGACGTCAATATATTGCGTCACAATGAAATAGTTACAAGTTTTCCAGAGAAGCTCGTAAATTCTTTGCGTAAAGTGTAAAAATATATTTTTAAAAAAAGGATTTTTCTTTTTGCTGATTAATTACTCTTCAGAGTGCATTATACTAAAATGTTAAATAATATTTTAATATCAAAATGTATTTTACACAGTACACGGGCGATACATCTCAGCAAGATGACGTATTGATAAGTAATTTTATACATGTCCGAGTACTAATTTTTTAAAATTGATTTACCAGGATATGCGTTAAAATAATTAATGAAGTGTTTATAATGAACATTTCTTAAAAAATTGGGAATCAATGATGAATGTTTTAGATTTACGCAACATTTAATTCAACGAAGTTGATAGATCTAAAAGCTAAAACTTAAATACATTTATCTATGCAATCTAATCAAAATAAACGATCTACAGTACGATTAAAAATGGAAAAAAAACAACTGAAAAATAAGTTATAAAAATTTATTTATTAAGTTAAATTTACTGCTGAACTCCCGACTATAATTTGGCACTACAACGGAAGGTGGTCAATCTGATTTTAATCAGATTGGAAGGTGGTTAAGTTAAACATAATTTGTGTGTGTGTGTTTTCTTTTTTTTTTTTTTATTTTATTTATTTAGTTTTATTCGGCGATTGAAACAATCACACACTCACATTTAATATGGAGTATAAACCTGTGACTATGTTGACCAATACTAAAATGTTTTCACGTTCATGAAATCAATTTTTAAAAATAATGATGCCATTATCCCGCACCCCCGTTCCGCGCTTCTTGCTTGCGATTTATCGGCTCTTGAAAAATTATATTATACATGAAAGAACTTATTTTCTTATTTATATAAAATCAAATTTTGTAAAAGAAGAAAAGGCTTTACAGATGACAGGTAAGAAAAAACTTGGATAAAGTCGAGACTGAACACATAAAAATATTTCTTGCATTTCGGCAATTTTAATTTCGCTACTGATAGAATTTACTCTTTAATTCCTGAGACAAATAAAAAAGAAATTTTAATTGAAAATAAGATGAATAATGAAGCTAGAAAGTTGTCGGCTCAGTTTGTTGCATAATGCATGCACAAATACTTTTTTTTTTAAATACCTAGTATCTATTAAGAAATCAATCAGATCAGCAGATGTTTTACATGTAATCTTCATGTAAGTAAAAGACATTGGTAATTTAAATAATACATGCATTTGAATCTATGGTTACACTCATTTAAAAACAGTAAACTGACTGAAAAGAAATAACAGACAAGCATTTTTTCTGATAAATTAACATGAAGAGACAAATTTTGGAAATTTTTCTAAATTTACGGTAAAAACCGATCCCGATTGAAATAAAACCGATCCCGATCGAAAATAATGCAAAATTAATAAATTTATCAAACGAAAGGCAACTGCAACCTATACTATATGTTAAAAAAATAAATCAAGTAATTTCTTAATCATATTACAACAAAAGAGCCAAATTTGACATTACTATTTTAGTATTTTCTTCTTTATACAATTCCGGTCGGGATCGGTTTCATTGTGAAAATTATAAAAAAAAATAAGTAAATTTGACTCCTTTTATTTCTTTCAAAATACCTTTTCCCAATGATTTTATTGAATGACCCAAAAGTTTGTACTTTGTATTCATAAAAACATAAGTAAACAAATATGTCCTTGTATTGTATTAGGTTTTATTACGTAATTAAAATTGGATACTGAATTTAAACATTTACCTGCAAAACTCAAATTTGGACCAGATAATTTTTTCTAAACAAGTATAAATTGGAGTCTTATTCATTCATAAAATAAAAGATAAAAGTCTATTCTATAAATAATATTCATCGGCACATCCACCTCTGGAGTATCTGTTACATATAAAACAAAATAAAAACGTAGTATTTTTTTTTTACCCTCAAGTTGACCTTTTTGCACTTAAAATTAAGCATTTACCAAAACTAGGACTAGAGGAGCACTATAAATTTTTTTGATGTTGTCATGTGTAAACACTTGCTTTAAGAAGTCTTCATGCAAAAAATAATTAAAATCCATGACATACGATGTGCCACCCATTGCCTGGTTTTTCGGTGGACAGCCTCTTAATTGATACTACTCTTCCTCACTTGACTTTGTATTTTGTACATAATTATGTAAATATGTTCCTGTACCTCATATACCATTGTATGGTCTGAGTGTAAATAAACAAACAAGAATGTAACAACAGAATTGTCTGGAATTTGAATTACCAGTTTAATCTTGAAGATTCTGAAGTCGTAGAAGTTGACAGTAGAACATGACACAGTCTCCACCACTAAATCTCCGTACTGTTTTGGCTCTTTAACATTCTCTGGCCAGTACATCTCACATTTCACCTGGTAAAATGTAGGGGGAAGTCACAATATAGTAACTTTTACTATAGAAACATACATATATACATACAAACTTGTTTACAACTGATGTTAAATTCTGAAGATTAAATGTAAAGTATCACATTCACATACAAAATATATCTACACTAAAACTTTTTTCCCTTATAACCTTGGTTAACATGACAATGATAGAAACATTCTGTATACCACTATATGTATAACTTAAACCTACCCTGCCTTCCTCTTTACAGAGTGTCAACATGACAATGATAGAAACATTCTGTATACCACTATATGTATAACTTAAACCTACCCTGCCTTCCTCTTTACAGAGTGTCAACATGACAATGATAGAAACATTCTGTTCCCAGATCATTCTCCAGAAATCGTCAATAGTTCCAGGAATGGGGCCCTGAGTGGCTATGTACTCTCTCTCTGACTTGTAGCCCTGTCAATAAATCAATCATACAATATCACAATTATAGTAATCACAGTAATGAAAATTGAATGTCATGAAATAAACATTTTTCAGGGTAAATATTCTCTGCTATTACTTCTTTCCTGAGAACACTTAACAAATTTAATAAATAGTCAGATTCTTTGCATATGGCAGATTAAAATATCATAATTTTTAAAATTATACAAGATTGAAAACACCCTTGCTATAACAACTACAGCTCTATACAATAATAATATTATCTCGTACAGGAAGATAGTTTGCGTTGATGAAATCTGTGGATGGGTCATCATCTTCCGTCAGCTGTAACTTTACTCGAGTCACATCAACTAAACACAAAAGTAATGGTGTCAGTATATTCATTATTTACATGTACATAGCTAAATTGTTTGATTTAAATATACAACATTCATTCAAATTGGCACTGAAGCAAACATTTCCACATGTATGATTAATTTATGGGTAAATAAATTGAACTTTAAATTGAAATATGAGTTTCAAGGAAAGTAACCTTAATACAACAATACATTTAGTATGTACACAGAAGGATGTTGATTATACAGATTTTAGTACATACAAGGCAGAATATTGACGTATCTGTTTTTTAGCTTGTTACTGTCCGTCTCTGACATCTCCGTAGCATGTTTAGCACTCAGTGTTTTCAGATCCTCGTACTCTCGCGCGAAATAAAGATTACTGTCCTTGTGTTTCTCTGCCACCTTGTCTGCCAGCTCTCTCAGTCGTATTGGTCTAACACAAATACATGTATAAATAAGTCTCATTGATAGAAAAAATGTTACTCAAAGTACTTAAAAGCAATATAATTTACATATCTTAAAATTGATCCACTTAAAGTGAAAATTGAAAACAGCTTCACTGCATGCATATAAAAGTGTTGGGGTTGTTAACATTATAAATTGTACCTTTTCCTGGGGATATTTTTAGGAACTGGGTCTTCCATATCAACAACAGATTCTAATTTTTCTGTGTACTTGGAAGTTGTACCTAACCTGTATAAACATAGGTAATCAGAGATTACAAAGCTCACCTCAACGATTGTTGTCTTTAAGTAAGGCAAAATCACACAATTAACCAACAAAAAAGTGTACATTCCAAAAATGAAAATATTTTAGCAATTTTGATCTGATACTTTGAAATCGACCTACATAAAAAATTTTAAACTAGTTCTTCTTAATGAAAATGTAATCAAAATCCAGCATCTGAAGCAAATTTGAGAGTTTTCATCTCTTGATGCAACATTTGTGCAAGTTTGGTTTATACTATGTTATATGAGCCTTATAGGTTTTTGGTAATAGACCTGGAACCATAACTTTTACCTGGTCTATTATCTGAAAAATGTATGTCAAATTCAGCATCCGAAGCAAGTCCATTAGTGTGCATCCTAAGATGTATTGTCCATGCAAGATTGCTCATTATAGGGCTCATAGTTAATTGGAAATGAAACATGTATTAAAAACTAACATTTTCACTCATCCACAAAAAGTAGATCAGATTCAGCATCCGAAGCAAGCCTGGTAGTATGCATCCTTAGATGTATCATCCATGCAAGATTCGTCACTAAAGAACTCATAGTTACTTGGAAATGAAACCTCCACCAAAAACTTTAACCTGTTCACTCAACCAGAAAATGTAGGTCAGATTCAGCATCCGAAGCAAGCCCAGTAGTGTGCATCCTTAGATGTATCATCCATGCAAGTTTGGTCAACATAAGGGCTTAAAGTTACTTGCAAATGAAACCTGCACCAAAAACTTTAACCTGTTTACTCAACTGGAAAATGTAGGTCAGATTCAGCATCCGAAGCAAGCCCAGTAATATTCATCCTTAGATGTATCATGCATGCAAGTTTGGTCAACATAGGGCTTAAAGTTACTTGCAAATGAAACCTGCACCAAAAACTTTAACCTGTTCACTCAACCGGAAAATGTAGGTCAGATTCAGCATCCAAAGCAAGCCCGATAGTATGCATCCTTAGATGTATCATCCATGCAAGTTTGGTCAACATAGGGCTTATAGTAACTTGGAAATGAAATCTACACCAAAAACTGCCCCAAAAATGTTAACCTGCTCCAAAAACATTAACCTGGTCATTCCTTTGCTGAAACTGCAGCATCTGAAACTTTGAATGTTACAATGAAACACAGTAGAACCATCTTCCATACATGTCTAATCAATATAGGACATAAAAGTACTTAAAAAGAAAACTGCTCCAAAAAACTTAACCTTAACCTGGGACGCCAACGCCGACAAGGACGCCGACGCAGACGCCGACGCCGAGGGTATTACATAAGCTCCCCCAACTTCGTTGAGGTGAGCTAAAAATAAAAGAAACTTAACTTTCTAAGAAACAAAATATGAAGAGAATGATAATAAATATATAGTCGTATATACATGTATTGAATATAATTTTTTTAGTTAAATAAAAAAAACATCATTCCACACAATAATTAATTACTTTGATGACTGTCAATTTTATTTCTATTTTTTTTTTCTTGTCAAGTAAAAATTATTGATAAAACAATTGTTAATGCAGTAGATGATAAAGGTATATAAACAGTGCATACTTTTTTTTTTATCATTTTATGAAAAAATATAATATACGAGGGGTTATCAAAAAGTTCGTGGACTAGCATCATAAAATTAAAACTGCTTTAGGTACATCAATGAATTTTAAAATATCTAATTAGCATCATCTTTTCTATCTAAAGAATAAACCATGAATCAGGAATTTTATTTTTTAATAACTTAGTAATGTTTTTGTAAGCAATGGTATGTCCAGGTGGCGCAACCTCGAAAACGACGTTTTTGCGACCTATGTTTAACTGAGAAAAACTCTTTTGATATGATCATTTGACATCCGAAATTCCCGTTAATTCAGGTATGTGTTGGGACACAATTGTTCCATAAAATATGAAATTTTCACTTCCTTCTGGAAGTTCTATGAAATTTTATCATAAATTTTACACGGAATGTCCAAACAAATGAAGCCTTGAAAATGAAGTCAAAAGGGGGGAGGGGTTTAATAATAATAATAATAAAAATAATAATGATACTTTATTTATTTCTATTTCCAACATTCTATAAAGTTTTGCCCCTGAAAAAACTGGTATAGACCTAAAATATGTTGAAACTGGCTAGAGAGAAATAATATGCATCCAGAGTACTTGTCTTTTAATGTCAAAATAGATTCAGAGAGAAAAGGGATACACAGTTAAAGCCGATTTGCAGTCAAGGTTTGAAAAATCAATCACATCAAAAAATGACGTTGATCATGTGTTGTATATATTGAACTCCCAAAAGCAAAATATGCCGGAACAATAAAGCGCGGATCTCTCCCATTATAATTATCCATTTGGAATATTATATTCAATGAAGGCCACTGTTCATGACATTGTAAAGTCATATAAACAACGTAGAAAAAGCGGACATTGAAAAAAACAATGACGTTATCGGACGTCATGAAAATAAACGACGACAGCGCCGGGTGATCATATAATGTCGTTTTCATTTTATAATAATTTGGCAAATAATAATTGTATCAGGCTAGATTTTTCAACATTTCTTTATTTTTAGTTGTTTTATGTTCTATATAAATTTTGAAAGCACAGACTACATAGTACTAATTTTATAGCCTCAGTCCACGAACTTTTTGATAACCCCTCGTACACTAATTTTGATAATGAAATGCAATCTCAAGTAAAATTTTGCCTATCTACTGCAGCCCTATCTTAATTCTTTTAACAATTAAATTGTTTAAATATTATTTTTCACTGTATGAATTTAAATCATGTAATTCAGTGAGTACAAATTAAATTCAATGCAGTAAAAAGCCTTGAAGCTCAAAAAAACAATAATCAAATTAAAGTACATTAAATCGAAATGTAAAGGCATTGGTGACAAAAGTGACTTTACTGGGTTTTTTTTTCTATGTGTGTTCTATTTCTTTTTCTTTTTGGCATCATTATACAGTGTATATATATATGTATTTCGAATATCTTGACAGGTGAAAAAGGAAGGAAAATAAAGGAAGACTTTTTCTTTACAAAATATAACTCCACCTTTTACAACTGTGAAAGTGAATATATTATCGAACAGGGCTTTCTTTTTTAAAATTTTGTGATCAGAAAAATGTATCATCAACATTCAATGCTCGTGTAAATTGTGTAAATAATAAAAATTTACTTTTTCTTTTTTAAGAAACTGTAATAAAGGGAGAAGGGTGGAATATAGGATTTGGTGAAATTTTTTTTGTCAATTATCATTGAATATATTACCTTTCTTTTACCTTTTTATGCATTACTTCTGATTCTTCTAGATAAAGAAAATTAGGGAAAAAAAACGTTATTCAATACTGTATATATCTAATGTTTACCTTCGTCGTTTACTAACCACCACAGCTATAATGACGACGAGAACGGCAGCGATTACAGCGACTACCCCTCCTACAACAGCTCCAACGGGGAATTTATCCTCAACTACAGCAGACAAAAGGCAAATACTCTCTAACATTATAATTAAACTAAAAAAATAATTTGACAAGTAACCAATCATAATTAAATAACTTAAGGCTCTTTTTATAAATGTTTAAAATTTTTGATCCTCAAGTGGTAAATTTTATATTACTGGGCAGTCCTCCACTTAATATCTATCATTGAGTTTGTGTAGCTTCTATGATACACAGTACTTGATTCATTATGACACGGCATATCAATGACGATTATCCTGACTTTATAACCGTTTAGTAATTGACATAAATAAATGGTCCATATACATGTAATACAAATAAAATTTACTGATTTTACAGCGAGTAGGAATTCATTGTGGTACATCAATATGACAGTTATTAGAGACATATTAATTTTATTTATTGTGTAAATCCTTATGCTTATAAAAAACTGAAATATTTATGTTCAAAACAGGTATTGATGTTTGCATTCACAAATTAATACAGTCTGCAGTCCTTGATGCTTGACAAATGTTTGTCTGGGAAAGATTTTTATTTGAAAATAGACTTTCTCCAAATTTTTTTTTTCTGTTCAATCATCAAAAATGTATGCAAGATTCAGCATCTCAAAGTGCAGTAACTGGCCATAAGCGAGTCATATTTTCATTTTTCCACTATTATATATAGATATCATTGAAAACTGCATTTTTCTAAAATATTACTACTGTACATAATTTGTTGCTTGTTTTTTATTTAATAAAACATCATAAAATTTAGAATTTTGCAGTTTCAAAATGATTTTATCAGCAGGCATTGCAGTGATTTCACAGGTCAAGTGCAAAATAAAAATTTTTCCCTAATTTGTTAAGAAATCATAGTAATTTTTGGTTAGAAATTATTGTCTTGACAATTCCATAATTTATTCTTGATGATGCGTGTATCATTTTGTTTAGCATTTGAAAACAGGAATATTTGAGCAATGCATGGTTCAGTGCAAAAATCATGGAAATTGAGCTAGAATTAACCTCACAACAAATTTTTATGAAAATTGGCTTTTCAATGAAATATGAATTTAAGTGAAGGCTTATAGGTTCTAAAGGAAATAGTCTTTCGTCAAAATTTTAAGCTTTCCCTACTTTAGCTATGCAAGTTAGCTAAATGTAGCTTAACAAAGGCTGAATACATACCTATTATTTTAATTGTGGAATATGGCCCATATTGGACTGAGTGTGAGCATCCTCCATTTGTACAGGCAAATAAAATCACCCTAGAATTATCAAATATTGGTTTACATCTACTTTAAGTTCACATGATTACTACAATTTAAAGGATCACATAAATTATGAAAACTATTTTAATGGATCAATTATACACTGTATTGCAGAAGGATCAATTTATTTTTTCCTCCAAAATCAAAAAAAAAAATCTTTGCCTCTTTCAATAAAACAGTATCTGTTTAATGTTAGTAAATTGAAGCTGAACAGAATTTGTATATGGTCCTTATCCTCAAGATTTCTTTCATCATTTGCAACATCTGAATTTGTCCCCTGTTTAGAATAATAGTGACAAAAAATAGAAAAAGAACCATTTGAACAGTTACACAGGTTAGTGTTCATTGTTGAACATGTTCACTGAATAACCTTGTTTATGTCTTAAATGTTTTAATGTATTTTAGCATCATAAAAATACAAATGAGTAATTTAATTTTGCGAGTAATGCTTCTTGCAAAATTACCCGATAATTATTTCCTCTCTAATAATTAGGAACTGTAGATACCTAAATATCAGAGAGGAATTAATTATTGGATAATTTCGCAAGAAGCATTACTCCCATGACAAGGAGCACACGGCGGGTGTGACCGGTCGGCAGGGGATGCTCACTCCTCCATGGCACCTGATCCCACCTCTGTTGTTTCTGGGGTCCGTGTTCGCTCTGCTCTCATTTTGTAATGTTTTATGGACTTTGAGATTGAATACTGTTCGTTATCTCCATATCTTTCCCAAAATTAAATTACACGTTTTTATTTTTCTGATGCTAAAATAAATGTAAACTCTCTTGATAAATCGTTCATTTGCTAATAATTATTCTTGCGATTTGATGTTAAAGAGCTTTTTCAAGATAATAAGTACTCACAAAAAATGAAGAATTTACAATACATGTTTTACATTGAAATTGATCCCTGGTTTATTTCTATCAGATTTAAAAGTAACAAGAATTGCAATGAGAAGAGCCCTTATACCTGTATGATTGTCCAGAATTAAGAGGTCCATTACAGTATACAGTAGAAGCCATTGAGGAACATGCTGGATCTTCACCAATGGTAAATTCTGATGACGTTGATCTTTTTCTTCTGGATCCTACAAAAATATGAAGCCTTGATTAAAGCTGAATAATTTAGTTTTAGTTGTAACACGTCCATCATTTGATTGGGTAAAGATTTGATCAATTTTGTCTACAATAACTTGCCTACTTCACAATGAGTTACCTCAAAAACATATTACTCTGCTTGACGTTTCTTTTGAAATATGCTATATGAAGCCATTTTACAGAGGAAAAATTGTTTCATTGTCAACACTGAAATTAAATTAAAAGAATGAAACTTACATGTATTTCAATTATGTTATTCAATATAACTTGGGCAGTTTACGCCTTTTCTTAAAAATGCTTCACAGTTTATAAAGCGTAAACTGCCCAAAGTTATCTTATATTGTATATTGTAAATTTTTATAAGCTTCATTTTCTAATTAACCCATTATTTTTTTTTTATATTAAATTGGTTGAATATGCATATATCTGGTGTCAGGCTCTAAGGAGTGAGACCACAGAATTAAGAGTTTAATTTATATCTTCCCTTATTTAATTTGGCAACAAAGTGTTCCCTCATTAAATTTGGCAATATTATTAACACCTTGAAATTTGGAAACACCATTTTAAGAAATGAGACTATACATGTTATATTAAAATATTTGCAAGTAATAGACACGCAACTTAGGTAGTGACAGATGGAAACAGAAGTATGTTTACTTAGCACAAAAAATCAAGAAAACAAAATATGTATATATACTGTAAATCACTTTTTATTTGTGAGAACTTTATTTTCGCGCAATTACGCGAGAAGGTATCCTCGCGAAAATTTCATTCTCGCATATCATAGAATTCCTTAAGATTATATAGAGCAATATCTACTAATTAGTGAAAATTTTGTCTCGCTAGTAAAGAGTCAATGACTATCTCGCAAAAATAAGGTGTCGAGGAAATTAAGTGATCTACAGTAGTTAAGAGAAGTACCTCCATTCTTGATTTCGTCCATATACGTTTGATTTGTGACTCTGTATAATGGAAATCCAGTTTTACTGGCATCATGCCAGTTTGGTAGCCTTTCCCAATTTTCTTTCATACTTAATGATCCTTGATCTAAAATTACAGAGATTCAAATAAAATTTAAATACCATATATCTAATTAATATCTATATTAATTAAGATTGTGGTGAGTTTTACTTACTTCTACATTTAGATTCTTCACACACAGTTATTCCAAATAGAACTTGTTTTCCGTTTAAATCGTTTCTGAAGAAATCTGTGTTAAGCTCTACTGTGATGGTTTGCTGTGATGACTTGTGCTGACCTGGTACAGTACTTATCAATTCTATGTTGTTGTCTATTGGAGGTCCTAGAAGTGGACAAAGTGAGAAAATTTTTCATATTTTTATTCCTGTATTATGAAATATTCTAAGTTGAAAGTGAATAAAAAATGTTATGTCATAAAATGAATGAAAACTAATCATAATATCTGTAAAATTAAGAATTAATTCTAAAAGATGCCAATAATTTTTCACAAATTCATAATCATCTCCCCGTTGAAGAGAACTTAGGGCCCTTTATTTGTACAAACATTCTGTAAAACCATGAATGTTTTGAGGTAAGTTTAGATGAGTTTATTGGTTCTGAAGTCAAAGATGTGAAAAATTTATCAAATGAAAAAAAAAAACAGACTAGTACGCCAGACTAAATATGACCAAAATAGCACACGAGCATTCAGCTCAGATTAGTAAAAATTCAATGCTTACAATGAAATTGCCTAATTTCATAAATCAAAATAAAATTTAATAAGAGAGCACAAGAATACTCACGGCCAGCAGGTACTCTATAGTCTTGTTTGGAAGTTTGACCTGACATACTCTCATTATTTGTGGCATATACCTTTAAAACAAGGAAATCAGTCTTTATTAATTGTCTTTGAAACATTGTTGAATAGTATAACTTAATAATGATATACTTAACAGTTATATAACTTTATAAAACTCTATGTCATTTACAATGTACTAGTATTTAAATATAAGGTTTAATTTATTTAATATAACAAATTGAAAGAAAATTGGAGTAAAGGACAAAATAGTAAAGACATTGCTGAAGTTGAATGCCTCTCACTAAATATGCATCAGGATATGGTAATAATATAGTGAATTTATTAATAATCTGTGCATTCAATATGTATAAGTTTAAACTATCTTGACAATTAATGAAATATATATATTTTTTTAACTGTAGTTGGTTAAAAGCTAAAAACAGGCTAGGACAGGTAAAAGGATGGAAGATGGACATGACTACCACTAGGCACTAGTCTATGTATACTCTACGCAGTATTCATGAAAGGGCATAAAAATAGCCTTTCATCTATACCATCCAAAACCCCAAAATGTGCATTGGGAATATTATAAAAGTTGAACTCTAAATGATTTCTAAGGAAATTTAAAAACATTTTTTGGATTAAGACTTACCGTTACTGTATATGCTTCCTCTGGTACAACTGAAAAATTTTGTTCAACACGTTGAACTGAGAGGGAGACTGGAATTGTTCCTGTTAACATCTCTTTCTGTAAAAAAAAAGAAAGTCAAATACTTTAAATGCAGTTAAATCCATTTATTGTTTACTAGGGATGTCAATTTTAAATATTTAAATACTCTGTTACTAGAACGTTTTTCAGATCGAGTACCCAGGTACTCAGTAAAAGTGTAAATATGAATCAGTAATTTGATAATTGTAAAACATTGTAAACTCTTATAGAAATAAAACCACTTGCTCTGATGGGATGTTTACCCGTAAATGTGTTTCTGTTGTAACAATCATGAGCACTTAAGTCCTGTCCAAGGAAATTAAATATAACATTTTAAAGTTCAATTTATTTATCAGATAAACATAAGAAATCAAATCAGAAATGGTTCACAGTGTTTTTGTTTAAAAAAAAAAGATAATCTAGCTCTGTAATAGTAATGTGACTCTTAGTTGTATTTGACGTCCAAGTATCAGTCATCAGAGCTACAGTATCAACTTGATCAACTTCTAACAGAGGGATTTACAATCTTCTTAAACTTTTTCGATCTTAGATTACACAGTATTACAGGTGGTATGTTGTAGTTTGGTTCAAAGATGGACATCAGTTTTTTAAAGCCTTTGCCTTCAACCATTTGCTTTGGTATGTAATCAAACACAACCACATCAACAATCGCAGTGTAATATTGCTTGTCTCTTTTCCTGAGAATTATTGGTTTCTTGGAGAATTGACAAAATTATCTTATTAAATTATTCATTTAAACATAATTGACCTTAAACGATGTTCAGTGAAAACAAATCATTAAAAGCGAACCAAAATTACGGGTAGAAGACAGCTGAACGTGAGAAAAGCCAGGTAACAGGTGCTTGGTCAAGATAATTACTGTATAAATACTGCCACAGGCGATAACGGTCATTTAGAGGTGTAGGAAACCCTAATTACTGTATTTACAAGAGCAATGAACATTTTACATTTTAAAACCAACGTTTTAATGCATTAATGAATAAGCTTAGAAATATTCATCTGAGTAAAAACCGAGTACCAATTTTAGTACATGTATTAGATACTCGGACGTTCGATCGAATACCCGGTTAACCGGGTTGACATGACATCATTATTTTTATCTTTGCAATGTTTGGTTTATAGCTAACTTAGTAGATAAAGCACTGACTAATGATGGGGTTTCAAAGTTCAATTCTCAGTCCAGCTATACTTTTTTCCTCCTTTACTGATACACATTATAATTTTAACAACGACAGTGAATTTGGGTAATCTTATGCAATGTTTAGTAAAAATGACTCACTTAAACTGGTACTTTTCTCTATTTTATCAAAATTTAAAGTACAAGTAACATGAGTAATATGCACATCTCTTATATGTAAACAATTGTTCTGCAAAATACATGTAGTTTCATCTAGAAAGAGTAGAATTGTGGACAAATGGGTTACATGTAGCCTGTATGCAATACTTCGTCAAACAATGAAGTCTAACAACTGGCATTTTCTTAAATTTGATCAAATCTGAAGTCTTCAGTACATGTGAATTAAAAAAATTATCTTTTACATAATCATGTATGTCAAATAAATTACCCCTTCATTAGTGATTGTGAAATTATAGTTTTCTAAGACACCATTGCGTTCCCTCAGTGATGGAATGTTCCAATATGCGTATGCCACTCTGTAGTTCCCTTCTTTAATATTGACAGTCAAGTTTTCCACTTGTCCTGGTGCTACATGCCAAAAAAAAAGAATAACAATATATGTGTCAACATTGAAGCCTCAAAAGAGGTTAGGACATAACCAAATCAGTTCAGTATTTTGAATAAAAGTAAATCAAAACAATTTTAGAATGTCTGTAGATTAAAATTTGATTCCCTATAAAGTTATTGTGGCCTTACCAGACTTGAAACTGAGAAACTGAGAAATAAATTTGAATTGCTGTACCTAGGGATTTTACATATATCAACTGGTGAGACTCAGGTGCCTCTGAAAGAATAGCACTTACATTGCATTTTATATCAGGTCAGATAAATTCCTAACATTATATATTATAGTTACCTTGTAAATAAATCATTAGCCTAAACCAAGAATTAATTTCCAAAATAAACAATAATTATGTACTAGGCAGTATCATATAAATGAAAGACAAACCTGCTTGTTTTGTTCTGACAATATCTGATAAATCTGATTCACTGATCCCTTTAATTGTAGCAGCAATAACTTTGAACTTGTACGGCCAGTATTCCTCCAAATAAGCTATGGACAATGACTTCATGTGAAAACCTAAATTTAGATGTAAAAAGAAAATATTGAAGTAGATTCTGATTTTTTCCAGTATAAGACCCTTTATACACTTCACAAACAAATCTTTTCAATGTCTTTAAAAGGATCATGGGCAAATCTAAAATTTTTATTTCTTATTTATAAACATTAGTGAGTTGAGTTGGCAAAAACTTGTGACTTTATGTTTTAAGCATAATTATTTGTTGGCATTTTCTAAAAAAAAGAATACACATCGTAAAAATCATGAACTTTTGCCTAATTGTACATCAGAAACTTTGATACCAACCATATGTGTACCGTTTTGGTTGCTTAAGGTTAAAGTTTGTCCCAGTATCATCAGTCCCTTCATGCACTTCTATAGTGTATGTTGTGTTGCCAGGTGGGGGACCTGTTACATCCCAGAACAATGTCAGTCTCTTGGCCTCTATATTAGTTGCTCTAAGGCTTCCAGGTTTTTGTGGGACTGTAAAACATTACAGATTAAGAAAATTTATATCAATGATTCATGAACCCTGAATATCACCCGATTATTATGAGCTTTTAATGATAAATAACATGTTTGTTCCTTGTCCTAAATTCAAATATCGTTGCAAAATAGGTGATTTATTTTAGTTAAATAACTTTCTATTTGGTCATCAAGTCATAATAATTAAGTGCAAAGTTGGGAAAATGAAACGTTTGCAATTCAATATAGTTTTGAAGTTTAAGAAATATTTTCTTGTGTTGCAAGGTTTCTGGGGATTATTTTCAAGGGCATATTTTTACACTTTATATGATTAGAATTTTATTTTCCATTGAGGAAATACCGTAGAATCATCATCGTTCATGGTGGAACAATGTTGTTAGATTTAGTGGGTCATGCTTACTCACAAATATACATATCCATGGAAGTTTATCTTTTCAATATATTGATTGATAAATATATATTTCCATTTCTAATTTTTTTCTCTGTGATAACTGTTTGAAAGTTGGAGGAATATATTTCTTGATAATTCTGCCGGAATGTGAATTACAGTACCGACCAGACTCAACCTGACACCAAAGCAGTCCCCGAAAGCAGTCCCCAGGACTGCTTTTGGACCGCTGTGGGACTGCTCTGGGACCGCTGTGGGACTGCTCTGGGACCGCTATGGGACTGCTCTGGGACTGCTATGAAAAGCAGTCCCAGCAGTCCCAGCTGCCCCTGGGACTGCTTTCTGGGACTGCTTTGTTCACTCATGTGTGAAAAAGGTTCTGAGTGACATGATAGCTCCGCCCCCTTGTGTATTCTGAATTTGCAGGCTCCCTTTTGTTTTGTTACAGAACCTAAACCCTGCTACTACACCACTCGAACGGTACAGTTCGGTACGCTTTGTGCACGGAACGGTACGCTTTGAGAACGGAACGGTTCGTTTTGTGAACGGTACGGTACGCTTTGTGCACGGAACGGTACGCTTTGTGCACGGAACGGTTCGCTTTGTGCACGGAACGGTACGCTTTGTGGACGGTACGTTTCGTTTCTTGCACGGAACGGTTCGTTTTGTGAACGGTACGCTTTGGGAAACGGTATGCAAATGAAGTGGGCGGAGCCTGTTAGCTTTAATTTTTGAATGGCTGCTAAAAATTAATTCATTTTAAATTACTTTTGAAGTACTTAATGCACGTATATAATTATATTTCCGCTTTTAACAAATTAATTTCTCGGTTTCAATTTAAACATAAATTTACACTACAGCGTTGATTGAGGATAAATGGGAAAAAAATGAAAGGAAGAAAAAACATCATCCCACCGATATCTTTGACATTATGTATAGATATGTATTAATATATATAGAACTCGTAAAGATTTCCGTGCTTATTTTTTACATATTCTGAACCTTCATTTTAAAACGGAAAAAAATTAGATGAAATATTTTTTCACTTTAAAATAAAGTTGTAAGATAATTAAAAGGAATTAATATATATCGGGTATAGGCCTATATACTTGTTCTATACATATAACATACATACATATTATGTAACTTATTTTCAATTCATTGATCTATAGAAATAAATATGACTTTTCCTGCTTCATTTTTATTCCTAGTAATTAGATATGTACATTGTTTTCTTTTCATTTTTAAAATAATAGATCTTCCGTTCAAACGTTTGCTTCAGAAGAAAAATATCAGTAAACAAAATAAATACGAAAATCGGCAGCAGAAACATGAAATCAATACAATAATTTCCAAGCGCTTTCTCTTACAGAAAACATTCTTTTCACAGACAAGTATTTATGTTTTCAATAATCCTTTCAGTGTATTTATTAATTATTTCAATAAGTTTTCTTTACTTTATTAAGTTATTCTATTCTTGTAGTCTGTAAAAACGATGTCGTGAATGAGAGAGAGAGAGGTGGATAGAGAGAGAGATGCAACCCTTTAATACATTATCTGTAAAAAAAATAAATAACTTGTATCTATTTTCGTTCTTCGTTTATTTACATCATTAAAGTCGCAATTAATCAGTCTATGATTCTATTTAATCAACCCCTTTACAACTATTGTTCAATGAATAATCCGTTCTCTGTACATGCATGCTGCACGCATGAAATTCTCGTGCATCACCTGTCAATCAAAATGGTATGACGCTATAGGTGACCCGGAAAGTCTGTTTACGCAAGAAGAATTTCTTCTGTTATTTGAAACATTCTTATGGTCAGTTCATAGTTCACACCTGTTTAAATAAAATATTGGGTCACAGCCGGAGGGGCGGAGGGGAGGGGGTGCGCGTGTTTAACACACCTTTCAAATTATTTAGTTCTGACCATATCAAGTGTATTGAATAACTCAACTGACATCCAGCAAATTCATCTTCCAGGTTTCACCACAACACTGACTATAAATTTACTTCCTAAATTATTTTTTTCAGACAAAAATGAAGCATGTATCCCCTCAGGTCAGAAAAAATCACATATTAAATTACTATTGCTTGCAAGATGAGTTTGTTAATGCAGAATTACTTATTTTCATGGGGTCTAATTTTGAGGGTAAGCAGGGGGGTAACAAACATAACTCGAATGGTTTGAAAGAGGATTCATATTTTTTTTAAATTTCATTTTATTTAGTAAATTATCTTTTTTCAGACACTAATAAGGATGTTTCCTGTAGATTATGTTTTTTTTTATTTACAACAACGTCCGATTTTGCAGACTTCTAAAGAACTTTCGACCAGCTAATTCGTATTGCTTTCTACAAGGGGATCGGGATACAGTGTAACAAACCTTATCTTTATTTTTCCGCAAACTTTTTTTTTCATTTTTCATGAGATGTATTCCAGAATGAAGTAATATTTATACTGCAGTTTGCACATTTCAATTGCAAGAAATTCGGCTGGCGATTTTTGTATATATGCAGCGTGAAAGTTTATCACAGTTTTATTAGTAAGATTATCATCTCTGTCAGTTCAGTTCAAATCTTCACGTTTACTGCATGTAATACTGGTATTTTAATCCATATTTTACATGATTACAGATTTTCAGTGTAAGTAAAACTGCACAAATGATAGTAAAAATCTTAACAGAATTAATGTGAGAGTCCAATACGGTTCTTTTTTAAATTTTTACACAAGAATGCATACTTACGACAAAAACGATCTTGCATCCAATAAGATTTAATAATTTACATGAGCAAAATTAAAATCAAAAGTAGAGACAACCAAGGAATAAATTCATGAAAGTGTGTTCTTTCTTAGTGGTATTATAGTCTATTGAACCTATTTTTATGTCAAATATAATTATAGGATTATGAAACATGAATGTACATGTACACATTAAAAGAGAGTTTTTTCCCCGGGCACGAGCACAATTATATTGAATTTTGGGGCATTATTATTTCAAATATCTGTATAATTAAATTACGATTATTAAAATAAACTAATATTTCAAAAGAAAATTGATTTAATTTGCTAATATAAAGAAAATGAAAGACTTCAAAGACGCCGACATCGTTCGAGGGCCACACTGCCCCGTACGTGTTTGCGGGAAAAACTCCTGGCCTGTACTGTACGTTTGACCACAAACACAACCAGTTGATCTAATTTATAGCAAATAAGAAATCGTCTCACACTCTGTCTAGTTGTTTGAAGTTGTAGTTTGCTTCGAATAGTTTCCTTATTTTTACAGTTGAAGGCCCAGACGCATGATATTTGATAATGGTGTTTCGAACAGGCAGACACAACCTCCGTCCTCCTTTCACAGGCGCCGTAGCGAGAAATAAACCAGAATGACTTATTTGGTCATTACACGATTCAAAAATCATTGGGGGCGTGGTTTGCATAATTAACCAAAGAACGGTACGGTTCGTTTCTTGCACGGAACGGTACGCTTTGTGGACGGTACGGTACGCTTTGTGAACGGTACGGTTCGCTTTGAGAACGGTACGGTACGCTTTGTGCACGGAACGGTACGCTTTGTTCACGGTACGGTACGCTTTCTGAACGAAACGGTTCGCTTTGTGCACGGAACGGTACGTTTTGTTCACGGTAGGGTACGCTTTCTGCACGGAACGGTACGGTTCGTTTCTGAGGTATAGTAGCACGGTTTAGGGTCTGTAACTTGCAGCAGAGAGGAGTTTAAACTGTTCAATAAGCAGGGATTTCTTACATTCTTTTAATAAGTAGAGATTATTATAGTTAATTGATATTTTCAGGGACTGTATATTTACACAAATTAATATGTATTTAGAATAAATAAAAAAAAAAATGAAGTTGATAGATAAAAAAAAGGAATTCATGAGAAATTTTTATCCCTAAAAATAAACTACAAGTTTATGAGAAAAAAATAGCTACATGTGGGCCTTTTTTAATTATTTAATGTTAAATTTTAATATGTACTCAAAATTTGCATTAGTACTATTTAAAAATAATCATTACAGTTAGATGTAAGATTTTTTTTAATTAAAAATGCTACACATTTTATAAGGACCACGCTAAAAAAAGAGTATTCCATGTAACCCTCAAATAAAACCCAACAATTTATTAAATGACCATGAAGGAAATAAAATTATGCTACTATTCTCCCTTAACATAAACTATGTGAATAATCATTGGGGAATTAATGAATTACCGGTGACTTTTAATTAATAAACAAGTTATTAAAAGAGTACATGTATATTTATTTTAAAGAAAATGAAAATACCGGGAATTGTGATTTATTTCTTTTTTGTTTTGCTAGTGTTTACCTGGCCGATTAATGTTTATAAGATGGTCTCAACACCCATTGTTTCAATCGCCTTTGGGCAGAAAAATCGATACGTTATTTGGGTATATGTATCAGTGTTACACATCATTGAACATCATTGAACGCCATTGCTGGTAAAAATTACCCTAATTTCAATTTATTCAATACGAAAAAGAGTGATAGTTTAAAATGAAATGTGTATAAATTTCTATCGGGATTAATTAATTTTCAACATAATCTGAAGCTTCCATTCTATTGATTTACAGATGTACACTCTAACATTTACAAATAAAACACTTAAAACTGAGTTTTATAGAACTAGGCATTAACGATAATTAAATTGACATGTCAGTAAAAATAATCATGACTGAAAATAATACTTGGCAAAATTAACAAAGAATTTTTTAAAGTCCAAATACTTATCCTGATAGTCTAAATTGGCCATATAATGATAAGATCTATTTAAAGATTTTTCTGGTGGAAAATATTTCATTCACGTTTAATTTTCTGTATAAAAAAATTTATATGGGAACCAGTATCAATCACAGAAAAATTAATTATTAATATACCCATGAATTGTGATTAAATATTCATGTTCAGTGTAATTCATATGTACATGTAAATGTGAAAGCCTTCTTCCTCCAATAAATATTATTAATAATTATTTCAATTTTTATGCGCGTACATGTTCTGTTCATAAATAACCTTTACGTAAATGTAAGGATTCCTGGCATACTACCCAAATTCAATTTCTACTGCCTTTTATAGTTCCATTGTTTATTGGAAATCTCATTTCTGAGTTAGCTCCGCCCATTAAATTAATAAACCCCGCCACTGGGACTGCTGGGACTGCTCTCTGGGACCGCTGGGACTGCTGGGACAGCTGGGACCGCTCTGGGACTGCTCTGGGACCGCTGTGGGACTGCTTAAGCAGTCCCAGAAAGCAGTCCCCGGGACTGCTCTGGGACTGCTTTGTGTCAGGTTGGGTCTGGTCGGTACTGTAGGCAGGTCGATAGGTCAGCAGCTTAGGAGACCTAATACGCATGCAAATCTCGTGCGCGTCTGTCTCTGTGTCTGACGCTAAGGAGTCCAAATATGCATGTAAATCTCGTGCAGCTGCCTTTGTGTTTGACGTCAGTGTGCGAGGACAATTGAAATTGGCATGGCAGTCTTCGTGTAATTTAAATCTATTAGTCCACATTTTTTAATGTCTAAGTCTACAATTTTATTTCACAATGAAATGGAAATATAAGGAATCACTGTCTAGTTTTGAGAGTATGCCAGGGACATCAACAATAGTGGGAAACATGGGATAATTTCAGCACAACGGGCTTTGATTCCTTAAATCATCATATCTACAAGTAGCCTATGAAATTACATTCCTACGAACATACAAAACTTTTGTGTACCCACGAGCATTGACCCCATGAATTAAAATGATTCCACAGTAATAAAAAAACATGTTCTTCTGTGTGGGAGATGACAAAATTTGTTTTTGGTTTATTGATTCTTAAACTTAGGAAACTTAATACATGCACCACCTTTAATAGGAATTCTAGACTGGTTTAATGAGACATGAATTTACAAATTTGATATGATTATGTATGCTAAGTATTAATCTATTTTACTGCATGGAGAGGTTTTAGTAACTTGGGAATGGACTAGCACTTAAAACTTGAACTAGGATGTCAATATAGACTCTGATGCATGTGAAATTGCATAAGCTAATTTCAACTCTTGTTGAAATGAGGCACCTAAAGGATACGAAAAGATCCACATCTATGGATAGAACATCCATGTTTACCTTCTTCCTCTGTTTTAACAGTCACATTATTAGGATTCCCCTCTCCCTGTCCATTAATTGCTGCCACTTTAACAATGTAACTGGTGTATGGGTCTAAACCAGAAATATTATAAATCACTGGTTGACTCAGATCAATGGTGCTATTTACAGATGGTGGACAATCATTCGTTTGCTTCAAATATAAAAAGAATATGCAAGTTTAATTAGCAAGTAATGAATATTTGGAAGACATGACATAAATCCACATGCAGCACAAAGAAGAAAAGAATTATAAATCAAATTTAGAGTTTTGACTTGGTTATGCCCTTGAAGTATTGGAATTTTTAGATGATCTCAACACTGAAAGTTAATTTGCAAAACCTATGTGAATCTGATATCACATGACAACATGTAGATTTAAACTATTATATTACAGTCCGAAAAAAAAAATTTATGCTTATCCTTATAAACTTAATAAAGAATGTTTTTATCTGAGAAATTCCCCTATATTTCCATTTGTCACCTTAACTGTACTGTACATTTTTTTGGTCACTATATGGCTGTTATTTTCATCTGTTAGTAACATATTTTCCCCCATATATTCTTATGGAAAACATTAATTTTCTTTTTGACATTACATCTAAGATATCATGATTTGAACAAACTTGAATTTAAACTCTGTGAGGATGTTTCAATGTCGATGAATAATCATACCTCTCTGGTCTTAAGAAGAAGACTTTCAAAGATCTTTGAAAACATTCCTATATTTATCTTTGACCCACCCACCAACCCCTCATTGCAGCCCCATCCTGACCCTTGGGTCATAATTTGAACAAACATAGATCTACATTACCTGAGGATGCTTCCATATCGATAACTTTCTTTGGCCTTATTGTTCCTGAGAAGATATTTTAAAGATTTTTCCTATACAATCCTTTTAAAGCTTTGTTCCCCCATTAGGAGCTGCTAACCTACCACAGAGGGGTCAAAATTTGAAAAAAAAGTGGGATCTTCATTACCTGTGGATACTTCAATATGAATAAGACTAATCACTGCTTATGATGTTTCATGAGATTTATTTTTTTTCTCTATCATTTATTGGTATCATTGAATTATGTTTGATTTTAAAATCTTCATGTAATTCCACAGATGTTTGAGGATTGGACTCCCAGAGACTAGTTCTTTCAGTATCTAACCCTAACCCTGAATTTTTATAAAAGGCTAGTTTTAGGTAGTATTTTTGATTTTTCCATTGTAATACTTTGTGAATGTCACAAAAATAATAACATTACAAAACATAGGTAATCAAAGATTATGAAGCTCATGTCGACGAATGTGATCAGTGTAAGTAATGCAAATCTCACATCATATTTTCTTAATATCTAGTATTTATCCCAACAACAATATTCTTGCAAGTTGTGTTTAACCCCTTACATGGCATATACACACTTCTATGCATGTAGCGTGAAAAACATGTATAGTGTAAACAAATATTCATAAATTTGATAATACTGCAGATATCAAGGACTTCAAGTTCATTGGGATTAATTTGTTCCCAAAACTTTAACCTGGTCTCTTATATGCGAAATATAGGTCAGATTCAGCATCCAAAGAGAGTCTGATAGTGTCCATCCCTAGCTCCATCATCCATGCAAGTTTGGTTCAGGTAGGTCTTATAGTTACTAGGGAATGAAAATGTAGGTCAGATCCAGCATCAGAAGCAAGTCTGGTAGTGTCCATCCCTAGATGCATCATCCATGCACGTTTGGTTCAAGTAGGGCTTATAGTTACTTGGGAATGAAAATATAGGTCAGATCCAGCATCCGAAAAAAAGTCTTGTAGTGTCCATCCCTAGCTCCATCTTCCACGCAAGTTTGGTTCGGGTAGGTCTTATAGTTACTTGGAAATGAAAATGTAGGTCAGATCCAGCATCCGATGCAAGTCTGGTAGTGTCCATCCCTTGATGCATCATCCATGAACATTTGGTCTGGGTAGGGCTTATTGTTCCTTGGGAATGAATCTGCTCCAAAAACTTCAACCTGGTCACTCATCTGGAAAATGTAGGTCAAATCCAGCATCCGAAGCAAGTCTGGTAGAGTCCATCCCAAGATGCATCCATCATCCATGCAAATATGGTCAGGGTAGGGCTTATAATTCCTTGGGAATGGACCTACTCTAAAACCTTTAACCTGGTCACTCAGCTGGAAAATGTAGGTCAGATCCAGCATCCGAAGTAAGTCTGGTAGTGTCCATCTCTAGATGCATCATCCATGCAAGTTTGATCCTGGTAGTGCTTATAGTTACTTGGGAATGGATCTGCTCCAAAAACTTTAACCTTGTCACTCATCTTGGGAGTGGACCTGCTCCAAAAACTTTAACCTGGTCACTTATCTGGAAATGTAAGTCAGATCCAGCATCTGATGCAAGTATGGTAGCGTCCATCCTTAGATGCATCATCCATGCAAGTTTGGTCTGGGTAGAGCTTATAGTTACTTGGGAATGGATGTGCTCCAAAAACTTTAACCTGGTCACTCATCTAGAATATATAGGTCAGATCCAGCATCCAAAGCAAGTCTGGTAGTGTACATCCCTAGATGTATCATCCATGCAAGTTTGGTTCAGGTAGGGCTTGTTGTTACTTAGGAATGGACTTGCTCCTAAAACTTTAACCTGGGACATTGACGCCAACGGGGGTATAGCATAAGCTCATCTTGACTTCATCCAGGTGAGCTAAAAATGCCCCCAGTAGTACTGACTGAGGTACTTGTAATCAGGTTGTTTTTATAGACTGAAGAATCAACGTTATATTTCTGTATCAGTGATTACAAAATCATTTTTATTAAAACATGTGAATAAAAAATTTTGTGCCAATTTATGCCATGATATACAGGTTAATTAACAATCCTAATGAAATTTTTTTTGGAAAACACCTTTTGATTGGCTAATGCACTGATGTTTGAAGCAGTAAAACGAGCATTAACTTTAAAGAAAGCTTTTCATTGTGACATATTATAATAGAGCGATGCAAAAACACAATGCTCCATGATGTATTTTATATACTGTAGATCACTTTTTATTCACGAGAACTTTATTTTCGCGTAATTACGCAAGACAGTGTGCTCGCGAAAATTAAATTCTCGCGTTTAATAGTATTCCTGAAGATTATATAGAGCAATAACCACAATTCGTGAAAATTTTGTCTCGTTAATCAATATTCAATGACTATCTGGCGAAAATAGGATGTCGCGAAAATTAAGTGATCTACAGTAACAAAACTCAACAAAATAGGACGTAAACAAACAAAATGCATGGATTGCATTAGAATGGGAATAACTGATCTTCTAATTTGGAATTTGTGACCGTTAATGCTGATTTAACGGTTGCAAATATCCGTTTTACTGGCTCCGCTTCTGCGTTGCCGGTAAAACACAGTTTGCGACAGTTAAATCAGCATTAAGTTAAATGGTCGCAAATACTAAATTAGAAGATAAATATTCCCATAATGTCAATTTATCATGATATTTTTTTTGCCTATGATACGCAGCTTATTCATGAGTGATATATAATACAAAGGCAAGGATATGGAAAAATTAATGTGATGAATGACTAAAATTTTTATGGCTGATTCTCTGTGTCTTACCACACATTGGGGACAATCATCTGTTCCACTGATTAATATTTGCTTCACGCAAATAAGTCCTTTAAAAATGACAATTTTGTAGCCAGATAAAACACCACTGACATTTTTAGGGCTTCCAAAACTAATCTGAAAGTCTCTGCTTTGAACTTCATGAACAGTAAGATTGGTTGGAGGTGTAGAAACTACAATATAGAAACACATGTGCATCAGGCTATATGAAACATTACAAAGAAGTATATGTAGACTCAAAACACTGATTTATGATAAAAACAAAAATTTTAATCCCTAAAATTATAATTTTAGAAAGCAGAATTCTAAGGCTTTTGCTGTCTCAAAAAAAAAAATTATTTGAAATTCATATAGGTATTGCAAACTCTAGACTAAAGTACAGGACTTTTAGAGAGATCAAGTTTATTGTAAAATATATATATATATATACAGTGGACCTTCAGATATCCGGATGCTTCAGTATCCGGATGATTTTTCATCGTAACAGAATTTTTAAAAGTTATTTTGTCTTGTTTCATAAAATTAGCTCTTCGAGCTTTTGGTTCAGAGGAGTTACAGATAAATATATTGTTGTTTTTTAATGAATTTTACTTGTACTTTACCTCCTGCCAGTGTTTTACAACTAACAGGTTGGCTAGCATCACTAAGTCTTATTGCTTCATCTGCATCATTTATAGTCCAAACAGTAAAAGAATACTGTTGTTCTACAATATAGAAAAGTCATATGATATTGATGTGATGGAGAATACAACTAATCAGTCAGTTCCTTCTTAAAAGATGATACAACAGATACCAATTGAAAGTGTTGATTCATTTTAGGAATAATTTGGCACTTCAACATTATCAGTACCATTACAAATGTTTTAATATTACTGCTTTTGAAGTTGAAACTACAGGTAATATTATGAAAATCATGATAATGAGACTTCATACTATTTTAGTGGGTATGATTTGAACCTTAAAGCATTCCCTGCCTGACTAAATGTTATCAGAAGAGCTTTATTGAGCCTTCACTAAGGTAAACTAAAAATATAAATGGTACATAATGCTTCTATACGAATACATGTACCTGGGTTTAATTCCATAACATTGTAAGTAGTGGAATTATCTACAGTTTTAAAGACATTTCCAGGGTTCACAGAAATCTGATACATCACAACTTGTCCATTAGGATTGGAGGGAGCAGTCCATTTTATTATTAAAGAGGTATCCATTGGACTTTGTGGACATTCAATATTGGTAGGTGGTCCTGGCTCTAAAAACAGAAATAGAAGCATATTATTGAAGGAAATGAAGAATTACATGATGAACAAGCTTAAGAGGCACCCGGGCAGACTGTGGTTTTCATTGCACAACATTTTGCACATCATAGTAAACTGAAATTACTGTTTGATAGCAACTTAATTTTTTCACTTACTTAATGAAATTAAACAAAATTAAGAAATGACAGGTTTAAACATAGATTACGAAGCTCACCTCGACGAATGTTATCAATGTAAGTAATGCAAATCTTACATCATATTGTCTTAATATTTAGTATTTATCCCAACAACAATATTCTTAATCTTGCAAATTGTGCTAAACCCCTTACATGGCATGTACACATTTCTACGTGTGTAACTTGAAAAACATGTATAGTGTAAAAAAATATTCATAACTTTGTTAATACTTCAGATATCAAGGACTTCAAGTTCATTGGGATTGATCTGTTTCCAAAACTTCAACCTGGTCTCTTGAAAAATATAGGTCAGATCAAGCATCCGAAGCAGTTCTGATAATGTCCATCCCCAGATACATCATCCATGCAAGTTTGGTTTGGGTAGGTCTTATAGGTACTTGGGAATGAAAATGTTGGTCAGATCCAGCATCCGAAGCAAGTCTGGAAGTGTCCATCCCTAGATACATCATCCATGTAAGTTTGGTCCAAGTAGGCTTATAGTTCCTTGGGAATAGACCTGCTCCAAAAACTTTAACCCTAAGTCACTCATCAGGAAAATGTGTTTTTTTGTTCAACTAGGGTATACGGATACAGTCCCTGAAACGTTCTACTTTCCCACCTGAACGGTGAACGAATGCTTAACGAACGGTGAACGAACGCAGAGCAAATGCTGAACGCAACTTGGTGAACGATATGTGAACAGTGAAGGGTGAGTGGAGGCAGAAAGCGAATGGAGTACGAACGCGAGCGCAAAGTGAACGGTGAACGAACGGTGAACGCAAGATGAACGATTTATTCGGAATGCCTCCGATCTTTTCCTTGCATTGAAATAATTCTATAATTCTAATTTCAGGTGCTTTAATATAAAAATTAACAATAGATTAATAAAAAATAAATAAATAATAAAAACATTTTTCTGTACATATATGTACCTATGTTTTATTTTATAACACAATTTTACTTGCCGTAAAACATGTGTATTTGTTACCGAACGCGAGTACTAGTTTGAATATAAAAATTTATCTATTTATATAGTAAATATGCTTATTCTTTTAACTAATAAAATAATGTGGACTTCAGAAGATAATACTACTTATAGAATGAATTAATTACATTGTACGCGGTACATACATGAACATGATGAACGAACTAATTATTGCTTGTACACAAACAATATAGTAAGTCGTACAGTATTATGTTCTCATCAAATAGTGTGCCTAGCTATTGTGATAAACTGTACAGTTTAGATGTTTAACGTTTTTCTTTTCTCTGATGTTCATTCTTGTTTACTGGTTATTGTGGTCAAGATACTTTTGAAATTTTTAAATACACGAAAAATAAATATTTTTTTACAAATAAACATTTCTTAAAGCTTCACATAAATATTTCGTTGGCGAATGTACATGCACAGGACATAATTTTCGGGAATTCGTTTATCAGTATTTAGCCCTGGAGCTTAATTTTGAAAATTTCTGCAAATGAAAAATTAATAAATAATTGGTAAAATCATTTTTAGAGATTTGCAAGCATTGAATCAATGGAAACATGGATATAACTTGTAATTTAAGTCATTTCATGCTGAGTTTTTTTTCCAATCGTATTCCACTTTCTGCATATTATGAAATCCAATTCAATCAAATTTTACGGTCCACCTACATGTACACCTTCTGATAGAACAAACAAATCCGTATTCTTAAGTCTGAGAATTACATAAATAATTATTTATAATCTAAAATATTAAAATAAGTCTTACATGTATTTAGTTCCAGAAAAAGTCAATGAATAATATTAATAATAATTTGAAATCTTAAGTCAGTATTAGTGTAAGCCGTATTTCATTTTGAAAATACTACTGTTGGCACAAATGTATTCTAAAATATTGTTTAATGACTGTTTGATGTTGGTTTTAAGACTGATTTTCTTGAGTTACAATACACATTTAATATTAAGTAAAATGTACTGAAAATACTAAGAATTTTATTTCGGGAGAAAAGGCACCGGGGTTGGGGCTGGGTGAGCTTAATTATACTGAATGGCAAACATATATTTTGGTACGGTGAAGGAAGGAATTTTTCATCTCTAATAAAAGATTATTTTAAAAAGTTGGTGTTTTCTAAAATTTAAAACCACACTATCAATTTAATTAGCTCTAAAAATATTTAATTAACTGAATATTTGCAGTACTGTTCATAATTCTAAGACCTACGTGTAGTTTGAAACACGTGTTACTGTAGGAATAATTTTTTGTGTATTCATGTCTTGTAAAAGACTTGCATTAATTATTATACATCCATTGGTGATTTGTCGTCTTTAACATTACAACAAATTCTTGCCGTGAGTAAAGCATTTGTACAATGCCTTTTTTTAAATTTGATATTTTAGCATCGTTCTACATACATGCACAGTAGATACTTAATGTATTATTTTCCAGGGAAATCTCATGAATAAAATAACAGATTAGTTATGACAATAAAAATATAAATACCATAGATAATTTTTGCAATGAAATAATTATTCTTCAAACACGATATCTAAGTTATTTAATTAAAAAACATATAAATCCTTACCATCAAAAAGATAAGTCCTTTCACTTTCGGAGTTCCTAATGACAATAAAGACTGAACGATAAGTGAACGGTAAACGCAAGGTGAACGCAAAGTAAACGAAATGAAGAGCGAACGGTGAACGCGAGCGCACGGTGAACGAACGGTGAGCGAACGGAAAAATGGGAAAGTAGAACGTTTCAGGGACTGTAAGTAGTTCCATAAAACTGATTAACATCTTTCAAATTTAAAATTTGATAAGAAATAGTTCCTTTTATAGTAGATAGTGGGAATATTTTGCCTTATTGCTTCAAATAAATCCTTTTAAAAATAGTCCATAAGAAGTCCCCTTTACAAAAAATGTTTGACAATTCCACATTAGACCTACATTGACATCAAAAGGGTCGACAGGTCGATACCTCTTACTAATCAACAGTGTCACCACAAAGGTAGACAGGTTGACAGTTGACACCTCTTATTTGTTAACCTACAATGTCATCACAAAGGTCGACAGGTCGACAATTGACACCTCTATTAATTTTCAAACCCATCTGAGATATTAGGGTTAGTTTTCAAATCCACTTGAGAGATAAGGGTTAGTATTCAAATCAGGCTGAGAGATTAGGTTTAGTGTTCGAACTCCCTGAGAGATTAGGGTTAGTTTCGAACCCACTTGAGAGATAAGGGTTAGTATTCAAATCAGGCTGAGAGATTAGGTTTAGTGTTCGAACTCCCTGAGAGATTAGGGTTAGTTTCGAACCCACTTGAGAGATTAAGGTTAGTTCTCGAATCCACCTGAGAGATTAGGGTTAGTTCTCGCATACACCTGAGAGATTTGGGTTAGTTCTAAAACCCACCTGACAGATAAGGGTTAGTTATCGAACATGATAGATTTGGTCTATTCCTCTATCCCTCCTCGGGTTCAACTCGTCAACCTGTCTACCTGTCAACCCATCGATCTGTCTGCCTGTCAACCAGTCGACCTGTCAACCCACTACCTGTCTACCCGCCAATCTGTCTTACTCTAAATGTCAACCTGTCAACCCGTAGACGAGTCTACCTGCCGACCCGTCTACGTGTCGACCTGTCAACATGTCAACCAGTCGACCTGTCAACCCGTCAGTTCAACTAGGGTATAAGGATAGGTAGTTCCATAAAACTGATTAACATCTTTCAAATTTAAATTTTGATAGTGGGAATATTTTGCCTTATTACTTCAAATAAATCCTTTTAAAAATAATCCATAAGAAGTCCCCTTTACAACAAGAGGCCCATGGGCCTTATAGGTCACCTGAGCATCATGCAACAACTTTACAATGATTGAATTTGGTTCATGTTTTAAACTAGATGGCAATCACAATTTTGAAACAGGCACCATTGCTATTCGTAACTATACATTTAACCTGTTTAGCTTGGTTACTTAATACCCATAGACAGAGCAGGGGAACAAAAAAATCCATTTCGACTAATCAGTAATATTCAGCAATAATCAGTATAGTGCCACTACCACACATGAACCCCTGACCCTTGGTCCACACATTTCACAATTTTGGAAAAGGCACCCTTGCTTATCAAAAATATTTGATTAATACAAAGGAGAAGTCAATTTCAGTATATAAGTAGAGCCATTCCCCCCACCTCTATGGTACCCCTGGGGCGTTGAAATTCACAATTCAGGAAGAATGGCCCTTGCTCATTATAGCTATATAGGTAGTTCATCTGCTTAATACCCAGGAGCAGAGAAGAAGATTTTCAAATAATTTCTGCATTTTCTATATATAAACCGATAGAGCCCCATCCTAACAACAGAACCCCTGACCCTGGGGTCATAAAATTCACAAAGGCATTCTTCTTCATTATGACTATGTACTTAGTTAGTCTATTCAATACTCAGGAGCAGAGAAGAAGATTTTCAAAGAATTAATGTATTTTCTCCATATAATCAAAAGAGCCCCACCATAACCCCTGACCCTGGGGCCATAAAAATCACAATTTTGGAAGAAGCATTATTGCTCATCATAACTATATACTTAGTTAATTTGTTGAATACCCAGCAGGACATTTTTTATACTTTCAGTAATTGTTATTTGAAAGATTGAACAAATAAATGAATAATTTCTTGACTTTATAATATGTACCTAAAAACCGGTATTTAGGTCTCCGTATCATGATACTTATCATGCAACAAAAAGTCGCGATATACCGTATACCGATAAAATCGCACATCCCTACTATATACTAAGTTATTTTGTTGAATATCCAGCAGCAGAGAAGATTTTCAAACAATTTCTGCATTTTCCCTATATGCCCGCCCTAACATCAGAACCCCTGACCCTGGGGTCATTAAAAATCACAATCTTGGAAGAAGCGTTCTTGCTCATCATAACTATATACTTAGTTAATTAGTTCAATACCCAGCAGCAGAGAAGAAGATTTTCAAACAATTTCTTTATTTTCTCAATATAATCAATAGAGCCCCACCCTAACTCCAGAACCCCTGTCCCTGGGGCCATAAAAATTCACAATTTTGGAAGAAGCATTCTTGCTCATCATAACTATAAACTTAGTTAATTTGTTGAATACCCAGCAGCAGAGAAGAAAATTTTCAAACAATTTCTGCATTTCTCTATACACAAGAGGCCCATGGGCCTTATAGGTCACATGAGTATCATGCAACAACTTTCAAGTGATTGAATTCGGTTCATATTTTAAGCCAGATGCTATGGCATTCAAAATTTTGAAAGAGGCACATTGCTAATCATAACTATATACTTAACAATTGCTTAGTTTGGTTACTTAATACCCATAGGCAAAGTAGGGGAAAAAATTGCATTTAAACCAATCAGTTATATTCAGCAATAATCAGTAATGCCCCTATGAACCCCTGACCCTAGGTCAACACATTGCACAATTTTTGAAAAGGCATCCTTGCTTATAAAAAATATTTGATTAATACAAACTAACATATTTCAAACAATTCATTTTCAGTATATAAGAGTAGAAGTCCCCCCCCCCCCCCCTCTATGGTACCCCTAACCATGGGGCCTTAAAATTCACAATTCTGGAAGAAGGGCTCTTGCTCATCATAACTATATAAGTAGTTCATCTGCTTAATAACCTGGAGCAGAGAAGGACATTTTCAAAGAATTCGTGTACATGTATTTTCACTATATAATCAATAGAGCCCCACCCTAATACCAGAACCCCTAATCCTGGGGCCTTAAAATTCACAATTCTGGAAGAGGCCCTTTTGGTCATCATAACTATGTACTTAATTAGTTTAATACCCAGGAGCAGAGAGGAAGATTTTCAAAGAATTCATGTATTTTCACTATATAATTTATAGAGAGTCCCACCCTAACACCAGAACCCCTGACCCTGGGGCCATAAAATTAACAATTTTGGTAGAGGCACTCTTGCTCATCATAACTATGTGCTTAATTAGTTTAATACCCAGGAGCAGAGAGGAAGATTTCAAAGAATTCATATATTTTCACTAAATAATCAATAGAGAGCCCCACCCTTACACCTGAACTCCTGACCCTGGGGCCATAAAATTCACAATTTTGGTAGAGGCACTCTTGCTCATCATAACTATGTGTTTAGTTAGTTTATTTATTACCTAGGACCGGAGAAGAAGCTTTTGAAAGAAATAATGCATTTTCACTATATACTCGTTTTAGCCTGCCCTAGCACTAGAACCCCTGACCCTGGGGCCATAAATTTCACAATTTTGGTAGAGGACTCAATGCTGATTACAATCATGCAAACAGTTTGACTGCTTGATGTCCAGGAGTAAAGAAGAAGATTTTTAAAAACTGCACTAATTTTAGTGGTTTTGGCCCCGGCCCTCAGGCCCCTGGGGGGCAGGGGTCATGAAATTCACAATTTTTGTTTCCCTTCACCCACAAATGCTTTGTATCAAATTTGGTTGAAATTGGTTCAGTGGTTGCAAAGAAGAAGCTAAAAATGTTCAAAAGTTTACGACCGACGTACCACGTACGAATGACGACGATGGACGAAAAGAGATAGCAATAGGTCACCTGAGTTTACTCAGGTGACCTAATAACCAATAGAGCCCCACCCTAACAACAAAACCCCTGACCCTGGAGTTATAAAACTCACAAAGGCATTCTTCTTCATAATGACTATGTACTTAGTTAGTCTATTCAATACTCAGGAACAATTTTGGAAGAAGCATTCTTCCTTATCATAGCTATGTCCTTAGTTAGTTTATTTAATACCCAGGAGCAGAGAAGAAGATTTTTAAAGCAATAATGCATTTTCACTATATATTCAATAGAGCCCCGCCCCTAGCACTAGAACCCCTGACCCTGGGGACATAAAATTCACAATTTTGCAAAAGGCATTCTTCCTCATCATAACTATGCCCTTAGTTAGTTTATTTAATACCCAAGAACAGAGAAGAAGATTTTTAAAGAAATAATGCATTTTCACTATATAATCAATTAGAGCCCCACCCTAGCACTAGAACCCCTGACCCTGGGGCCATGAATTTCACAATTTGGTAGAGGACTTAATGGTCATTACATTCATGCTAACAGTTTGACTGCTTTATGTCCTGGAGTAAAAAAGAAGATTTTTAAAAATTGCACTAATTTTAGTGGTTTTGGCCCCACCCTTCAGGCCACAGGGGGGCAGGGACCATGAAATTCACAATTTTTGTTCCCCTTCACCCATATATGCTTTGTGTAAAATTTGGTGGAAATTGGTTGAGTGGTTGCAGAGAAGAAGCTGAAAATGTTCAAATGTTAACACACGACGAACGACGCACACCGCACGACTACAGACGAAAATGGATAGCACAATTGAAAATGTGGGTCAGATCCAGCATCCAAAGCAATTCTGGAAGTGTCCATCCCTAGATGCATCATCCATGCAAGTTTGGTTAAGGTAGGGCTTATAGTTACTAGGGAATGAAAATGTAGGTCACATCCAGCATCCGAGGCAAGTCTGGTACATGTAGTGTCCATCCCTAGATGCATCATCCATGCAAGTTTGGTTCAGGTAGGGCTTATAGTTACTTGGGAATGAAAATGTAAGTCAGATCCAGCATCTGAAGGAAGTCTGGTAGTGTCCATCCCTAGATGCATCATCCGTGCAAGTTTAGTCCAAGTAGGGCTTAAAGTTCCCCTGGAATGGACCTGCTCCAAAAACTTTTAACCTGGTCACTCATCTGGAAAATGTAGGTCAGATCCAGCATCCGAAGCATGTTTTGTAGTGTCCATTCCTAGATACATCATCCATGCAAGTTTAGTCTTGGTAGGTCTTATAGTTCCTTCGGAATTACTAAGACCTGCACCAAAAACTTTAACCTGGTCACTCATCCAGAAAATGTAGGTCAGATCCAGCATCTGGAGGAGGTCTGGTAGTGTACATCCCTAGATGCATCATCCATACAAGTTTGGTACAGGTAGGGCTTATAGTTACTTGGGAATGGACTTGCTCCTAAAACTTTAACCTGGGACACCGACGCTTAGTCGACACCGACGCCAACACCAGGGGTATAGCATAAGCTCATTTCAACTTCGTCGAGGTGAGCTAAAAATGTAATTGCAATTTTACATTAATTTTTTTGACGATTTTCCAATTTATATGTAGGTTGACGTCTTTAAAGTGTGTTTTTGACGTTATGATGAACTAAAGCTCTTCAAAGAAGGATGTATTAAAAATGTTATTAAGGAAAAAGTAATAAACATATGCTCATGAAATTTATTACTGTGTATAATTCATCAAAACTGCACTTTTTCCCAAATTTTCAAGCTCAAAAGGGGGGTTGGGTATTATAAACCTGTCCAATGCTTTTATATCAAGGTAGTCTGATCCTCAGGTTTATAAAATTAGCAGTTAAGTTATCAAAAAATACTCATAAAAGTATCTCTGAATCCACGAAGTTATGTAAATTTTGTACACAGAATTTCTTGAAAGTTAAAGATTAAAATTAATCATATTATATAGGGAAAAATGCCAAATCTCCAATATTTTTGCAGAAAAGGTGAATTGGGATATCTGCAGTGCATCTTCTAATTGCAAGTTGATCAAGAATTATATTTTAGGTAGTGTTGGCAAATCCGACGATTTTTAGTAACCGGTTACTTGCTTCATCTTCCAATCGAGTACCCGGTTACTCGGATAATTTTTTGTTAAAGTATCCACATCTTTTTTTTTATCTTATGGTTTACTTATTGGTAGTATTAATACACAAATATACTGTATATGGACATTATATTTACAATACATGCATGCGATATTGTCAACGAATATTGATTTTAGATTAAAGAAAATAAGAAATTTGACACACGAAGAACACACATAAAGACATCGTCAATAACTGTCTCACAATTGCTTTCCTTATGCTTTTCTTTTCAGCCCCCGAAATATGTCGCTATCAAGGAGAATAATAATTATCTACATACTCTGTAATTAATAATTAATTTGTTGAGATTTTGATTAAACTGTTCTTTCTTACAACTCCAAGCTTAATTTGTCTGTGGCGGCATCTCGTTAAATTATCAAATGAGGTAATCATAACTCAGACCTTCAAAAGTTGTATACGCCCAAGCAAGCAAAGCTATTAATTATATAAACTGTAAAAACTAATCAAAACAATTTGATACACTTCAACCATGTATTAGATCAAGTCTAACGGTACCTAAAATTAGGGAAATGTGTAAGTATATACATTTATAAATTATAAAACAATCATTTTATATGCATTTACTATGTAGATTTTTTTCATGCGAGTAACCGAATAGTAGTTTTACTAACTGATTCTCGTATGGTTCGACGGTTAACCGGGTACTCGTTGCCAACACTAATTTTAGGTTAAACAAGATGTGTATGTGCCCGGTGGTAATGAAGTTAAAAAAACTATTTTTTTGCAGATAGTCACATACAAGGTCACAAGGTCATCAACCTTGGTGTCATTTGAAAGAACTTCATTAGTGTAGTATGCATAACAAGTATTAATTATCTATCTCTCATGGTTCAAAAGTTATGGCGAAAAGTCTAAAAAGCTATTTTTAACATATAGGTCACAGTCAAGGTCACAAGGTTATGACCTTGGTGTCATTTGAAAGAGCTTTATTAGTGAAATATGCATACCAAGTATGAAGTCTCTATCTCTCATGGTTCAAAAGTTATGGCCAAAGGTCGAAAAAGGTCACAGTCAAGGTCACAAGGTCATTGACCTTGGTGCCATTTGAAAGAACTTTATTGGTCAAGTATGCATACCAAATATGAAGCCTATATCTCTCATGGTTCAAAAGTTATGGCGAAGGTTAAAGTTGACAACAGACAAACAGACAAACAGATAAACCGTAAAAAGAGACTATACGCCTCAGATCTATCGATCTGGGCACATAAAACGATAGGTATCCAGGCATTCAGAGAAATTGTCATGATTATTATACTTATTTGGTATTTTTTGTCCTCTATTTCTGTCATATATTCTCTAGTACATGGTGAAAAAGGTTTTTGCTATCATTGCAAGACACCACAAATCACTTTGTATTCCATACCATGTTAATAAACATTGGTATCTAAGCCTGGATTCAGGAAAATCCTATTTATCTAAACATGCTAAAACTGTATTATTTTTTTCCCCCTTTTGTCATGTTTGTAGGGTACAAATGTCAATTTTTATAAGACCTTTTCTAAAACTATAAAGATGAATAAAATGAAACTTGTTGCATGAAAAAATTCTTTTTCAAGCTTCAATTTAATGCATTTCAAATTAAATATTGATTTTTGGAGTTATCCTTCCTGGCTGAGGATCAGATATCCTTAAGCCAAATATGGTTTGTTATATTTATAAACTATTGGTTGAAATTGATTGAAATTGAAAACAGAAGACAGGTGGATAGCAGATAAAGAGACAAAGACTTATCAAAAATTCCAATTCTTACTTGTCGAGGTAATTCTAATTGTCTCATTGTAGGCCGTGCTCCTCTTTTCATCACTCAATGTACCACTGATTGTTACGATACTGACAACATAGTATTTCCCAGGAGTTAATGATTTCATTGTAAAATGGAGCCATGGATTATTATTTCCAGTAGATTGGGTTTTATCATCAATCATCACTTCATAGCTAGTAACGAAGGTATTTGATGGAGGAGTCCACTTTAAGGTGAGGTTGTCGTGAGCAAAAGAACTTTCATTGTGTTTAATGGGACCAGGTGGACTGGATTCTGTAAAAAAGGAACTCAGTATTAATAACAAATCTAAGATTCACTGTTTTATACAAAACATGAATAAATTTAGAGTGCTGCAAATCTCTTTTTATTCACAATTACAGAAAGTTCCTTTATTTTTGCATAATTATGTGAGACAGCTGACTTCTGAAAATATTGTTCTCACATAACTGTTACTGTATAATAGAATTTTTTTTAAAGATAACAGTACTGAATATATATCATGATACATAGAGCAGTAATATGATATTAAGCAACATTCATAAAAAGAATTCTTTCTTTCGAAATAAAAAAGTCAAGGTCCATCTTACGAAAATTAATTTTTTTTAGTCAAGAAAAATCAAATATTATTGCCTAATACTTTCATAAACAATAGGTTATTAGAAATTACAGAGCTCACCTTGACAAATGTTGTCTTTAAGTTAGGCAAAGTCCCAAAACAATTAACATTCTAGAAGTTTGCATCACATAATGCAAAATTTGTGCAATTTTGATTTGATAGGGCTTGCAGTTAGTTGGGAATAGACCTATCCAAAAACTTCAAACTAGTGGCCCATCAAGAAAATGTAATTCAATTCCAGCATCTGAAGCAAGTTTGAGTAAGTTTATCTCTTGATGCATCCATCAATTATGCAAATAAAAATAGATTCTTGGTGTTCAACTTGCATCCGAATATTTTAACTGGTCCATTATCTGTAAAATGTATGTGGGATCCAGCATCTGAATCAAGTCTATTTGTGTGCATCCTTAGATGTCTCATCCATGCAAGGTTGGTCATTATAGTGCTCATAGTTACTTGAAAATGAGACCTGCACCAAAAACATTAAACTGTTCACTCATATGGAAAATGTAGGTCAGATCCAGCATCTGAAGCAAGTCTGGTTGAATACATCCTTAGATGTATCACCTATGCAAGTTTGGTCACCATATGGCTCACAGTTACTTGGAAATGAGAACAGCACCAAAAACATTAACCTGTTCATTCTGAAACCTCCCCTGGTCCAATGAAACACACTAGAAGCATATTCCATGAATGTATGATCAATATAGGGCATAGAACTACTTACAATGAAAAAAGATACTAAAACCTTAACCTGGGACATCAACGCTGAGGGTATCAAATAAGCTTCCCTCAACCGCACTTAATTTGCACAAATCATGTCCAAAAAAATCTAGGCCTATTTTATCATGTTTATATGACTGTACATAGTATAATCTATTGTAAAAAGTTCTAACAGTCATATTGTAATATAGAGGTGTAGCAATCAGTAATCTGGTATATCACAATGTGCAAAAAAAGGCTCAAGGGCCTTATAGGTCACCTGATCTTCATGGACAACTTTCCCTCAATTGATTTTGGGTCCTGTATTAAACCAGAGATCAGGTCATTCACAATTTTCAATGAGTTCACTGCTCATCATAACTTTATATTAAATATGCTTTTGTTTGGTTACTATATACCCATTGGCAGTGTAGGAGTAAAAATTCATTTCAATTAATCAGAAATATTCAGCAATAACACTCAGTAGTGCCCCTACAGTACTCCACAGGAACCCCTGACCCTCAAGTCCATGAAATTCATAATTTTAGTAGAAGGACCATTGGTCATCATAGCTACATAGGTAGTTCATCTGCGATCAGAGATTTTCAACATGTTCAAAGAATTAATGCATTTTCACTGTATTATTTATAAATAGCCTAGCCCAAACACAAAAACTCCTTGTCCTGAGGCAATAATATTCGTAACCTTCGATCATCAAAGCAATGTATGTATTTAGTTTGTTTAATACCTAAGAGATGAGAAAAAGATTTTCAAAACATTCATACTCTTTCACTATATAATCAACAGAGCCCCGTCCTAACATTTGAACCCCTGACCCTGGGCCCATGAAATTCGCAATTTTGGAAGAGGCACCCTTTCTCATCATAACTTAGTATAGTTAATGGTTTAATACCAAGAAGCAGAGACAATTTTCAAAGAAAAGATGCATTTTCATTATCTAATCTACATAGCCCCGACCTAAGACTAGAACCCCTGCACCTAGAGCCATAAATTTCACAATTTTGGTAGCGGTTTCAATGTTGATTATAATTATAGCAAAAACTGACTGCTTGATGTCCAGGTGTAAAGAAGAAGGGGGCAGGGACCATGAAATTCACAATTTTTCCCTTTCACCCATAAATGCTTCATGCCAAAATTGATTGAAATTAGTTGAGCGGATGCACAGAAGCTGAAAATGCTTAAATGTGAATGCATGACACACTCTGCACAATGACAGAAAAAATCAGATAGCAGAAGAAAGTTTTAGGAATTTTACTCTACAGTGCCTGCAGAATGAGTCTTCTTTTCCACTCATCCACTGTAGGTCAGATTAGCATCTAAAAATATCCTGAATACTTTCTTTTAAAATGAGCTAAATGCAAAGTTTGCTGGAAGGACAGAAGGGCAGCTTGAGAAAAGGACAGTAGCTATATGACAGTCATTAAAAACACCTGGCCATATTGGAGGGCAAAACGTTTAAGAAAAGTTTGGTGACTTTCCTGTGACCTCTGTGTATCCTATTTACATAAGGATCACATTTTATACAGGTAACAAGGATGGCAACAAATTTAGTATATTTTAAGAACTACTTGTATTAATTAGTTCAACAATGCTCTAAGCGACCATCTGACCAGGGATTAAAAAGGGTCTGACATATCTTTTCCTTTATCAAAGCAATAAATATCTAGTCATGAACTAGTTTTAAAACTCATATCCCTACTATTTAGAAATTGCATAATAAGAGAATATAATTTTAACAGCAAAGCTTAAGCATTCATAGGGGAACACAATTAAGATTATGACAATTGTTTCAACCAAAACACAAATTCAACATACCTAATCTCACGTTTCTCCCATCTGACTCTATATTTATTATCCCTGCTGGATTTGTTAGTCCCACAACTGAGGTAACAATCACTGTATAGAGTTGACCGGACTCAAGTTCTGAGCTGACAGTATGGCTGAACACATTCTTATTCACTGTCGTAGTCTTTTCCAGTGAGGAACTCCCACTAACTTTCCAGGACACTTTAAAGCTAGTGACAAGGCTGTTATGTTCAGATGAGAGAATCCAATTCACTGTAAACTGTGACGCTGTGTTGGTTATGGTAGATATGTTGGGTTTAAGGTTTGATCCTGTTGAAGCACACATTTTAAATGAAAAATTATTAATCACACAATAATTATGCAATTTTTAAAAAGAATCAGTAAGATTTAGAGGAATATTTTTTACCATTTTTACCATATACTTTTTCTTTTTGTTTGACATTATATAATTGTGTTTCATGTCATAAATAAGACAATGACTGGGCAAGTGACAACATTAATACTGTTTGATAGAAGTGATAGATTACAGCTTACTTAAGTAGCACACTCCATCCTTGTGATAATGTGTATCCTCACAGACACATAAATTTCCATCTGAACATGTGAGATAGTTTGTACTATTACATTCTTGGGCCTGGTCACAGTTGTCATTAAACTCTCCATCTTGAGAGGAAAAGAAATCAGTATCAATGAGATGTCTTATCCAATATGTACATTAATATGAAATTTATTCATATGGCATATTCTATTGTGAAATATCGCCTCAAATCAAAGAAAATCATACATTATGGAATAAGTCAAATACATGCAAAAATATTTATCATTATTTACAAGATACTGAATATAACGAGTTATACTGTAGATCACTTAATTTTCGCGACACCTTATTTTTGCGAGATAGTCACTGACTCTTTATAAGCGAGACAAAATTTTCACGAATTGAGGTCATTGCTTTATATAATCTTCTATTCATTTCATTCTCGCGAGCATACCGTCTCGTGTAATTACACGAAAATAAAGTTCTCATGAATAAAAAGTGATTTACAGTAATTAAATCAGTACTTACAAACCACAGTGACTCTTGTTGTGTTTGGGCTTTCATAGACTCCACCTGGATTGCTAGCTGTGCACTTGTACTCCCCTCCATCAGAATCATTTAGATTATATATTGTTAATGATGGAGTCTCTAATGATCCTCCTGAATACTTTAGACCGTTTATTGTAATGTCTTTGGACACATCAGATTCTATTTTTTTCCACTGTATTTTGTTGCGTTCTGGTCCTTGCACATTACAACTAATTGTGACATTTCCTCCAAATCTACCTGTGACGTTTTGGTCTGTAGTAATGACTAACTCACCTAAAAAAAAAACAAATATTCTCATCAGTCCAGCAATGGAATGTTCATAACAAAATCTTGGTTGATCCTTTGGTATTCTTTACCAAAAAATTCAAGTGAAGTGTGGTCAACATGTATTATTCGCCTGTACCCTGACAAAACGAGAGTGAGTAGGCAATTTATTCAAAGATTATTCAAGTACACATTATGTTACTGTAACAGTTGTACCCATTATCATGTGTAGTAACAAATAGCTAACCTCCTGTTACATCCAATGTTAAACCACTGCTGGTGTACGGTCCAACAGCATTTGTAACCACCAGATAGTAAGGACCCTCGTCAGTAAATTTGAGAGATTTAATGGTCAGTTTGAGAGAAAAACTTTCTTCTTCTATACTTCCTTCCAGAGTGTACTTATTAGAAGCAGTTATATCTGTTTTATTTTCATATTTCTGCCATCTATATCCTGTAGCTTTGGGAACTGATGTAACCTGGGCCGTGATTACTGCAGACTGCCCATGCTCTGCTGAACTGGGTGGAGAAAAGGTACCCTTGCAGAAATAAATCCTGGAGGGTCAGGAGAAGTCAGGATATCCTGGGATTTTCCTGAGATATCTTGACATGTCCTGCTCTCCAAAATTTTTGCTCCTGACAATTGTCATATCCTGAGATGTCCTGATATCAGGTTCAGGATTTTATCAGGAAATGTCAGGACTTTATGTTACCGCTTCACTAGAACAGGATCTTCCCAGGATTTTTCAGGACTTTTACAAGAGATCAAGTCCTGACACAAAGAAATCTCGGGACTTTTGATATTTTCTGAACTAAAACAAACTGAATCAAATAAGTCCTGGTATATCTTGAGATCAGGACTGTTCAATTCAAAGTCCTGGAATATCCTGAAGTCAAGACACAATATCTCTATGTGGTCCCTTCATTGCAATTGCCCATGTGTTAAGTATTAATTCTTTCTGATGATAGCATCACAAATGATTGGGGGCCAGGCAGGAGTTTCTTTAATTTATTGACCTTCTAATCTTCATCCCATCAATGTACAAAAGCTTTCCTCGACCTAAACAACCTGTTGTGTCCCTCACTGTTACTTAAACTAGGGCAGTATCCAATGAGGAGAGCCAGTCAGGATTTGTGCGCCTTCTCAGACCAGTTCAAAATTTCAATACAAACCAAAATGTTAGTGAGGAACATGAAAGTATTTATACAGTAAAGAAGTGAAATATGTTGTGGGAAATACAGTATGTCATCACCATATTGAACTAGATGTCAACATTTAAAAGTTGATTGTGTCTATGTCCATGAGATGGGGAAATATTGAAGATACGAATGACCTGGATGCAGTGAGAGAAAAATTTCAAAGATTTGCTTGTGATATAAAGAATGCTAAGAAAAGGGTAAGTGCATGGGGTTAAATTTATATTTCCATCCCTCATTTCAGATTAATATGATTATATAGCATAGTATGTTAATTATAAATTAGTATTTGATTTAGATATAAAAACAGTATGTTATCAGTAAATACAATACACATGTAAAATATATACATGTACATGAATTACATCATGATATCATGTAATTATAATATTGTTTTATATATAGTTTTTAATATATGATCAAACATTTTCCTAAACAATTATTGCACATTCTCTGTAGTTTCTTTCAAGAACTATATAATAATATATAAACATGGTCAAATGTACATTATTATAGTACACAGCTCAGTGCAGTTCTTTCAGTGTAATTTGTTAATTTAATATTGATGCATATGATTTTTTTTTATTGACTGCATGGTCTTTCATGACCAACTGAACTATAAAAAATATATTTATTTTTTTTTATTTTGACCATTAATATAAACAATTTACTGTGATTAATTGTTTTAGAATAATAATTTATAAAAATATCTTAATTTAATACTTTACAGGCCAAATAACAGAATGCACCCCTGGAGTCAGTGTTTCCACCATTCCTTGCATCATGAAAGATCGACTTTTTAAGTTCCAAAGAAAAAAATTGATTAAAGAATAATTTTCATAAATAATAATTCTTTTGTCTTTTAGTGTACAGAGGGACATTGTCCATATTTTAATGAATTTTGAGAACTTGAACCGTCCTGTTTTTGAAAGACGTGACAAAATCCTAGAGGTCATTATGACAATAAGGGGATTGTTGATCTCAGGAATATCTCAAGATATCCCAGGATTTTTACACTACAAAGTAAAATTCCTGAGGCCAGGATGATGACAGGATTGTAATCCCAGGAAATCTCAGGATATCCCAGGATTTTCGTGCTACCATGAAACGTGAAATATTCCTGAGGTCAGGATAATTGTGGTACCAGGAATTCTAAAGACATATCAGGATATTTTGCTTTACCAGGATGTCCTGTGAAATCCTGAGAAATCCTTGTTCCAATACCATCCTGACAATTCCTGAGGTCAGGTACCAGGATAATCCTGAGATTTCCTGGGATTTTTAACCAAGATATCTTGAGAAAATCTCAGGAAATCTTGGGATATCCTGGTCTATTTTCACAAGGGGTAACTGCTGGTATTCCTAAACAAAGACATTATACAATTATTGCATGATAGTGAGGGAGACATGAATTTTTCTTCGCCCATAAAAGATCATATCGCCCGAGGGGACTATGATTTTTCATGGGCAAAGAAATCTTCATGTCTCCCAAACATTCATGCAATAATTATTTTATTATACCAAATCAAACACAATGCAGGAAATATATATAAAGAGAATCTAATAAATAAAGTAAACATTTGATGAGAACTATATTGAAACAGGTGTAAGTCACACCACTAGCGTTTCATAAAAATATCCTTCGTGACAATTAATTTAAGTCTTTCTGATTCACACACTGCAGTGTAGTAACATTCACTCCCCACTCATGGAATCACTTAAGTTTTCTAACTATTTATATTTTACAATTTTATATTGACATAATTAATCAAAGATTTAAACAATCTAATTCAGTAGTAATCATCACATTTGTTGCATTGTGACGTCACAATCGTGGAACACGACTTGAAACACATTCTGCACACCTCGGATGATAAATTACATCTAGATGTAGGATACTGTAGTCAGCCGAGGTGAACCGAATGCATGAAACACAAATTTTTGTTGCAAGGCGAATACGACGGTCACGTTACTGCCTCAGCCAATCAGATCCCTCTTTACTTGTGATTATTTATGTGAGGTATGATAATATTTTATGTCATATTTTCCTTCTTAACATTTCTATAATTATAAAATCTGTGATTATTGTCAACCATGACACATTAGATACAATGTAACAAAACAAATTTTAAAACTTAATTATTAATTTGTTAAATATACTTGCAAACATTCCACTCAAGAATTTCTTAATTAAAAACAGATGTAGTATAACAAGAGGCCCAAGGGCCTTGAATCGCTCTTCTGATAAATTATACAATCTATCCTAAGACCCAAGATGCATCAACTGACAAAGTTTGATGATTCTTAGCCAGTTAGGGCTGAAGATATTTAAATGTAACTATAAAATACTATAAGAAGGTCATGGTGACCTACTTTTTGATTGAAATTTTCTGAGGACACAAGATGCATTAATTTACAAAGATTGATGATTCTAAGCCAATAAGTACTTGAGATATTCAAAAGTGGGTCACGGTGACCTACTTATTGGTCAACATTCTCCGAAAACCTAAGGTGCATCAACTGACAAAGTCTGACAATTTCTAAGCCAATAAGTACTCTAGAATACTTAAATATAGCCATAAATGTCACAAGTAGGTCACCGTGACCTATTTTCTGATGATCATTCTCCAAGAACCCAAGATGCTTCAAAATAACAAAGTTTGATGATTCTAAACCAATAAGTACCCCAGATACCTAAATATAGCCATAAAGTGTCAAAAGTAGGTCACCGTAGGTCACCGTGACCTACTCTTTGGTCGACATGCTTCGAAAACCCAAGATGCATTTACTGACAAAGTTTGATGATTCTAAGCCAATAAGTACCCGAGATACTTAAATCTAGCCATAAAATGTCAAAAGTAGGTCACAGTGACCTACTTTTTGGTCGACATTTTCTGAAGACCAAAGATGAATCAACTGACAAAATTTGATGATCATAGGTCTTATAGTATTCAAAATATGCCTTTTAAACAATTTGAAAACAAATGCCTGCAAAGTTCAAAAAGTAGGTCACAGTGACCTACTATTTAATAACTATGTCTTAAGGCCCCAAGATGCATCAACAAACAAAATTTGGTGATTCTAAACCTCTCAGTGTCTGAAATAATGGGATTAAATGTTTTAGAAAAGATTAGCCATAAAATTCAAAAAGTAGGTCACGATGACCTACTTTTAAGTTGATGGTGTTTGTGGACCCAAGATGCACCGACTGACAAAGTTTTATGATCATAGGCCTTAAAGTGTCCAAAATATGCCTCAAAATCAATTTGAAAACAAAAGCCCGTAAAATTTAAAAAGTAGGTCAATGTGACCTACTTTTGTATTAACATGATGTGAAGTCTCGAGATGCATCAACTTACAAGATTTGATGATCATAGTCTTTATAGTAAGCAAAATATCAACGTTTTTATTAAGTGTAAATTTTGGTCAGTTTTGAAGTGACCTTGAGACCACACCCTTTGCCCCAGGGTCAAGCCTTGAACAATTTTTAATCTTCAACATATCCTGACCCTTATATGTAAGTTTGGTAAAAATCTGCCTGGTGGTTCTTGAGGAGAAGATTTTTTAGCAACCAGTACTTTTGGTTTCATTTTCCTGATTATCTCCCCTTGTTTTAGGGTCCCATCACTTGTTTTAGTACAAATGGTAGCCCTTGGGCCAAGGACACCCTGTGACAAATTTGACATTGATTGGCCAAGGGGTTCTTGAGTTATGGTCCGTATTCTAAAAAGTTAACGCACACCGCACAAATGGCTATAGCATTAGCTCTTTGAGCCTTTGGCTCAGAAGAGCTAAAAATGCAAGGGATTAAATCTGTTTATTCAATAATGTGGCAGTCATTTGTATGTAAATTGTTCAATAAAGCTATTATCATGTGATTATAAAACATACATGCATGTATATCTAATTTGAAAGCCAAAAGGAAATAGGTTAGCAAGCCTCAGGTGCAAAAAGAAAAAATATGACATCATTATGCACTGCCTCTTAAGGAGGCTGGTGGGTCAACAAATTAATCCCAAATTAACCACCAGATTTAACTTATTTTTTTAGATACGGTATCTTTAGCTGTCAACTATCATTGGGCAAAGAAAAAAATCATATATCTTAATTCTAAAATTTGATCATTTTTGTATATCTTTATATGGAGCTCTCCTTTTAAAGGAGATTGAAATAGTCTAAAAATGGCTGCCACCCCCTAGCCTCGTTAACTAGTAAAAACAAGAGGTCCATGGGTCTGAATGCTCACCTGCAACAGCAAAATATCAGTTCAATTGAAAAGTTTTAAAGATCCAATGTATCCTTAAAAGATAGAGACTATGTTTGAGCAAACTTGAATACCGGTAATTGAATCTACACTAACTTGAATATTTCTTTGACCATTGGGGCTTTTTTTACAGTTATTTGATTGAATATTTGGTAATTCAAACTAAGATTCACCAGTTGTAATTTCAGATTTCTCCTTTTTATGCGCCTAGATCGATAGATCTGGGTCATATATTGTTATTGTCCTGTCTGTTTGCCTATTTTCAACTTTAACCTTTACCATAACTTTTGAACCGTTAAAGATAGAGACTTCAGATTTGAAGTACATAATCCATTAATTAAGCTCTTTCAAATGACACCAAGGTCAATGACCTTGTGACTTTGACTGTGACCTTTATGCTAAAAATAGCTTTTTCGAACTCTGTTACCACCAGGCGCATGGTGTTTCACAAAAACATCATGTTACTGTATTGCATAAACAAATACACAAACTAGAAATATGTCCATAGGACATGAATGCCCCGCCAAGGATATATTTGTAAAGCAACATGGAAATTTGAATGTGTATAAAATTTGATCAGTTTGGTTCAGGAAAGGGTTATAGTTACTTGGGAATAAAAATGTAGGTCAGATGCAGCATCCGGAGCAAGTCTGGTAGTGTCCATCTCTAGATGCATCATCCATGCAAGTTTGGTTCAGGCTGGCTTATAGTTACTTGGGAATGAAAATATAGGTCAGATCCAGCATCAAAAGCAAGTCTGGTAGTGTCCATCCCTAGATGCATCATCCATGCAAGTTTGGTTCAGGTAGGGCTTATTGTTACTTGGGAAGGAAAATATAGGTCAGATCCAGCATCCAAATCAAGTCTTGTAGTGTCCATCCCTAGATGCATCATCCATGCAAGTTTGGTTCAGGAAGTGCTTAAAGTTACTTGGGAATAAAAATGTATGTCAGATCCAGCATCCAAAGCAAGTCTTGTAGTGTCCATCCCTAGATGCATCATCCATGCAAGTTTCGTTCAGGCAGGGCTTATAGTTACTTGGGAATGAAAATATAGGTCAGATCCAGCATCCGAAGCAAGTCTTGAAGTGTCCATCCCTAGATGCATAATCCATGCAAATTTGGTTTGGGTTGGGCTTAAAGTTACTTGGGAATGAAAATATAGGTCAGATCCAGCATCCAAATCAAGTCTTGTAGTGTCCATCCCTAGATGCATCATCCATGCAAGTTTGGTTCAGGCAGGGCTTACAGTTACTTGGGAATGAAAATATAGGTAGATCCAGCATCCGAAGCAAGTCTGGTAGTGTCCATCCCTAGATGCATCATCCATGCAAGTTTCGTTCAGGCAGGGCTTATAGTTACTTGGGAATGAAAATATAGGTCAGATCCAGCATCCAAAGCAAGTCTTGAAGTGTCCATCCCAAGATGCATCATCCATGCAAATTTGGTTTGGGTTGGGCTTATAGTTACTTGGGAATGAAAAAATAGGTCAGATACAGCATCCGAAGCAAGTCTTGTAGTGTCCATCCCTAGATGCATAATCCATGCAAGTTTCGTTCAGGTGGGGCTGATAGTTACTTGGGAATGAAAATATACCTCAGATCCAGCATCCGAAGCAAGTCTGGTAGTGTCCATCCCTAGATGCATCATCCATGCAAGTTTGGTTTGGGTAGGGCTGATAGTTACTTAGGAATGGACCTGCTCCAAAAACTTTAACCTGGTCACTTATATGGAAAATGTAGGTCAGATCCAGCATCCGAAGCAAGTCTGGTAGTGTTCATCCCTAGATGCATCATCCGTGCAAGTTTGTATCAACATGTGAAGTTTGATAACACCATATTGAATGGTATGTTCAAATCTGAGCTAAACACTAATTTAAGAAAAGTGAGGTCAAGGTCAAAGGAAAGGTCAGGGTCAAAAAATGTTGATGCAGTTGCATAGCTCTCATCAATATCTATCAGCATATGAAGTTTGATGAAAATATCTTGGATAATTTCTTTGAAACTTAGCTTTGAACAGAGCTAAACGCAAAGTGTGACGGAAGACGGAAGGACGGACGGACAGCTAGACAGAAGGACGGAAAGACGGAAGACGGACATGACAAACACTATATGCCCCGGCCATATTCATGGCGGGGCATAAAAATAATATTGTGAATAATTTGTTAATATAAATTTTTACAAATTACAATGTAATCCCTGATAATTTTAAAGATTTTGATGTGATCTCAGTTGAATGAGATTTGATGAAAAATGCGAAATCGCACGAGTCTTCGAACATTCACTGTTGCACATGCATCTCTGTTATCTACATATGTCTCTGCTGTATGTTAATTGAATTTGAGTAATATTTTCATGCTCTGTTAAATAGCATTATTTTGTTCACAGTATAAATCTAATTTGAACAAACCTCCTGTAACGTTCAATGTAACTGCATTACTAGTTTTAGATCCCACTGAATTAGTTACCACCAGCGTGTAATTAGCCTGGTCAGAAAACTTTACATCATTAATGGTCAGGGAGACACTAAATTTCCCCTCTGTAATGTCTCCTGTTATATTGTATAAGTCAGTGGAGGTTATATTTTCTGTCTTGTCACTGACAGATTTCTGCCACACGTATTCTGTTGCTGGAGGGTCAGAAGCAACATGTGCTGTTATTGTTGCTGACTGTCCGAAGACAGTTGATTTAGGTGGGGAGACGTTAACATTCGGTTTAGCTGAAAACACACATATTTCAAATAAAACATTCACAATATTGCATAAAAATAATTTCAAAGTAATTCACTATCTGCTGATTCAGAAGTTAACTTGTTGATTAAACCTGATAAAATTTTCCCCTTCTTAAATCATGCTGAAAAATAAATACTAGTACATGTGTACGTCATTATTTGATAAATACTAAATAAATCATATGACTAATCTTGTCTAACAAAATACCAATGTTGATCTTTTTAAAAATTCTTTTATTATTTAATCTTCCCATCATGCCCATAATTTGTGTAAAAACCCTAGCTTAAGCAAAATTATCATAAGAAAAAGATGATCTGCAAAATGTTTTCTATTCTAAAATTATTCATGTACTCTGGAATCCTCTTTAGAAGACAAGTTCTTGTTTAAATACATTTACATGAGTAAAATTACATAAACACTGAATTAGATATATATTTCTATACAGTGGAGCCTCGCTTTGGTTCCTACTTAGTTTGTCTGGATACCTGAATTACCAGTTAAACAAGACAAAATAATGTTTGAAAAATTCTGTCCTGATGAAAAGTCATCCGGATACTGAAGCATCCAGATATCTGGTGTCCTTTGTGTTAATTTACAACAGATCAAAAGTAAAAAGGCTTGATCACAAAAATTAATTGTCACAAACTAATTTATCCTGCTAAATTGCGAAATAAAATCATTGCAAATAAAATTGGTTTACAGTATATCATGTTTATGTGTGTTAATTGATTTTTAAAAAAATGTGTGGAAAACCACCAACTAATAATAAGAGATAATGGAACTATTGTTTTTATCCTTACCTCCAGTTACATTTAAAGTGAACTGATCACTGGTGTTAGATCCCACTGCATTAGTGACCACCATCTGATAGGACCCACTGTCAGTAAAGTCTACAGGGTTGATCACTAGTTGAGGATTGGGTCCAGTAACAGTACTTTCAGAGTATTTACCATCTGACGAAATAGTTATGTCTTGAGGTGAACCATTTACAATTCTCTGCCATTTAATGGAGGTCATTGCTGGTACTGAGATGTACTCTCCAGTGTATGTTGCCTTGTCACCATAAACCACATGAGAAGGACCAGACACATTCAAGCTGTGTGGACGATCTAGAATTGAAAAAAATATGTTAAAGGCCAGTGAGAAAAATATTTTCAGAAAATTTCAACATTGATAAAAATACATTTAAAAAAGTTTCCTGTAGGTTAAAAAAGTTTTGACTTGGCTTATTTTACGCTGTCAGTTGGTCATTGTTGGTTTAGGACATACAATTTTTTTTAAGATGGTCAAAAATAGCAGGTTAAAATTCAGTAAGTTCAAAACCATACACTAAATAATGTCTGTAGTCATATTCTCGGTAAAATAGACCAAAAACGAAAAACAATCTGTAAATTCAAATTAAGAATTGTTACATCAATTCATATTCCAAATTATGGCTAAATAGTTTGCTTTGTTGAAAATCAACTTGAGAAGATAGGTAGTCATTATTGAAATCGACAATAACTATGATGTTTTAGAACATCACAGAGCAGCAGATAATTATGCATTTTTGTGTTTTACTCTAGAAAATTCCGGAATAAACTCTAAAAATGTAGGAGGAACAAAACAAAATATGCCACAAGTGAGCTATGCATGTGAGTACATTTTTGACGCTATGTTTTGATGTAACACTGCCGTTGAGTTTGATCCGCTAGTCCGAAACATGTTGATTTTATAATGAAGTTAAATCGAATAAAATGAAACTTAACCTGTTAACACATCAACAAAATAAATATTTTCACATAATATATTGTGCTTATTTTAATTATCTTGTGAGTAATATAACAAAAATTGACATCTTCCATAAACAGTGATAAACTTTACAGACAACCCTTGTAATTGGAATTTTTCTAAGTCCAAGGGGCATGACTCTGTCCAAAATGACTGGATCATACCCTAAATACATGTATATACTGTATGTGCACTTTAAAAAGCAGCTGCTTCATATTTTAGCAGCTTTGGTACAAACAACTATGCACTAATTCATGAATACCGCTAAGAAATCATTTATATATACAAAACACTGAGAGGAAATGTGTAGCGCTAATTCATGATAATGCCAACAACTCCATATCCATGCAGTGATTGCGCTAAATTTTGAATACGCCAAATTATGTACATGTACAGTATCTTGACCTAGATATTCTTAATATAAATCTGTGTATATTAAATTTCATTCCAATATGTGCAACCTCTGCGAAAAAAATGAACAGAAACCAATGATAGATCGACAGCCAGACCAATAAACAGCAGCAAAGCAATATGGCCTACGTGTACCTTCTTTGAAGAGGGGCATGAATATTTGCTTCATTCAAAAGACCTGTGCTTCAGAGCTGAAACTCCTTCTGATACATATTACATAATATATAATCATACAAAATAATAGAATCTGAATTGTTTGCTCTTATTCAACAGCCTTCTGATTTAGATAAAATTACCATGCATTTATAAAGGATCTAATTTTAAATAAGTTTACCTCCAGCCACGTTCAGTGATACCAGGTTACTGGTATTTGTCTTCTCTAAGCTGTTGGTAACTTGGACCTGGTAATTGCCTCCATCATTGAAATCAAGGTTGTTGATGGTAAGTACAACTGTTAATGTACCAGTCCCAGTCTGTGTGTACTTTGGAGAGTTTACAGTTAAGGTTGTAAGACTTCCACCAGGCACCTCCTTCTGCCATGCTACTCCATTCACACCTACACTTGTTGCGATATTTGCTGTGAGACTTGTAGATGATCCAAACATAACACTGCTGTCTGATCCTGATAAGGACACTGTGATGGAACCTATCAAAAGAAATATGAATAGTGTACATATTAAAATCTATATGTATGCAGACTTCATCCCATGGGATGAAATCTAAATGTTCAGATCAAGTAAACTAGTTGAATAACCAGGTTTGAATGAAATTAATTCAGTTGAAAAACAACTTTTTATCTTTTTTGTTTCAAAACCGGTGTCATAGATCTTGGAGTAAGTCCCAGCATATACTGAATGATAAACAGTTACTGTAAAATTAATTAAGTTTCATTTGCTGGGGATGCTTAATCCTCCTAGGCACCTGATCACACCTCTGTGATTTACATGGGTCTTTGTATCATGCACTTTTAATGCATTTGAATTGTTTAAACATAATCTTTTTTAAATTGAAGATGCTTAAATATCAATAGGACAACACTGCCTTGCATGTACAGTTTAATATGGAGAAGAAAAAATTCTTCGACAACTGAGGTATGTTGCTTCTATGTCCTATTTAAACTTTGACATTACCAGTTTAGCAAAGAAATGAAGATGAAATAATCTTGCTTGTGCTAGTAAAATATGTTTACAAAAATTCTAACATTGTATTAAAATACAAATTGACAGTGACCTAGTCTGCATCATGTGCATGGAATATTTAACAGTTACAACAGATACACATCTTTAATAAATATTTGCCTTTGACCTTAATTAAGCTATAGACTTACTTGATTTGCACTCTCCACCAACTTCCCCATATCCTTCACCACACACACACATCGAGGAGGCATTACAAAATCCTCCAGTATATTCACATGTGTCTGTCACATTACAAGATTCTCCAAGAGAAGCTGCTTCACTTGTGGTGATGACACAAATCCAGAAAAATATCTAAACAAAGTATGAGTTTATATAAACCTGGGGTACATTTCCAATGTTTTTGTTAGAGATAAAATTAAAAATAGTTAATGTACTTAATTTCTCTATCAATGTACAGGTTCTTTGATAGGTGCGGTTAATAAAAAATCATGTGCATGATGGGACAAATAGAGATAAGAAGCCATGTTGCGATAAAGAGTACTCGTGAAAAATAATGAATCTGCAGTTAATGTCAGAGTTTTCAATTTCATGAGGATGATAAAGCGATTGGCTTGAATGATGATTTTATCCATATAAATATATGCGGCAAGCCAATCGATTGATCACATCAAGAAATTTGAAAAAAATCAGAGTTATTCCTTAAATAACAAAGAGATACTAAGCATGGTTACCCGCCAAAGAACATGTACATGACAATTACAGCTCAATTTTTTTTAATGTTTCATGAATTTACAGGTACACTTTAAAATAAGCAAATTATTTAAATCAATATAATTTTTATACCCAGTTTCACTCAGCGAATGCAATGGGTCACAATGCTCACAATAATTTAACTGTTTAAAGATATGCCATTGGGCATTTAATTGCCATTTAATCTGTTAGGGGTCCAGTGACAACCATTGTAAATCAGGTGCCCTCTCATTGTTAGGATAGAGGAATGCTTTTTCCAAAAATATCTTTCTTTATCAAGGGCAGAGCAAAGGTACTTTTGAACAGGACCCCCCCCCCCCCACCCC
>PRKT01000510.1:46862-86444 GCA_003671525.1 Saccostrea glomerata | reverse complement strand
ATACCCATCAGTACCTTCACTTTAGTTCCTGCCATCCAAGCCATACAAAACGCTCAATTCCTTATAACTTAGCAAGACGAATCTGCACTATAGTTAGTGACAAAGAAATAAGAGATAAACGTCTTAGTGAATTAACGACGTTTCTCCTTCAACAGTATTATCCTATGGGTATCATTGAAGATGGAATCAAAGAGGCAATAAAACTGGACAGAGAATACCTTATAAATCCAACCAGAAGCCAAACTTCAGATTTAAAGATATTACCTTTGGTCACTACTCACAATCCGAGAAACAAGAATATTACTTCAACCGTTCGTCAACTAAACAATGTTCTAAAAACCGATGAGGAAATGGCCAAAGTATTAGAAAAGTATAAGTTTATCAACAGCAAACGACAACCAAGGAATCTACGAAGGATATTATGCAAATCCTCATTCCACCAGCAACATTTATATTCAGTGAAGAAGTGTTCCGATCTCCGTTGTGGAACCTGCAATTACATGAAAACTGGAAGTACCTTTAATTTCGGGAATAAAGACTTTACCGTAAAGGCAGACATGACATGCGAGTCAAAAAACGTTATTTATTGTATTACATGTGCAGGATGTGGACAATTCTATATTGGGGAAACTGGAACCACACTACGTACACGTATCCGCATACACAAACAACACATTAACCAACCTGAATACCGTAAAATAAATGTAAGCGGACATCTTGATATTTGTGGCCGGGGACAATTTTCAGTTTTTCCATTTTACCAACTTTATACAGACAATGTGGTGCAAAGACGAGAAAAGGAGAAATACTTTATAAAACTGTTAAAACCATCACTAAATAGTTCACTTTAGACATTTTTATATTTTTGTAAAACACTGACATTTGCATACAAACAATATGCTTATTTTCTTTTAACTCATGTAAAAGTTTCTTCTTTCAGTATTGTGACGTCATTGTATTGTTTTTGACGTTACCACCAGGTAACGTTATTACGTCACAAGTTTAAATTGTTTAAAACGTCTGAAGAAAACAATGAAAGCGCTTACGTTTTAACAAGTGTTGCCTTTTTATTTTATTTTAATATTGATTACCGGACACTGAGATATTTATTTTATTTCTTTTGGATATATATATATATATATATATATATATAAAGCACAAATTACAACAACTCTTAAACTAATATAACTGCCCTAAGTGAAGGAATATTAATATAGAAAGCACAGAGAAATTCACTTTTACAAGGATACTCACTTCCGCCCCAGCCCGGGGTTGAACTCTCGACCTACGGAATCTGTCTCCTAGCAGTACAGGACAGCGCGTTAGACCGCTCGGCTATCTAGGCAAGTTAAACAACTTACAGACAACCTTCAACGTGTACAATATACGGCTGGGCGCATAATAACACTATCGAAGTCGAAATATGACCATATAACTCCTGCCCTGATCAACCTACACTGGCTGCCGGTAGAGTTTCGTTGCCAATTCAAGACTCTTGTTTATGCATTCACAGCACTCCACGGAAAGCTCCAACATATATTAGCGAACTAATCGAACCGTACATACCTTCACGTACCCTACGCTCAGAATCAGCAAATCTTTTAGTGGTTCCGTCAACAAGAACTGTGACATATAGGAATAGACGATTTTACAAAGCGGCGTCCACTTTATGGAACTCTCTACCTTTGTATTTAAGAAAGTGTGACTCAATTGGAATTTTTAAGAAAAAGCTTAAAACCTTTCTTTTTAAAAAGGCATATGACTTATAAATTGTGTATCTAAGCTTTTTATTATATTTTGGACACAACATTTTAAATTTTCATCTTCTTTTTAGTAGACTCTGTACTTTTATGGATATTGGACACTTTAAAATTTTTATATATTTATCTTATAATTTTCGAAATTTTTAAGTTTTATTTGTTTTACATATAATGCTTGTACAGCGCCTTTGAGTTTTAATATAAAGGGCGCTTTATAAATGTTTAAAAATATTAAAAATAAATATATTCAAAAAGTGGTGTATATCAGATGTGCATACTTAAAAATTCCAAGGAACTTTTGGACAATTTGAAATCACAAGATTTCTCAACTATACACAACGATTCCCCATGATGAATTAAAGTCCAAGATTTTTTATATCATTGACAGCTTCTTTTTCAATAAAAATTGAAATTGTAAATTTACGTACCTTGTTATTGGTCATTGCAAAATTACTTTGTTGAAAACTTTCTGATTGTACACACAATTGCATGTACTCTGAGGTTGACATAAAAAAAGATGCTTGAATTTCTGATTGAAATTTAATGAGAAACACTTCCTGTGGTCTTCAACTCGACATTTAGATATATCGACGACGTATCAATTTGTCCTTTTTAATCGTGATTTTCATTATTATGTAGATACTTTATATCATGGTGAGCTTGAGATAAAAGATGCCAGAGATTTACACATCTGTTTCATATTTGGATACTTGAAAAAGACGTTTTATTGGTAATCTAACAACCAAGCTCCTTGACGACGTTAACTTTTCTATCGTCAACTTCCCTTACTTGTGCATCAATGTATCTTCAATACCTGAATATGGAATTTATATATCTCAGTTGATTCGATACAGAAGAAGCTCGACGTATGACTAATTTCTAAAACGAGGTAAATTATTGACAAATAAATTGATGAAACAAGAATTTCAGCAGTCTCGTTAAAAGTCATTATTTCGTTAGTTCTATGGTCGATATAATGACCTTGTCAGCAAAAACAATTATCATTTTCAGTCAAATGCTAACTGACGTTTTTCATACCAATTGTTAGTCCATTATTTATACACTGGATTGTCTACGGATTTTTCTGTCATCTCCCAATCATGACAAGGAGCACACGACGGGTGTGACCTGTTGGCAGGGGATGCTCACTCCTACATAAAACTTATAATTATCCCACCTCTGATGTTTTGGAAGTATATGAATGCCCGCTCTTATTTTGTATTGTTTTATGGACTTTTGATCTAGGATACTGTTTGTTATCTCCATATATGTTTCATTTTAAAAGAAGTTATTTCAAACCACATCTAGTATATTCAAAATATTTCTAAAAACATATAAACTATTCTGTGGCTATATATCTGTAGTTGTAGCAATAAGTCTTGATAAAAGATATCGATTGATGATCCTGGTTTTTTTTTCATTATATTTGATGTTCACTAATTGAAATTAAATGTCAATGATTGCACCCAACTTATGTCGAAGACATTTTGATTGTCTTATAGTTTATTATTTAAAATTATTCATAAGTGAATTCTTCCATCCTGTTTTCATAACTGAAAGCAAACCTCGAAACAGTCTTTTGTCATCTAAAGAGCACCAACTGAGCCTCTTTATGAGCCGACCTGTTTTAAATATTCCTATTTAGCAGAATTAATTCTAAAACTTTTACTTGCGATGAAAACACTTGCCATGGCCTTTAACATGATCACTTAGATATTGACACCGGTTTTTACAATGTAACAATAGCCATTTCGATTGAATCATATGTAGACTAGATATATACCATGAACTTGAAATAAAGGACATCACAGAGTATACCAAATATGTTTAATATTTAGATGCTTCACAGACTAAAGACAGGAGATTCAAATTAACAACTGAAATAAACTGACAAACGAGATGACTTCAGCTTTTGCATCGAGTATGCTCCAATCTTTCCAAATCATCATTCCATATGATGTTCCAATTTCAGTAGCAATGTCCGTAACGTCAGCCAACAACGTCAATTAACGCTTTTTATTTGTCTAGGAGGATAAACACTTAAAACAGAGCCTTTAAAAAGCGACCACACATCTAATCAACGTCCTAGAAGTTCTTTTTTACTTAAATTTCTTATGCCACTGGAGAACCAGTAACTTAATGCATTTCCCCTAGCCTATGTCAATAATATATGCATTTAAGATAAAGTGATCCCAGGAATTACAAAACTTATGTCTTGACCGAAATTTGACTTAAAGATGTACAAAAAAATCATCATCTAATAAACTTAATATCCAGTAAAATCAGTAAAAAATATTTTCACTTAAAAATAAAAAAAATATGAAAAAATTCCACGAACTTTTGGATCAACCCTCGTACATTATATACAATTTTATACAACGATATATACATGCAACCATCTATTATCTCAAAAGCTTTTAATATTCAAACCTGAGTACAGATATGCCTTAAACGTCATGAGGATATCTGTATTTTGGATATTACATGACATATATTCATGTATTTGAATTTCTAAACGTTAACATCTTTTAACCAGACTTTTGGATAAAGTTTCCTTCTGAATTATTTTAAGGAATATCTGTCTTAGTAGGGTCAACTTTTAATAACGTTTCAAGAAAACAAACATTTGACGCTAAAAGTATTTAATCAAAAAATTTTTATGGACTTTTTTCTTATGTTAAACGTGATGACTTTTTCGATCGTCAACTTCCTTACTTATGCAGCAATATACCGTAATCACCTGCATACGGAGTATTTATATCTCAGTATATTCAAGCAAGATGATGAAACAAGAATATCATCATATTGTTCATACGTAGAGCATGCTCTACGTATGAACAATTTCTAAAACAAGCAAGATGATGAAACAAGAATATCAGCAGTCTCGTTTAAAGTCATCATTTCGTAAGTTCTATGGTCGATACAATGACATTGTCAGCAAATACAATTTATCAAGGAGTAAAATGCTGATTGACGTTTTTCATACTAATTGTTAGTCCATTATTTATACACTGAATTGACGACGGATTTTCCCGTTATTTCCTGATCATGACAAGGAGCACTCGACGGGTGTGACCGGTCGGTAGGGGATGCTGACTCCTCCATGGCACCTGATCCTATCTCTGATGTTTCAAAGGTCCGTGTTGCTCTGTTCCTATTCTATATTGGACTTTGAGACTGAATACTGTTCGTTATCTCCATATCCATCATATCAGAGGGATATTGCACCTTAAAATCATGTGGAAACATTTTGAAACCTGTCTTCATAAAATCGAAGAAATACAGGTGTAAGATAAACACCCTATAAGCATTTCTTTAAATGTACTCTAAAATTGCGAAGTAAACGAAGCATTTAACTTCCTTGTTGAAGGAAAACAACGAACAACGTAAACAACTCTATGGATAACAACATTTTAAAAGTGAGTTATTAACTTGTGCTGTAATCTTTTAACTTGAGGCCTTAACTAAGAGTTCCTTTGACTAATATTTTCTGCATTTAGAGGCATGTTTTATTGATAGAATGTGAAAATTGTGATTGAAATAATTTCGTTTTTATGTCATAATGAACTATACATACACGTTTATTCGTACAACTCGACAAACATTCTACTGGTTAACATTAACTTACCATAATGCTGCCTTAAAGGTAAACATTGCGATAGAATTGATCTCTGGTATATGTAGTCAGTAATCACGTCAAAAATGATTTTTTTAATGATTGCAATGGGTAAATTTCCAGTGATATATTTAGAGACTTTCACCCACCAGCCACATATAACGAGCTTTTAGATCCGCTCCCGAGAATAGTTTTTCTACGCAGTACGTTCAACTACCGGCATTTAAATTATTTTAAAGAAAAAAACAAAACAGCTCAATTTCCTGACGTATGGATTGTGTAAACCCCAGTCCCTAACCTTCTGAAAATTTTATTGGGCACTATTACAGATAAAACTTTTATCAGGTACTATTACTGATTAAAAAATGAATGACTGGCCTTTATATAGTACATAAATATACCGCAGCCAATCTCTAAAACTTAAAGAAAAAGGAGGAAACCAAATGTCAGGTACCTGTGTATAAAAGCACAAGTTTGATGCAAAAACTGAATTACTTAAAAGAAATCATGTTTACATACTATTAAAATGACCTTTAGAAAAGCATATATCGTGAAGATGTGAAATAAGTTTAAACATGGAAAAATCAGCTTTTAGTTAAAAACTCCTAACAATTCACAACGTTCTATATTTTGCTTCTTTAAAAGGTGTGTGAAACAGGAAGCAAAACACTCCATTTGAAACAACATATAAAGTATACTGAAATGTTTGTTTTACATATAATTTCTCTAAACCACCCAATCTTAATCAAACATTCTGATTTACATTATCACCCATCTTTAAAAAAAATGACATTTACACCTACAATTCACAGCCACTTAATGTCAATTTCGCCTTATCTCGAAAAATATATATCCCCTTGTATAAGATCCTAGTTTGTTGTGCTTGATGCTTGAGTTTCTGATCGAGATTTTGATAGATCAATGAAGTATATTATCTATTAATTTTTCCACGAATGTTTCATATCTAAAAATTTTAGTATAAGACATTTACAAAGATTTGTAAAAAACACGATAACTTCAACTTTTCAATGGTCAACTCCCCTTACTTATTCAGCAATTTACCATCATCACCTGCTTATCTGGTTTATATTTCTCATTTGATTCGATATCCAAGAGCATAATCTACAGTTTCTAAAATTAGGCAGGCTATAGACATACAATAGACAAGCAAAAGTTAATAAAACAGGGATCTCTATCTCTCTTGAAGTCATCATCATACAGCCTCTAAGCAAAATGCAGTGATCTTGTCATCAAATACAATACTTTCATCACTTGCATACGGAGTATATATATTTCAGTTGATTCGATACGCAAGAGCATGCTCTACGTATGAACAATTTCTAAAAGAGATAAATTATTGACAAGCAAGTTGATGAAACAAGAATATTGTAACAGGGGGTGTGGCAATGACACACAAACTCCTGTCAGGTTCTTTGAATATTTATTCACAGTGGAGTGATCATATAGGTATACATAGATAGCCCTGTAAATATCATAAAACAACAATAAATATAATGTAAATATCACACACATCATGTTCAATCATTACTTTTTCACATGTAACATGAAGATAATAGATTATCATCTTAATTTTACACAGTCAATTATTATCAAAGGGAGATAACTCTCTAATATATATATCTTTACATATTTCTCCCAAAATAATCATAAAAAGTTATCCAAGATAAAAACATATCAATCTCACCATTCTATGGGAATAGGCTTTCCCAGCAAATTAATTGTATGGGTTACAAATGTCTATATTATTGGTGATCTGTAATTTAATACATTAATGTTTAAAAATATTATCTATTAAAAATATACCAATTAATTGCTCACTTTGAACAATATAATCAAATATATCTTTGATCATCATAAAAACACATAATCTGAATAACTTCAAATTACTTCTAGAAAATATGTCATATTGATAATGTAATCAATAATAAATATGCATAATAAAATAACTTTCTCTCAAAATCATTTATTCACTTTTAAATTAGTAATTAAGTGCAAATGGATATAGCTTTTGCATTCTATAGGATAAACATTTAAAATAAGAAAATATTAGTAACTTACCAGAGAAGGAAATCTTCAGTCTCAAGTCTATGTATATAGGTCTAGTCTGATCAACCATAGAACAAAGAATACTCATACAAAGCGGGAAAAAATCCAGACTAACCAAGAAAACCAATCGAATCCGACCTTTCAAATCAATGACCAATAAAACCCAAAATAACAATAACCACTTCCAAAATACCTGATCAATGCCCTGGGGTATATACACATATGTACAGGTAATACAGGTAAGGGAGAACTAAGGAGTGGATCTAGGTTTTTAATAAGTTAAATAAAAGTTAAAATAAATACTCTGGCAAGTTCTCATTTATTTTATTATACAAATCTAACACTATTACACTCTCCCCCCGGTCGCGGAATGACGTCCACGTCATTCGAAAGGGAAACTACAATCCTGAAATATAAAGCATAAAAATAAATAATATACAATTAAAACATTACTTCGATGATGATGAAACCAGATTTAATAAAGCCAACTGGCAAACACTAGAGTCCACACTCTGTAGAGTTCCTTGCTTCATCAAAGCTTTGATGTAGTTCGCTCTCTGTAGCCAGTCTGGTTGCATCACACTATGGTTCATCATAACAAAATCCTTTGTCCATGGTGGCTTACTCTTGGCTCTTGTTGATCTTCTTGGTGCTGGTACTGGTACTTGGGTAGAAGGCTCATCCTCCTGCTGATCAGTATGATCAGGATGTGAAGGCATATCAGTATCCTCAGCATCGTCATCAACATCAGACTGAGCATCTTCATTAAAATCAGGCTGAGCATCTTCATCAACATTAGGCTGAGCATCTTCATCAACATCAGGCTGAGTGTCTTCATCAACATCAGCATCTTCCTCAGCTTGGTCCACAGGTTCCTCCTGTTGAAGAGCGTCCTCTCCTGAACCAATAACTGAAGCTTCCTCAGTCAAGGAATGGTCGTCACCATCTTGACTGGGAATATCTGTATGGGAATCTTCTGTCTGCATTGTAGGGTAACCTACAAAAGAAAATTCACTATCAGTATCTGAAAAAGAATTCTCAATAGAAACTGTTTCTAATGGTACCTCTTTTCTCACTGCCTTCCTTCTACCTCTTGGTGGTTTTGCTGGAGGAGGTGTAGGTTTCTGTAATTTGGAACCAATTGGAAGTAAAAGATTTCTGTGGAGTACTTTGAATCTTCCTTCACCATCCTCTCTTCTGACTTTATACACAGGTATATCTTCATTAGCTTGGGCAATGACTACATAGGGCTCATCTTCCCACTTGTCGGCAATCTTATGTTTCCCATCATATGCTACAATCTTAACCAAGACACGGTCTCCGACCTGTAAAGTAGCTGCTCGTGCTCTTAAATTGTAGTGTTCCTTCTGTCGTTGTTGGGAATGCTTGACTGCGGTGTTGGCTAGTCTGTATGCCTCTTGTAGTCGTTGCTTCAATCTGTCTACATATTTGGTGTTGCAACCTTCCTCATCAGAATGCTTAAACCCAAAGATGACATCAATTGGTAGGTTAGGCTCTCTGCCAAACATTAAATAAAATGGCGAGTATCCTGTTGTATCGTTGGTTGTGGAATTGTACGCATGGACTAAGGAGTTGATGTGGCTTTTCCAGTCAGCTTTCTGTGAATTTTCCAAAGTCCTGAGCATAGAAAGTAAAGTTCGGTTAAAACGTTCTGTAAGTCCATTACCCATCGGATGGTAGGGGGTTGTTCTAGATTTGGAAATTTCTAGGAGTGTACATAGTTCTTTGATGATGTTGCTGCAGAAGTTGGTCCCTTGATCTGAATGGAGTTTCTCTGGAATACCATAGTGAAGAATGAAATGATTAAAGATGGCTTCTGCAGTTGTTTTGGCTGTCTGATTTCGAGTTGGTACTGCCACTGCGAACCGGGTAAAATGGTCTGTTATAACTAGTATGTTTTGTATTCCTCCTTTTGCTGGTTCCAATGTAAGGAAATCCATGCATACAAGTTCCAGTGGTTGTGATGTTCTTATGTTGACTAATTCCGCTTTCTGGTCACTTGTCTTTGTCTTCATACATCTATCACAACCATCAATCCAGTTGATAACATCTTGCTGCATCTTTGGCCAATAGAATCTTTGACGAACTAATGAAATGGTCTTATCTCTGCCCAAATGTCCCATCTTATTGTGTAGGTGGTGTAACACAGTTGGTATAGTGGACATGGGTATAACTGATTGGTAAATTATGTAGTTCTCTGTTTTCACTTCTCGAAGTAGGATGTTATCTTTGATCTTGAATTTAGAAAAATTTCTGTAAAAAATTAAGTCAATTTCAGTGTTTAAGGAATCCCTATCTGGTCTGGTTCCTAATTCCACTTGGGTTTTCCAGAATGAAATGGTAGGGTCCTTGTCTTGGATAGTTGATATGTCCAGATGATCTGCTATTTCTAAAGTTGGCTGCATAATCTGGCAAATAGCATCATCTATGGCTAAGGTCTCTGCATATGGCTGTCCAATTTGGCATATGGCTTTGATAGAGTCGCTGTTGATGGTTTCCATGTTGTTGTTGAGTCTGGAAAGTCTATCCGCATCCGTGTTTGATTTTCCTGGTCGGTATAAAATTTTGAAGTTGAAGGAGGCCAACGCAGAAATCCAACGATGTCCGGTAGAATCCAATTTAGCAGTGCTTAAAACATAGGTTAAAGGGTTGTTGTCGGTGTAAACTGTAAATTCCTTGCCTTGTAAATAATCAGAAAATTTTTCAGTAACCGCCCACTTCAAAGCCAAAAATTCAAGTTTGTGTGTTGGATAGTTCTTTTCCGACTTACTCAATCCCCTGCTGGCATAGGCAATGACTCTATCTTTCCCTTCCTGTTCTTGATATAAGACTGCTCCAAGACCTGTCTGGCAAGCATCTGTATGTAACTTGAACAGTTTGTTGAAATCTGGGTAGCCTAAGACAGGTGGTGATGTAAGTTTGTCCTTAAGCAAGTTAAATGCCTCTTGTTGTTCTTTTTCCCATTTCCATTTAGGGTCTGGTTTCTGTTTTCCTTTCGACTTCTTTCCTACAGCCATAATATCAATTAATGGTCTGGCAATTTTTGCGAAATCCTGGATAAACTTGCGGTAATAACCTGCGAAGCCTAAAAATTGCCTTACTTCCTCTGCGTTGGTTGGAACTGGCCAGTTTTTGACTTTAGACAGCTTGTCAGGGTCTGGCTCAACCCCATGTTCAGACACAATGTGTCCTACATACCTAACTTTCTTCATGAAAAGGGAACACTTCTTGGGTGAAAGTTTAAGCCCATATTCTCTAATACGCTGGAATACTTCTTGCAATCTCTGAATATGTTCTCTGAAAGATTTTGAAAATATAATTAATTCGTCTAAATAAATAAAACAAATTTTTGTTTAGTTGTAAATCACCTAAACACTGCTCTTGTAAACGTTGGTAAGTTGCAGGTGCTTTAGCTAAGCCAAAACTCATTTTGTTGAACTCATAAAATCCGAGAGGGCCGACTGTAAATGCTGTTCGTTCCTTATGCCGCTCATCAATCTCTATTTGATGGTATCCTGATTTCATATCGAGAACGCTGAAGTAGGTGTTTCCTGATAGCGAGTCTAATATCTCCTCAATTCTGGGCAAAGCATAGTTGTCTTTCACAGTTCTGGAGTTCAACTGTCGATAATCAATGCAGAGTCGCAGAGATCCATCACTCTTCCTAACCAGTACAACATTGGAGGAGAAAGGTGAGTGTGAAGGTCTGATAATTCCTGCTGCCAGCAACTCCTTTATGTGTGACCTGACTTCATCTATCATAGCAGGTGGAATTCTGCGGTACTTTTGCTTAAATGGTGTTGAGTCAGCAAGTTCAATTCTGTGCTTCACTTTGTCTGTTGTACCAATGTCGGTGGCACCTGTTGAAAATATATCCTGGTACGACTCCACTAATTCTCTGAATGTGTGTCGTTCTTCATCCGATATATCCTCTGGCAGGTGGATTTTGGATAGAATATCCTCTAGTTCTGGCGACACTGAAGAAGATTCACTGGGTGTTGGTCCTGTATCCTGTATTTCAACTGGTTGAATCTCACAAATGATGCTCTTTGGTGAAACTGAGATGGTTCTAGTTGTGACATTGTTGATGGTTACAGGCATTATCTGATGATCCTCGAACAAATAAGGATGGAGAGTTGCCTCAATGTCGACATCACTTGGAATACAGGATTTGTTAGATTCATGCATCATGACAATACATTTGTGGTAAGGAATCTTCTTGTCAATGTATCCATTGATGGTAACATTACTATTAGGAGGGATGATCACTCTGGATGTCTCTGCACTTTTCACTAAGCCAAGCGCATATCCATTCCTACTTAAGTCTTTCTCTCTAATAGTAATGCAGCGGAAGGCTAAGTACCAGGGTGTCGTCAAAGCTGCTTCTTGAAGAAATCTAGATCCATATTCCTCCTTTGTAACGTGTATCAGACTCTGTATTATGTTGGTTCCGATAAGCACAGGAACATGCAGGTTGTAGTTGCTATTCGGAACAACGAGGAATAAACAATCCTGGAGTCTTTCTAATGTTGGAATACCAAATGGTGATAGGTTGACACATACATAGCCACTATATGGCATCAGTTGTCCATCAGCACATTCTATATTAATGGCCTCTTCAATGGGATGTAACTCTACATCTTGAAGATACTGGTCATAAAAGGACTGGCTAATCGCAGATACGGTGGCACCGGTATCTAGAAGAGCGGTACACTGAATGTCGTTGATGGCAACTGTAATCTCATTTGGCTTTCCTATGATTTCCGTCCTGGGACTCTTGGTCCTTGAGCCAACTCCTCGTCCCCAGGGGTTGACTTCTTGTAGTTTAAAGCTTGGCGTCTGTGATCCACCATTACTCTGCATCCTACTGCAATGTGTCCAACTTGTCCACATCTGTAGCAGGTAGGTGGCTCCTTCTGTCTAAATCTCTGAGGTCCCAGCACTTCATCCTGTGTGACTTGAGACATAGGTATCCTCGGATTCTGTTTGTATCCTCCTCTGTAACCTCTTCCTTGTCTACCTCTTTGAAAGGATGGTCTGGGTGCACTAAATGTTTGTGGTAGTCGTTTGTTGTAAGTGTACTGACTATCACTAAATCCTTGCATTGCAGTGGTCAGTTGATTAATCTTTGCCTCAAGATCATCAAGTCTATCAGTTGAGTGTTCAGCAGGTGTCGCGGCTTTTGCGGTTGCTGATTTCTTCTCTTTGATTTGAGGTTGATGCTCCATCTCAACTTTCCTCACTGCTGATCTGAGCTCATCAAAGTCAGGAATTTTGTCAAAGAGATGTCCACAAATATCTTTAAGTGATGGCCTTAATCCCTTGAAGAACATTGTCCGTAGCATCTCATTGGACTGTGACTGTGCAATAAGTCCTTTCTGTATGGCTTTGCTAAGAATGTCCTCTAATCTGCAACTCCATCTTGCACATTCCTCATCATCCTTTTGTCTAGCACTATAGAACTCGGAGAGTATGTCCTCCTTCTCAGCTACGGTACCATAGATGCTGTCTAGTTTCTGGATGATAACTGCAGTAGATGCCCCTGGTCCAAGATGTACTATCACACGACTTGCCTCTCCCTTTAACGAGCGTCTGATAGCATGATGGATAGCATCTGGATGATATGATTCGTTGATGAGGCATTCCACTTCATATTTCCAAACATCATAAGTAACGTCACTCTTACTATCTCCTGAGAAAGTAGATATCCGTGGGAATGGAGTATAAGGCGTAGGTTTCCCAGAAGATGGTGGAGGTTGAGCTGTGTTACTGGAAGTTGATTTGCTTGGAGATGCAGTTGTCTCTTTAGGTTCCTCCTTTATGAATGTAGCCGTCATCCAGTCTATGAAGTCCTGCGGGCTATCAGCCTTTGGCTTCAACTTCATGGCTTTCCAGGCTATGAGCATGTTCTTCACTTCCTGCTGCGTCATCGCTGCTTCCTCAGGATTCATAGTTAAACAATTGTTTGGTAGAAACAAAATATTACAAAATATTTACAATACTTTAAAGTAATACCCAATACTCAAAAGTAAGCAATTGTTTATATGTTTAATTTATCTCATGCTGAAATAAAATTGAATTAATTCCAGGAGGGTAGTTCAGAATAAACTAATAATCTTTGGGAAAATATAAACAAAGTCAGGATATAAATAGAAAATGAAAGTAGAATGCACTTCCGCTAAGTGCTGCACTTCCGGTCAATAAATGCACTCAAAATATTTTATCTTACTACTGAAAAGCAAAATACAATTTACAACCTGCAATAAAGAAGACTTTCGATCTTTTCTACTAAATGCAGCAAGTTTGGCAAACGTAAAACGATTCAAAATCAGACCTTAATTATCAGCAAATAATTTCAATACTGAAAACAAACAAGAACTTTGTCAATATGAACTTACTTTTCGATCCAAATCAGCTGATTTTACTTCGATGAAATGAAGTGCAAATAATTAGATAAATACAACGTTTTAAGCAGAAATATTTACCTGGGAAATTGGACTCTGTAAGATTATAACACAGAAACACAAAATCTAAATGCAAAGATTGTTGTTGAAGTTTTAAAACAAAATTAAAGTGCTGAAAACAAAAAAATTCAGAAAAACCGAATCACGTTTTGTAAACTTCCGGTTTATGAATGAACGGATTTCGAGCTCGATCGGAATTCGCAAAACAAAACAAACTCGATTGAAATACGGTAGTGAAACCGAACCCGATCTAAATTGATACTAATGAAATAATACTAACTCTACTCTAAATGTAAATAATAGGTACAAATGGGATTTGGGGTAATATAGGGGTTTTGGGATTAACTACCAAACAACTCAAAAACCACTGATAACACTGAAGCAACTATGACCTCGCAAAATAACACGACAAACTCAAATCAACCAACTAGAACACAACCAATATAAACTTGTAAATTCAACTATTGCAGTCTTACTGTCTTGTCCGTGAAATGTCATGTCCGTGAAATGTCAGTTGAAAGAGATAGCAATTAAATACTAACTAATACTGGGGATGGAATAAGGGAAATATGTGCACTGTTAATTACACAACTTACCAGGCTCTCACCGAGTCACTCTCACTGCAGTACTTCTTACATTTTAAAGTTCTTATAATACCAATATGTGCACAGTAAAAATAATAAACCCAGTTATGACGGACTCAGACAGACAATTATCAACACTGGTCTATAAAATATTGCTAGCTATAGCTAATTAGAGGCCTTTTCAAAAATATTTACACCACTGATTGATTAAAGTAAATATTGAAACTTTACATGGAAAAAATATAAATATACACAAAATTTCACTCTAATGGTGCACCAAGTTCTAATATCTAATACAGTTTTTAAACATGCATGTAACTCACCAGCTGGTAAAGATAAATATCACAGATAGATAATTGCATGCAGTCTCACACTGTCAAAATGCACAACACCGGTGTCACTGATGATCCTACGGAATGTCACTTGTTAGGCGCGGATCAAAGTTTGTAACTTGGGTGTTAAACACATGCAGTAACCACTGAGGTTAGTTCATGGGTCGCGATCTGATGATCTGCATGGATCAGTAAAGGCACCACACACACCATACACTTGTGTCCAGTCTGCTCCTGATGTATCCTCGGTCACTCAAGGCCACTGTGTCCCAACGTGGGCGCCAAATGTAACAGGGGGTGTGGCAATGACACACAAACTCCTGTCAGGTTCTTTGAATATTTATTCACAGTGGAGTGATCATATAGGTATACATAGATAGCCCTGTAAATATCATAAAACAACAATAAATATAATGTAAATATCACACACATCATGTTCAATCATTACTTTTTCACATGTAACATGAAGATAATAGATTATCATCCTAAGTTTACATAATTATCATCAAAGGGAGATAACTCTCAAATATATATATCTTTACATATTTCTCCCAAAATAATCATAAAAAGTTATCCAAGATAAAAACATATCAATCTCACCATTCTATGGGAATAGGCTTTCCCAGCAAATTAATTGTATGGGTTACAAATGTCTATATGAATGGTGATCTGTAATTTAATACATTAATGTTTAAAAATATTATCTATTAAAAATATACCAATTAATTGCTCACTTTGAACAATATAATCAAACATATCTTTGATCATCATAAAAACACATAATCTGAATAACTTCAAATTACTTCTAGAAAATATGTCATATTGATAATGTAATCAATAATAAATATGCATAATAAAATAACTTTCTCTCAAAATCATTTATTCACTTTTAAATTAGTAATTAAGTGCAAATGGATATAGCTTTTGCATTCTATAGGATAAACATTTAAAATAAGAAAATATTAGTAACTTACCAGAGAAGGAAATCTTCAGTCTCAAGTCTATGTATATAGGTCTAGTCTGATCAACCATAGAACAAAGAATACTCATACAAAGCGGGAAAAAATCCAGACTAACCAAGAAAACCAATCGAATCCGACCTTTCAAATCAATGACCAATAAAACCCAAAATAACAATAACCACTTCCAAAATACCTGATCAATGCCCTGGGGTATATACACATATGTACAGGTAATACAGGTAAGGGAGAACTAAGGAGTGGATCTAGGTTTTTAATAAGTTAAATAAAAGTTAAAATAAATACTCTGGCAAGTTCTCATTTATTTTATTATACAAATCTAACACTATTACAATATCATCAGTCTCGTTTAAAGTCATCATTTCGTAAGTTCTATGGTCGATACAATGACCTTGTCAGCAAATACAATTTATCATTAAGTCAAATACTGACTGACGTTTTTCATACCAATTGTTAGTCCATTATTTATACACTGCATTGACGACGGATTTTTTCCGTTATTTCCTGATCATGACAAGGAGCACACGGCGGGTGTGACCGGTCGGCAGGAGATGCTCACTCCTCCATTGCACTTAATCCCACCTCTGATGTTTCGGGGGTCCGTGATTGCTATGCTCTTATTTTGTATTGTTTTATGGACTTAGACAATGAATACTGTTCGTTATCTCCATATTCATCATTAATATATATTCTGACTGATGTTTCACATATCGGTTGTTAGGCAAATATTTACACACTTAATTGTTGACAGATTTTTCTGTTATTTTCCGATCATAACAAGAAGCACGCGGCGGGTTTGAACGGTCGGAAAGGGCTCACGATGCTCACTCCTTCGTGACCCCTGATAAGTTTTGGAGGTCCATGTTTACTTTGCTCCCGATGTGTTGTTTAACTGGACATTTAGCTTAAATACTGTTCCTTATCACCACATTTCATTGAAGACTTCCACACTTTTGAAGCATAAAAGTGGTAATTAATAATTTCACCATTGTGAAGTAGGTTTTTTATTTGTGAGACTAGATGTAGAGTAAAATTTAAAACATCAACGAGAATTGTTCAAATTAAACTTTATGAAATGTGCTATGAGGTACAGGGTTCCCTTTCAATCGTTAAAGTTCTTATCATTTGGTTCGAGTCTGCAGTGCGGACTCTCTGGTCTCTTGTTTCACTGTTGTTTTTGTTGTCTATGGGTCTATCGTTTTCCATCACCATGTGCTTTCCTTTAAAATTAGTACTTTAATCTAATATTTATTTCTTCTATTTTTATTGCAGCAAATACCCAATGTAAACTGAGACTAAATTATGTTTGTTTATTGTTTCAAGTCACCCTGTAGAATATCATAATTACATGATTATGATGATGCATTCACAGGCTATGTTGTTTTAGGCAACGTTCCTAAAAAGTAATTTGTTCTCAGTTCTTTCTTGTAAATAATTGGCTATTAAGGAAGGATATGGAGATAACGAACAGTATTCATTGTCTAAGTCCATACAACAATACAAAATAAGAGCAGAGCAATCACGGACCCCCGAAACATCAGAGGTGGGATCAGGTGCCATGGAGGAGTAACCATCTCCTATTTAAGAATCACAATGCTAAAATCACAAAGTAAAATATTGATAAAAGATACATCGTTAAAGTATTCAATTTTGAGCAGGTACTTTCCTTGATTTGTGTCATCACCGCAATTAAAGCAGCTGTTATTGGAGAATCTTGTAATGTCACCAACATTTGTGACTATATTGGAGGACGTTGTAATGCCTCCTCAAAGTGTGGGTGTGATGTAGGATATGGGGAAGTTGGTGGAGAGTGCAAATCAAGTAAGATCTTTTAGAAGCCAGTATACTGTAATTTTACAGTGTTCCTTGCATCTCAAGTTAAATTTCAATATATATACATTTTGCTCTTATGTTTCGTGTAACGCTAACATACTTTTTCAAATACGCTATTTGTAAACAAACTACTTTGGTTAAGTAGAAGTTTCAAAGTAAAACGATATAACTTATTTTCATTATTTCTACTATAAGCGCTGTAGTTCACTAAAATTTCACATTTTGTTTTTGAGAGATAGCTATTTTATATAATTTATAAGCGAGACAAATATTCACAAATACTACTTATAAGAGATTATAATCTATTCTGATGATAATATATGCGAGAATGTGATTCTAATGAACAGATAGTCCAGCGTAATAAAATTATATAATAAAGTACCCATGCATAAGACGATCATCATGTTTGATGATACAGCAGACTTCTCGAAAATGTTCGTTTTCATACTTACATTTTAAAAAAAAGGCAAATATATGTGTAGAAAAATGTAGCATTTTATTATTAACTTAGCCATACAAATTCAAATCTGGCTATGTGATTACTGTAGATTCCTTATTTTTAGCGAGTACTTATTATCGCGAACTAGCCCTTTAATAACAGTAGTATAAGCGGTCTAGCCGGCCGGGTCAACTGAGTGCACTTTTGGGGTTGGGGGGGGGGATAGGGGGTTCAACGGAGTGCAGCCCCTGGGGGGGATAGGGGGTTCAACTGAGTGCAGCCCCTGGGGGGATGGCCGGGTCAAGGGAGTGCAGATTGGGGGTCTGTGGGGGGATAGCCTGGATCAATTCAGTACACAGCCCTATGTCCTATACGGGGTGTTTACACTGTGTTTACATTATACTATATACGCTGCTACTACGATTTTGGCAGCGATTCAAATCCGTGATTATGACGTCACGCTTCACAGTCTAGCCAGCCTAGCCTAACCAGTTCAAACTGGATTTCCTCAAAACAATAACAAATAACAAACAAGACAAAACAAAGAACACAGCAATTTTATTCAGAATGAAAATACAATCATACACTGTCTTCTTAATTTTTTCCCTCTCCTTTTTCTTGAGATTGTTTTTCTTCAGGCGATAAAGGGATGCGACAATGTACATACACTTTATAAATAGGCCTATCTGTAAAAATTCCTATAGACTTCTTTTCTTCTCGAAACCTCTTTTCTATCAATTGATGAAGACAATCCACAAGTGAAATTTTCCAGGAACTCTCCTCCCCACGATAAGGTCCACTCATGATCTTCAATTTGTATTTTTGATAACCGTAATATCCATTTTTTCTCTCCTTCAGACAGTATTTTCCTCTCTGCTGTCATGATTTTTTTCATAATCTTCAGGATCCAATTCCATTCTTTTTACTAACCAACATTTTTTGTACTTTAAATTCGGTGGCCATTTTAAATAATTTCTGTTGCGTTTATAAAAATTTTGGATGGCTTCTTCTTTAGTTTTCATCCATTCTCCAAAATGTTCTCCGTTAATAGACCAACAATACTCCGTTTCCTCTGTCATTTTTTTGTCTGCTCCATTTTTACCTGTGTCTATTTCCAAGTACTAACACTGAATGATCATTGATGTCCAGCTCTGGTTTATATACCTGCTGTGGGGCGTGTGCACGTTTTACCTGCCTTTATATACCTGTTGCATCATCTTATATACCTGTTGCATCATCTTTATATACCTGTTGCATCATCTTTATATACCTGTTGCATCATCTGTAAGGGCTGTGTGCAAAAAAAATACGATAGACCTACGTTTTTTATGCTGACTACACAGGTAATACTTGGCAGCGATTCAAGTTTGTTTAGGGCCGTGTGCAAAAATACCATAGACTTACCTATGCATTGTGACGTCATCCACTGTATAAATACGGCTTTTCTCCGACTTTCGGCTCATTTACTGTCAGAGCCAGCTCCCTGCCGGGGGGGGGGGGGGGGGGGGGGGTCATGGATTCTACTAGAGAAAAACAGTTACATGCTCAACGACTATTAAAATGGAAAAAAGGGAGAGAGAATTAGATCGAATTCTTTATGAAAATAAAGATCGAGAAATAGAGCTCAGGAAAAGAAATGCTGAAATATTACAGAGAAGAGCTCAATTTAAACAACAACAACAACAACAACAACAACAACGACAACTACGGGAGAGAGAATTAGATCAAATTCTTGATGAAAATAGATATCGAGAATTTGAGTTTAGGAAAAGAAATGCCAGACTATTACAGAGAAGAGAACAACTAGAAAAACAAAGACAGCAACAGCAAAGGACTAGGGCGCATGAAGGGTCAAAGTTACCTATTCATTCACCACCCAAACCCAAGGCGATTTCCAAGTATTATCAGATGAGACTGCATAAAGAAAAGGGCTCTCCAAAATTTAAAGCGCATGATAATAGATATATTGTCCATTTCAATGAATTTCCAGAAGAGGAAAACACAGATTTCGTTCGGCGATTATTCAGAAACATGTTAAAAACCTTCAAATCGAAAATGCAGTGTAATCCTAACGATTACCTCCGCCTGAACATACGCCACAATTCTTTGGATTCAAAGATTTGGTACGAGTTTACGCAATGTAAACATTTAAACGAGGACCTCATTTTAAACAAGATAGAAGCCATTCAACAATCCAAAAAGGAGTTCAAACTGGGCGACGGCTCCCTGGAATTCGATCTGTTTCATGTCAAGTATCCCGAGGGAAGTGGTGGAGACAGAACCAAACATCTACAAGTGAATAAGGAGACTTTTAAGAACAATAAACAATCCATCGTTCGGATCGTCAATCCTTGGGATAAATTTTGTTTAGCTAGAGCCATCGTCGTCACTCGATTACACAGTCAAAAACCCGAACATCCAGACCCCGAATGGGAAAAACAATGGAAACGCATGAGATTAGGAGATGTAAGAGCTAATGACCAGAAGAACCAAGCCTTAGCCCTCATGGAACAGGCCGAGTGTGATATCACTCAAGCTTGTGGAGCCCGAGAGTGGACGAAATTACAACAGGTGTTAGCTCCCCAATATCGACTGAAAATATTTCAGTTCAAGTCTACTTCCACTAAACTCTGTTTAGAGCCTATTTAGAAAGGTTCGGGAGACGGAACTCATTTGAACATTTTATTCGACAACCATCATTACGATGCCATCCTATCGATGCCGGGAGTAACGGGGAACCCCTATTACTGTGATCATTGCGACGTGGGGTACAGGACTGTCACAGAACATCGGTCCCAGTGCCCTCATCGCTGTAAATATTGTTTATATTGTTTAGGACACCCTGAATGTCCCGAAGACGGGAGCAACATTCGATGCCAGGAATGCCATGGAATTTTTAAGAACAGGACCTGCTACGAAAATCATTTAAGACCCCATAGTAAGAAAACCACCACTACTGTCTGCAGTTTATTGGGGCTATGCGAGAATTGTCATTCCTGGATGCCTAAGAAATTATTGCCTCGTCACAAGTGCGGAGGACAGAAACAGTGTAAGATCTGTAAGAAAATCGTCGATGCCGATCATCAGTGCTACGTACAACAGAAGCCCCAGAAGAAGAAGAAGGGGAAATACACCTTACAGTTTTACATCTATTTCGATTTCGAATGCACTCAGGAAACCGGCATCCACATCCCTAATCTGTGTGTGGCACACCGCATCTGTCAACATTGCAGTCACTTACCCATAGACCAACCCTGTCCTCATTGTCAACACATGGGACCCCGTCAGCACCTATTTCAAGGACCAGACACCTTAAAGAAGTTCATGGACTGGTTATTACAACCCACTACAGGTACTAAGAATTCCACTTTAGTACACGACGAGGCCATCGTCATCGCCCATAACTTCAAAGGCTACGACGGACAGTTCATTTTGAATCACCTGGTGCATTCCTCTTGCCTGAAACCTAACGTCATCATGAACGGCAGTAAGATCTTGTACATGGAAATATGCGGACTGAAATTCATCGACTCGTATAATTTCTTACCGTTTGCATTGGCCAAGATGCCCTCCGCTTTCGGATTCGACGAATTGAAGAAAGGCTATTTCCCCCACTTTTTTAATACGGAACAGAACCAGAATTACGTAGGACCTTATCCACCGGCAGCTTTCTACAATCCGGACGAAATGTCTATCAGTGGACGACGGGCTTTTTTTGAATGGTACGAACAACAGAGGGGAAAAGTATTTGATTTCCAGAAAGAGTTTGTAGGGTATTGTGTCTCGGACGTCGACATTTTACGCCGATGCTGTGCACAATTTAGAGCCACCCTCAAGACTTTGGTCAATGTGGACCCTTTCCAGGAATCCATCACTTTTGCCAGTGCTGCTAATTTAGCCTACCGTCGACAATTCATGCCTGAAGACACCATTGCCATCATTCCGAACCTCGGGTATCAACCGGCACGACAATATTCGGCTAAAGCCTGTCGGTGGCTCACCTGGATGAGTCAACAGACCGGATGTCACATACAACATGCCAGAAACGGGGGCGAAGTCCAGATCGGAAATTATTCCGTCGACGGATACCAGGAAGCGACTCGCACCGTCTACGAATTTTACGGGTGCTATTGGCACGGATGCCCCACCTGCTATCCCAGTTTACAGACCGAAACTCATCCTCACCGGACCCAATTTACTTACCAGCAATTACACGAAGAAACCCTCAGAAGGACTTTGACTTTGGAGGATATGGGGTATACCGTCCGTGGTATCTGGGAGCACGATTTCGATCAGCAAGTGCAAAAAGATGAGAGTTTACAGCAATTTGTACGAGATCTGGACATTCCGGATCCTTTGAAACCTCGAGAAGCCCTGTACGGAGGTCGGACCAATGCCACTAAATTATATTGTGAGGAAGGGGACATGAGATACGTGGACGTTTGTTCCCTATACCCTTACGTGTTGAAACACAAACCATTTCCCGTAGGGCATCCCGAGATCATCACAGACGAGTTCCAGGACGTGAGAAATTATTTCGGTCTCATTCACTGTCGGGTCTTACCTCCCCGAGACCTCTATCACCCCGTATTACCTTATCGGACGGGAGGCAAGTTATTATTTCCCTTATGTCGCACGTGTGCCGAACGACAGAACTCTACTTCTCAAGATCGATGTCCACACACCGCCCAGGAACGCAGTCTCACGGGTACTTGGGTGACGACCGAATTACATAAAGCCCTAGACATGGGATATACCTTAGATCGAATCTACGAAGTATGGCATTTTAAAGAAAGCAGTCAGGATTTATTCAGATCTTACATCGATACCTTCCTCAAGATCAAACAGGAAGCGTCCGGATTTCCCCCCGACTGTAAGACCTCAGAACAAGAACAAGATTACATTCGTCAAGTGTTATACAAAGAAGGATTCATGATGGACATTCTCAGTATCGAGAAGAATCCAGTGAGAAGAACCATTGCTAAACTCTTTTTAAATTGTCTGTGGGGAAAATTTGCTCAACGCTTGTTATTACCCAAAACCAGATACTTGGACGAAGAAGAGGAATTACAGCAACTCTTACAAGATTCGACTCTCGATATCAAGGGCATGCAAATCTTAGACAATAAAGAGAACCCCAATGAAGACAAGATGCTAGTGAATTATCAAGACAAACAGGAATTCGTCGAAGAATGTCCCTTTGGAAACGTGGTCCTGGCTTGCTTTACCACCGCACATGCCCGCTTACACCTCTACGAGACTTTACAACCTTTAGGAGATCGGGTCCTTTATTTCGATACGGACAGTATCATTTACCAACATCGGGAAGGAGCCTTTAATCCTACCTTGGGTAATAGTTTAGGAGAATGGACCGACGAATTAGACGGGGATCACATCATCAAATTCATGTCGGCAGGCCCTAAAAATTATGGTTACCGGACGGCCAAAGGAACCGAGGTTCATAAAGTCAAAGGAATCACTCTCAACTATCGTACCTCCCAGATCGTGTCTCTAGAGACTTTAGAAAAAATGCTCAAAGGAGAAATAGAGGAAGTGACAGTCCCTTATCCCCACAAAATCCAGAGGACTCGTGATCATGAGGTCGTGAGCAAACCATTAGAGAAAAAGTATAGAATTGTGTATGATAAGAGACAATTGTTACCCTCTTATAACACTTTACCTTATGGTTATTGATATGTTGATATGTTTGACTTTTTGAATTAAAAAAATTGAATTGTTGTTTTATGTGTTGTTTTTCTTCTCTATAAAAGGTGTTCTTATTCAAAATCAAAGGTCATTTCTAATCATGGGGAGTCGCGAGCCAGACCAACCCAAGCGTTTTCCCCAGTATGCTCAGCTCTCAAAGAGAGAAGCTACTTTTGAGCAGGGATGGCCAGAACGTCTCTTAGGAAAAATACCAGACCTAGCTCGAGCTGGGTTTTTCTACAGGGGACTAAAAGATAACGCTACCTGTTTTCATTGTGGAATGACTTTAGAGAATTGGGATCTTGAGGAGGATCCTTATGCAGAACATGCTTATTGGAACCCCAATTGTCCTTACATTAATCAGTATAAAGGACGAAGCTGGGTGATGAGTATATTTGTCAGGGACTTAGAGAAGCAGGGATATAAACCTTTACCTGAGATTAAACCTCTACTAAACCCAGAACCAGACGTCCAGGCTCGAGGAAAATGTCACATTTGTTTAGACGAGGAATTACAAATCGTTTTTCTACCTTGCGGACACGTATGCTGCTGTGCTTTGTGTGCTCCTTCCTTTCAGTTTTGCCCCATCTGTCGAGGCGAGATTCAACAGTCCAAACGCCTATTTCTGTGTTAAGTATAAATAAGACCCTGAACCCAACTTTTCTTTCATTGATCAACATGTATTCCGAGGAGACACCCCTCCCTTCTTTTCAATTGAAACACGAGTTTACCATGGTGGTTGCTGGACCCTCGAAATCGGGCAAAACAGAATTCGTCAAGACATTAGTGAACAATTTAGACTGGATCACCCCCATGCCCGAAAAGATCGTCTGGTGTTATCGGGAATGGCAACCCGCTTACACTTCTTTAAAAGAGAAGGTATCTTTCATCCGAAATATTCCAGAAGACGACGAGAAATTAGTAGCCAATTTGAGTGTGCCCCATTTACTCATTTTTGACGACATGATGGGAGGAAAAGCCATCGAATCGATTGTGGATTGGTTTACCCGTAAAGCGCATCATCGGAATACCAGTGTGATTTACATCACTCAGAATTTATTTGATCGAGCTGCTTCTCATCGCACCATTAGTTTGAATGCTCATTATTTAGTCTTATTCAAAAATCCCAGAGACAAATCTCAGATCAGTGTGTTGAGTCGTCAGCTAGCTTTACCTCATTTGATGTCTGCTTATCAAGAAGCCACCCAGATACCTCACGGATATCTTCTCGTGGACTTGAGTCCCCATACCCCAGACCAATACCGATTGAGAAGTCGAATGTTTGAAATGTTGACTGTACACATGCCTCAAGAGTATAAATAAAAGTGTTTCACACTCTTCTGGGTCATTGTTCATTTCCATCTCATCATGGCTCTATCAGCCAAGAGTAAATTAGTGAGAACCTTACGACGTTTACAGCGGGAACGAGATCCCGCGAAGCGAGCCCATTTAATCGAATTAGGGCGTAAAGCCTTATTGAATTGGTTTGCCATGGGAGCTCGCAATTTAATGAAAGGAGTCTTACCTATCAATAAACAGACCCAAAAGTTTATTAATAATCATCGTCAAGATTTAAGAATCATAGCCGATCAATCGGCCAGTGATGAAGACAGAAAAACAGCTATTTTAAAACGCGGAGGAGCTGGATTTCTAGGTGGAGTCATCATTCGTCATTTATTCAAATGGAATAGTCCTAAAAAACGCCGGGTTCGTCGTTTAAAGAGTGTAGTGGTAAGAGTCGATAATAAGAAACAAAGAGTGTTTCCGGATTGGATGGTCCGTGTCGGAGGAGCAGCTCAAAAGAGCAGAAAAAAGAAGAAGAGAAAAGCCCCTCCCAAGAAGAGAAAAGCCCCACCCAAGAAAAAAGCCCCACCCAAGAAAACACCAGCAGGGAAAAGGCGAAAATCTGCTCCTCAAACTCTAGCTCAACGTAAAGCCATGCCCGAAAGTCTAAAAAACGAAATCAATCAGTATTATAAGGAACAAAGACAAAAGACCATAGGAGAATTGCTCAAGAAACAAGCAGAACTGAGAATGGATCGTGCTATGGGACCCATAGGTAGTCAAAGAGCCAGCGATTTAGAAGTGTTTCCTCGTGTGAATGTGGGCATTCCCTCCTCCTCCTCCCCTGGAATTAAAGTTCCCATTCATGCCCCTAAAATCACACGCTTTCAACCCTTGACAACCTCGACACCTCAACTTCCTAAAGGTCTGAGATATAAATGCCGATATTGTGGAAAAATTTATGTCAGGGAGAAAGCGAGAGATAAACACGAGAGCGACAAACACGGAGGGTATGCCCCTCCTTAAGACTATAAAAGGGAGTGACATGAGAGACTTCTCTTCATTGTTTTCAAAGATGGCCAAGAAGAAAAAGGGATGTTGTACGCGATTAAGAGCGCATGCCCCTCTTTTAAGAGTGTTATCAGACCCTCACTATTCCTCGTCCTTAAAAACGGGGATTTTAAAACATTGTTCTGGTGATTGTATTATGAAAATTTGTGAGATCGTCTACAACCTATTAAAAGGGGTGTTACCTCTCAATTCGGCTCAGAAACGAAAACTAGCTCCTAAGAAACACATCTTAAGGAGACTGGTCCGACCCCAATCCATACAGAAAAGACGAGCTTTATTAGTACAACAAAAAGGAGGAGGTCTTTTACCCCTTTTAATCTCAGCAGCACCTTTACTGTTGGATGCCGGACATTCTGTCTATAAAGCCATTAAAAAGAAGAGGAACAACAAGATACAAAAATGAGTCGTAAAATGGTGTTAGTACCTGAAGTTCTGTTGAATGAACTCAAAGGTAAACTCCCCAAACCTCCGGAATTTCAATCTACTCTGAGTATAGGTCAAGAATTGGACCAGATTACACGACGTGAAGATTAAACCCCAGAAGAAAAAGTGGCTTTATATGGTCAAGAACTTCATCGGTATAGGAATTATTTACAACAAGCGAGAGAGCCAGGGACTACCAAAAAAACCTCAGTCCCTGCACCCGTAGCCCCAGCGGCAGCAGCAGCAGCTGCAGAGCCCGAGATCGATCAACAAATCATTCAAAGCGTGAGTAAACCCATGCAAAGAAAAGCTGAATTATTATTAAGTCATTTAAAGAAAACCAACGTATTGACTTGGGATAAAGACGGAGAAATCACTTATCGAGGTCAAAAAGTGCACGATTCTAACATTGTGGATTTAATGGCTGATAGCATGAGATCTAAACCTCTCAAAAGTCAACCGGTTCCTAAAGGAATAGACGAATTTGCTCAAGCTTTAAAAGAGACCCGTACTCCCATGGTTTACTTGCAAAATCAAAACCTTATAAAAGCCATGCAGAAACCACGAAAAATCAGTACACCTAAAGGGGCTTTGAGTGACGAGGACGAAGAGGAAGAGAGCGGATTTCAGGATGCTTCATTTTCTTTTTTCACCCCTATTAGTCGACCTGTAGAAGAGAGATCAAGGGCGCATAAACCATTCACATCCAGAATCAGTCACTATAGAGCGATTTTAAAAGCCCAAGGACAAAAGAAGAAATTACAACAAATCGAGGAAAATTGGCTTCCTTTGCCTAAGACATGAAGAAGAAGAAGAAGAAGGAAGTAGAAGACATTTTAAAAGAGATTTATTACGATCCCAAGAGAGGGTATGGAGGCATACAGACTTTGTATCGTCAGATCAAAAGTCTGGGGCATAAGATTTCCTTAAACACCATACGAGAATGGTTAAAAGAGCAAGATACCTATACCTTACATAAACCCATTCATCGAAAATTCCGGAGACAACAGACGAGAGTGACTGATATAGACGAACAATGGCAATTAGATTTAGCCGATGTGTCCAGTTTAAAGAAACACAATGACGGCTATACGTTTTTATTGTGTGCCATTGACGTCTTATCTAAATATGCATGGGTGGTGCCTTTAAAACAGAAAACGGGAAAAGAAATGATTCGAGGATTACAAGAGATTTTCCAACAAGACGGTCGACGTCCCGTTCGCATTCAATCGGATCATGGCAAAGAATTTACCAATCGAGAATTCTTACAGGCGTTTGAATTCATTCATTTCTTTACCAGTCGCAATACGGACACCAAAGCCAGTATCGTGGAACGATTTCAGAGAACCCTCAAAGCACGCTTGTGGCGGTATTTCACTCGGAATAAAACCAGACGGTATTTAGAGATCATACCGGATTTAGTGTATGCTTACAATCATACTTATCATCGCAGTATCCAAAGAGCCCCAGCTCAAGTGAAGCCCTCGAATGTGTTAAAAGTCTGGAAAACTTTATATGGGGAATCATCACCTAAACAAAAACCCCCAATTTTAAAACAGGAGATAAGGTGCGCATCAGGAAAGCCAAACGCACTTTTGAAAAAGGATATTTACCGAACTTGACCACGGAAATATTTACCATTGCTCAACGAGTCCCAGGTCGGTATCCTTACGTGTATCGAGTACAAGATTATAACCAAGAGGAATTAGAAGGGACTTTTTACGAGAAAGAATTACAACAGATCATTAAAAAAGACAACGTGTACGAAGTGGAAGAAATCTTGGGGTATAAAAAGCGACGAGTCGGGAAGAAAATCATTCAAGAAGTCAAAGTCCGGTGGAAAGGATATCCCCCTAGTTTCGATTCATGGATTCCTCAAACGGATCTCATCCCGTAACTCATCATTGGAAATTTGTGGAGAGAATATTCCTCGAGAAGAAATTGTGTATTTTGCACAATTATTCATTTGTATTTCCCGCATCATCACGAGTGTGGTCATGTTAGCTTTACACGATCCTAATCGAGAATATTGGATGGTTTGTGTGAGTTCTTCGGTGGGTTACATCATGCCTAGTCCTACCATGTTGCATCAAACCCCTACGGTCAAAAAGACCAATTCACCAAGTTAATCCAGGAATCTAAAAATAGATACACCCCTCTATATAAAATGAGACACCATAACCCCAAGAGGATCATTTCTGATCTTAGTGAGGGACAGAGCACATCATGGAATTTTTAAGCTCAGAGTATTGTTGGAAAATAGTAGAACCTGAAGGTTCTACTCACAAAGGAGAATGGATGAGAAACAAAGAGACATGTATTCAAGATTTCTTTGATAAGGATCCAGGACAAACAGGTCTCAATGAAATCTACCTGTATAAGAGGTTCAAGTTACCGGACCGCAAAAGAAGCAAACACATGGTCTTAATAGGAGCCAGATCACCTAAGTATGGAGAATTCAAATGGAAAGTCAATTATGTCTTGGCTCACCGAACACAGGGACCCGAGAAGACTTGGATTCATGGGAAATGGATGAAAAAAGCCAGAGATTGTATATAAGACTATTTGATAGAAGTGGTCGTAAAAGGATACGATATCATGGACTGTGCTTGTGAAACCTACTATTTGTACATGAGGAGACCATTTCCCATACAAAAAGAACTGAAGAAAAGTTTTGAATGTTTGTTATTATGATGTTCTTGTTCTTGTTGTTGTTGTTATGAATAAAAATAAAAGAAACACACAAATTCTAGTGTTGTTAGTTATTTATCCCTATATACACACAACTAAGCGCTCTATATACACACAACAGAGCGCTCTCTTTACCCTAGGTTTGTAAGGATGACGTCACAATCACGGATTTGAATCGCTGCCAAGTATTACCTGTGTAGTCAGCATAAAAAACGTAGGTAAAAGGTATTGATGCACACGGCCCCTAATGTTTTGCACACGGTCCTTACAGATGATGCAACAGGTATATAAAGATGATGCAACAGGTATCTAAAGATGATGCAACAGGTATATAAAGATGATGCAACAGGTATATAAAGGCAGGTAAAACGTGCACACGGCCCACAGCAGGTATATAAAGCGGAGCTGGGAGTACCCTGCGCTCATTGTTCCCTGCGCTCATTATATCCATCATGACTTTTGTGTGGAGAATGATGTATTTTTTCGAGGTAGAAAAGAAAATATGCCATCACTGTCATGAGGAGATGAAAGATATGGCAAAATACGACGGCTACAACGATGCGGAAGAAGTTGTTGATTGGTACTGGGGATGTAGTAAATGTAGAGAACCTATACCTCACTGGGTGATAGAAGATCCCCCTTCTTTAGAGGAATGTGGGTGTAGCTGGTGCCTGAAATACTTCATCTGGAAGAAGGGAATTGAGAATATACCCCCTCCCCGATTGGTGAAAATGATCAGGAACAGACCTTTGAAAGAATGTATGATGTGCTGCCAGGAAAAGACTCAAGGAAAATGGAAATGCGGACAATGCAGCCAATATCCGTGTTGTGAAAAGTGTGTGAAGAAACTCTTTGAGACTTCCTACCAGAAATGCCCCCTATGCCGATACACTGGACATTAAAATCATTTTGTATTTTTTACTTGAATAAAAAAATTGTTTTTAAAATTCTTTGTTTGTTTTTTTAAAAAATAAAAAAATGAGGAGTGGGGTTTTATCAAGAGGTATATAACAAACCCTCTCTCATTCTGAAAAAGGACACTGAACAAGTCAGACGTGTTTTTGTTTCCCCAAAGATGCAGTATCGTTGGTATTGTGAGAGTCCCTTCAGTCAATGTATGTACATGCAAGGAGGGTGGATGAAAAGTAAAATAGGAGCCATCATGGATTTCTTTGAAAATCATCCAGGCTATTACCTGGACAATGTGTGGTTGGAAAAAAGACTGAAAATCCCCTATCCTCTAACAGGATCTAGAATGAGGGTGAAAATCAACCAACATTATCAGCAATTCAAATAGGTTACTTGTACTCAAAGGAATCGTCTGACACCCATCAACACCATTCAGAATGAAAGTTCATGGTACTCGGACATTGGAGATTGTCTGAAATATTATTTCAAGATGGTGAAAAAAGCTCTGACGTTTCCACCTCATTATTGTCCTACAGAGTACGTGTATTGTCGCATCCCTTTTTCCCAGATTAAAGACTCGATGGAAAAGAAAGGACATTTGTTGACTCGAGTGATTGAGGACCGATCATCAGACGACGAAGAAGAAGAAGAAATAGATGTGTAAATCATTGAATGAATTTTTGAATTTAAAAAAAAAAAGTGTTGTTATAAATACAAAGGTCCTAAGTTCTAGGGTCTCAGTCTTAGATTGAACATGGCCGAGAGCAGTGGGTTTTACATGACTTTACCCAGTGATGGGTCTATGTCCTCTTTTTCTACCAATAGGACGGCTCAATTTAAAACCTTTTTACCACAAACAGTGGATTTAACCGAATGAGAATGGGAAGTGGCTTTAACAGAAATGATGTATCCCAATTCATTGAAAAACATTACAGAAAAGGAGGCTTATTTTGACATCCTGATCCCTCAGCCTTTTGCTCGCCATATCAAAGACCCCGATGTTTATGGCAGATTTAAAATGGAAAAACCATTAGACCCATTGCCATAACGTCAATGTCCTGTTCTGCTCGATTGGGTCCATACTAAATGGTATGAAATCATCGATACAGATACCATGATGGAAATTAGACGAATGCACTTCAGACCCGGGCCTTACGTTCACCCCAAGGCTTTAACAGAGGAAATAGGTGAAGAACTAGAGAGATCATTGAGAAAAATATGGAAAACCCTTGGTCATCCAGATGAAGAAAATTATATGAAATTAATATGTTACGAGACCTATGATCGAGTGATGAATCAATTTAATGGAAAAATGCTTAGAAAAACTCCCTTGTGCATTCGTTTCCCCACAGCACTAGCTTATAAGCTAGGCATGGACAGTCAGAAAGTCATTCTTCAGAACGATACAAAAAACATGACCAAATGGATCAACATTACTTACTTGGGAAACAATACTGTGGATTAATATGAAAATCTGAAATCCATGTATGTCAATTGTGACTTGATTCAACCCCAGACGGTAGGCTCCAATGCCTTGAAATTATTAAGAGTGGTGCCTTGTACATTTCATTTGGAGGATTCAAAACAAGCCAAATGGGAACCCATTCGAGCGGAATATTTGAAACTAAGTAAAAAACATTTCGATACCATTGAGATTCACATCATGACTCCTTTAGGACAACCCATGCCCTTTGTAAGTGGTAAATCAGTGGTGAAACTTCATTTCAGAAAAGTATACTGAGATGAATGTACCGTTGTTTTGTTCCATCTTATTGGGCGTGATTGCTTGCCTGGTCTGCTGTCTGTATTGTATTCAGCCCTAAAGGTATAAGGATATAAAGGTCAGTTGAACAAGAGACAGGAACCATGCAGTATCATCCCGGATTACTGAGACAAAGAGGACACAGTTGGACTTATCATAAAGGTTTATTACGTCAAAAAGGCCACGGAGCACTAGGTTCTATCATCTCTGGATTGGTGGGAGCCCTTCCCTTGGATTCTACAAATTTTTCACCCCTACTTCCTGCTACACAATTACTCAAATTGGGTAGAATTTTAAAAACTCACATGAAACCTCAAAAAGGAGGAATTTTTTTAAATTTCATCTCGGGAGCGATTCCTAACTTAACCATACCAGGCATAGACTCAGATTTGACTCTCAACGACGCGGCCCAGTTAGCCATGGGGCTACAAAAAGGTCGAGGATTTGTCAAAGATCTACTCAAACATGGGAAAAACAAGCCATCATGGCCGGAGTGAAGATAGGCAGGGATGTGGTGGGAAAAAGAAAAACATCCGAAATGCTCTTTTAACCCACGGACTCAATGCGGCCAAAAATACAAGTCTATTTGCTTTCAATCGAGGAGTCTCTTTACCCTTTAGAAAGAAGAAGAAGAAAGGACAAACAGGTCAAGGAAGAAGAAGAAGAAAAAGAAGAAAGCAGACAGGGAGAGGAAGGATCCTGTCAGCCCGAGGGGGTCCTAAGAGAAAAAGGAAAAAACAAGGAGGAATTCCTAAAAGAAAACGTCATTTAGATGTGTTTGACTGAGAGAGAGTATAAATAGGACAGTCCATGGAACAGAAGGTTCATTTATGAAAACTGAATCCTAGTAGACACATCATGTTACAGCCCGATTCCTGTGGGTGTGGGATGAACAATTTACAATTGTTTCAAGTCCCTCCGACTAATATTGCTTTAGAAGACTCAAAATGGGAAGAATATTACCACATTTCCAGTACTTTAGATTCTGACACCGCTCCCATCGAATTTGAAATTAAAGGACAAGGAGATCACTATCTGGATTTATCTCAAACTAATCTTCAAATGGTATGTAAATTTACCAAAGACGATGGAAGTAATCTGACTGTAGAATTTATACCTCAGGAGGAAAAGGAAAACATAGGAGCAAACAAACTCTTGGAGGATATTAAGGCTCATTATAAGAATAAACAAAAAGAAAATACAGGCAATGGATATATTGCTTACTTAAAACAAGACAGAGGTAGAATAGCCAATAATTGGATATTTATTTTAACTGGGTGCCGACAGGAAGATGTAGATCAAATCATTGGAAGTGATTATCAATACTTGATCTTACAAAAAGAAATGCATCCAGAAACTGGAAAACTTCATCATGTGAGAGGATTCATTCAAATGAAAAAACAGGGTTCAAGGGAGATACATGTACAGAAAGATTAATAAATTAACCTGTTTTGAGATGTCTTACAGCACCCCAGAATTGGAAAGAACCTTTTATAGACAAGGTGACTATGAAGAATATGGAGTTCTAAAACCCGATGTGAGAAACAAAGAATTAGTTCCAAGAGATTGTAGATTTAGATGAATAAAAAAAAAAAATTATTTGAAATCTTGTTTTATTGTGTTGTTGTTGTTGTTGTTCTATAAAAACAAGGGTGTTTTAAAAATAAATTCATTTTACATCATGAGTCTCCAAGAGATACAAGGTGATTTACTCAACTGTGAGGTAGAAGCTATTGTTCATCAATGTAATTGTTTAACTGTAAAAGCTCATGGATTGAGTCAAAGTATTGCATAGAAATTCCTACAAGCTAATCTCTATGCCACCCGCAGACCTCTAGGGACTAGAAATCTAGCTGTAGAAGAAGATAGAGGAATTCCAGGCACTATTAAGGTGTTTACCTCACAAACCCCTATGGTCATTTGTTTACTAGCTCAATGGGATTATGGAAAAGCAAGTCACCGACCTTAAAGAATTTCCACCTATCAGGATACCCAACAAAGCAGAGAGCAATGGTTTCAAGCCTGTTTACAAGAAATGGGGGAAAGTTTACCTTACCAGACTTATGCTTTTCCTTACAAGATTGCCTGTGGACTAGCCAAAGGAATTTGGACTCATTATAGACATTATATTGAACAATTTGTACACACTTATGAAAAACATGTGTACATTCTTCATCATCATTAATTGTGTGTTTTCATGTGATGTTAAATAAAGAAAAAGAAAAAAAGTACCTTTTATCTGTCATACCCTAAAGTCTGTTTAAACAGGAGAGAAGGTCCACCGCAGTTCCCATGCACTCATTACAGATCTCGGGGGCAGTAGAAACACTCAAGTAGTTTTCTTTCCCCTGTGATATAATGTCAATATTTAATGGAAAATTCAGAAATTCATCAGTAATTGCATTCAAAACTTGCTATCTTTATGGTATTGATTTCCATTATCAGATTTATTTTTATCCATTTTAAAATATAAAATTTAAATAAAACTAATAATTATCTTAATAATAATTAAATAAATTAAAATGATATCTCATTGAAACTTTTAGATTCAAATTTGTTTTGTTTTTGTTTTTATCATAATTGATTCACTGTGTATTTCCAAAGCAAGACCAGCAGCCAGGCTTCACTTCATAGAGAATGGATTATAGATTGTTAGGAACAAAACATATCTTCCAGGTTGAGGACTGCAGTAAATAAAACTCATTTTGTTATTATGATTTAAATTACATGAGACAATGCCTCTTATAAATGTAATGCAAAATAATATATCTTATATATATGGATTCCTATACTCTAATCAATCATATTAAATGTCATTTGTAAAATGTATTTTTTAAGACAGATTTATTTAGGATCGACTTTAAATGATGACATGAATAGCAGGCCATACTTTCAGCACATGAAAAAACATTATCTCAAATTACGCAGAAATGGGCTATTTAGCATAGCTGACATTAAACATATAGGTGAGGGATAACATAATCACAATCATAAACAATGTGAAACAACTTTAAAGGACCTACACGGTGAATTACAAGCCTTTTTCACTTGGGTAAAATCTTGCCGAGATTCGCCATGGCCGCCGAACCCAAACCCGACTGTATAAAGATGAAGTCATAAAAATAACATAACACTCATGTAGTATTACATGATTTTTTTATTTTATTTCTTAAAAACTAACAAAGCGCTGCCAAGTATTACCTGTGTAGTCATCATAAAAAAACGTAGGTCTATCGTATTTTTGCAAACGGCCTCCTTACAGGTGATGCAACAGGTATAAAAAGGTAGGTCAAAGGTGCACACGGCCCTTAATTTGTTTTGCACACGGTCCTTACAGATGATGCAACAGGTATATAAAGATGATGCAACAGGTATATAAAGGCAGGTAAAACGTGCACACGCCCCACAGCAGGTATATAAAGCAAAAAACTGTAAAATTTGACGATCAGTCTTGCTTGACACTTCGAACTTGACAGACGTGAAAAATATTATGGAAGAAGCAATGATGAATACCCCAGACAACCCCAGATATGTGACACCTGCAGAATATGTAGGAGCCCCCTATAGTTTTCAAGAATATGCGAATAAAGAAGATATGGGCATCTTGAATACAACTCTGGATGGAATTGTCAACATGCTGTCTGGTATTGACAACAAGATGAATGATATGAACAACAAGGTGAGTGATGTTGAAAACCAGCTGAATCATCTGAAAATTTACGTCACCAAAATGAAAGGAGGAAGCACTTACCAGAAAAAACAAGGGGGCTCCGGAGAGACTAAGAAAACAAGACAGACGGATCCATGCTACATCTGTAAAGAGTTAGGGCATTGGGCCCCAGATTGTCCCCGAAAAAACAGGATTCGTGCTACAAGTGTGGGAAATCTGGTCATTGAGGTAATCAGTGTACAGAGGATGAGGAGGATCAACAATTTGTCAAAGAAATACAAAAAATGGAGAAAAAGCCTCAGGAACCCAAGAGGAAACTACCCCTGATGACCGAAAAGGCACAGAAGAAGAAAAAGTAAATGGTTGTATTTTCAATCTGAATAAAATTGCTGTGTTCTTTGTTTTGTCTTGTGTGTTATTGTTATTGTTTTGAGGAAATCCAGTTTGAACTGGTTAGGCTAGGCTGGCTAGACTGTGAAGCGTGACGTCATAATCACGGATTTGAATCGCTGCCAAAGTCGTAGTAGCAGCGTATATAGTATAATGTAAACACAGTGTAAACACCTCGTATAGGACATAGGGCTGTGTACTGAATTGTTCCAGGCTATCCCCCCACAGACCCCCAATCTGCACTCCCTTGACCCGGCCATCTCCCCAGGGGCTGCACTCGGTTGAACCCCCTATCCCCCGAGGGGCTGCACTCCGTTGAACCCCCTATCCCCCCAGCCCCAAAAGTGCACTCAGTTGACCCGGCCGGCTAGACCGCTTAAACTACTAATAACGTCAAATCGCGAGAATAATATTTCGCGAATGGACGGCTGATCAGGAGAATTTACATATATTTCAACACCAGGAAAATTAAAGCGATTACTATTATTTCGCGAGTGAATCTTTTCGCGAAAATACGCGGAAATTAATTCCTTGCGTTTAATTAGGAATCTACAGTAGGTACTCGTAACAAGGGAAATGGGCGAAAATATTTGATATTTGAAAGTTGAAAATTTAGAGGAAATACTGCTTAAATACGGAGTTGTTGGCATAATCATGAATTAGCGCTACACATGTCCTCTCCGTTTATTGTATATTTAAATGATTTCTTAGCGGTATTCATGAATTAGCGCATAGTTGTTTGCGCCGAAGCCGCTAAAATATGAAGCCCGCTTCATACATACATTATCACATACATTATATTAGGGAAGTGCCATACCAAGTTTTTTCTCCGTTTAGCGTGATAGCATCCACCTATCTCTCAAAAACCTACCTACCTATTCGCAAAAAACACACAAGCCAAAACATAAAACACAGGCTTAAAAGTCATAAAAATGACGCCCTTCAAATTATTTGATCTAACTAAACTGCTAAACAGATGAAATATCTATTCTTAAGGAAAAACAAGGGATTAAATGCTTAAAACACACCCAGTTTAACCTACTGTACAGAATTATTTGGAGAAATTGACAAAATTCAAAACTTTTGACTAAATTAACCAATTTCAGGACTCCTGATGTTGTGTGTTTTTTCTTATAGGGGGTGTCAAAAACCAAGGCGCACACGGACGCTAAACATAGAAAAAACTTGGAATGGCCTAGAATTCTTCTCACATTTCTTGTATTTAAAAAATCATGAAATTTTCACAGCATCAAGAGGACAATATCACTAAATGATGGTATCAGTGAGATTAAATTTGACCATTTAATATTAGAGGCAAGTTCAGGTCAAGGTCATTACCTTTTTCTTGGACATTAAGAATAAAAAAATACTGTTTCCAATCCTGCGATCCCTACTTGTAATTCAAAAGATTGAATGTTTTTCTTTTTGCATAAAAAGATACTACCATATAGGGCCTATAAGATGATATTACCAAATTGACATGGATAATTTAAATAAAATGGATATTTGCTAATCCGAATTTCCTCTATTTTTCTTTAACTTTTAGGATTTATTAGTTATTTTTATATGCTTCCTGTATTTAACTTTTTCTAATTTTCACGTTTAGTAAAGTTGTCACATAAAGGTACAAAATGATACAAAAACTAAAAGTTTTGATCGTTTACTAAGAGAGAATTAACACTTTTTACTGAATTTGGGCTAAATCTGTACTCAGATTTGTAGCATTTAAAAGCCATTATAGTTCTAGTATGTGTGAAAAATCCTTTTTATTTGATATATTTTGAAAGTTTAGTCCCTTATTATTAATTTAACTTACATTTGAAAATTTTGCCTAGTCTTTCATTGCGTAAAAATTATAATTAAATTCAATATTCTACGATCATTTTGAGATGCAGAAAAGAAGATATTTTCATAGACCACCATTTTGCCAAAAATATTGTCCCTGTTAGTCTTCAATGCAGTTTACAAATTCTATTTAAAGTTGTATATTGTGATGAGGAAAGAAAAATATGATCTTTTAAATCTCTTACATCTACAAAAGTACTTTGAATATTCCATCTAGTCAGAAACCAGAGAAGAATCCTACCTTAAGGGTATGATCCGATTATTTTGGACAGATTCACGCCCCTTGGACTTTGAAAAATTCCAATTACGAGGGTTGTTAGAAAAGTTTATGGAAGATGTCAATTTTTGTTATATTACTCATTAGAAAATAGGGATGGGTATCGCCAAAAATTTTATATCGCAATATATCACGATTTTTCCCAAAATAACGTGATAATATCATGATAATTTTACAAGCAATTTTTACAATGATTTTTAATGAACTGTTATTATTTTTCTTAAAAATATGATAGACAAACAAAATTTCACTTTTTTGAAATGTTTATGTGCATAAAATTAATTATGTTTGGATGGTAAGATGTTGTTCTTTTTAACTTTTACAAAATTTTTGAACTTTCTATAATTGTAATTTGAAAGACTGAACACATAAATGAATGATTTCTGGACTTTATAATACACATGTACCTAAATACCACTGTTAAGGTCTCTGTATCATGATATATATTGTGCTACAAAAAATCGCGATATACCGGAATACTGATAACATTGTACATCCCTACTAGAAAATCAAAATAAGCACAATATATTATGTGAAAATATTTATTTTGTTGAAGTGTGAAGTCTCATTCCATTTAATTTAACAAAAAATAATTTACTTTATTATAAAATCAACATGTTTTGAACCCATGGATCAAACTCGACGGCAATGTTACGTCAAATTGTACCGTAACAAATGTACTCACATGCATAGCTCACTTATGGCATATTTTGTTTTCTTCCTCCTACATTTTTAGAATTTATTCAGGATTTTTCTGGAGTAAAACACAACTAGATGCTGTCATGAGACAGTTATACCCGCACTAAGGTGTTTGCCTCTAAATACACGCTCCTACATATTGGGCAGCTTTCCAAGGAAAAAGTCAAATTAATTCTATAACTTACATGTATTTATCACATTGAGTATGAAATTCTCAGACCCTGTGACCTATAACTCAGAACCTCTTATATTTATTTTACATGCTGAATTCATTATATACCAGTTTTAATTCTATTCATGATGTAAATTAAATTTTGATAAATGTTTTGCTCATCATAGGACCTTTTAAAATTTACTAATCCCCCCCCCCCCTCGACACCAAAATCACACAGCACATACCTTTTGGAATAGGCTAGATGGAAAACTTTTGTTAAAACATCGTTTGTTATGAATTGATTTAAAATTTGTTCTTGTACTATACATGTTAACATGTAAATATCTACATCACATCACGTTGCGTCACCCATTATCATATTTTTAGATTAAGCACCATTTGGCACACCTCGGCCAGTTCCCACTTCATCTGATAAGGTGACGGAATCGAATCGACGAAGGTTTGTCGAATGGAATAGCATTAGCACATGCTGCAGTCTGGTGTGCATTGGATTAATTTATTTTGTGTTATGATTGCATTATATTTCATGAAGTTGACAAGACCTATGGCAGTCGGTAAGTACAAGTTTAAGTATAGTGGGGGGG
>PRKT01000510.1:0-40542 GCA_003671525.1 Saccostrea glomerata | reverse complement strand
TTTTTTAGGTAAGTAAAAAAAATTTTCTCAGGTTGGCCCCCCCACTTTCAAAAACGATGCTACGTGCCTGAATTATATAGAATTATTTTGACTTTTTCCTTGGTAAGCCGCCCGTAGGATTGTGTATTTAGAGGCAAACACCTTAGTGCGGGTATTGCTGTCTCATGACAGCATCTAGTTCTTAATTTGAATTTGTAGGTTGTTTTTCGTTTTTGGTCTATTTTACCGAGATAATCATTACAGACATTATTTAGTGTATTGTTTTGAACTTACTGAATTTTAACCTGCTGTTTTTGACCATCTTAAAAAAAATTGTATGTCCTCAACCAACAATGACCAACTGACAGCTTAAGATAAGCCAAGTCAGGAAACTTTTTTAAATGTATTCTTATCAATGTTGAAATTTTCTGAAAAAATTTTTCTCACTGGCCTTTAACATTTTTTTTTCATTTCTAGATCGTCCATACAGCTTGAAAGTGTCTGGGCCCTCTCATGTGGTTTATGGTGACAAGGCAACATACACTGGAGAGTACATCTCAGTACCAGCAATGACCTCCATTAAATGGCAGAGAATTGTAAATGATTCACCTAGAGACATTACTATTTCGTCAGATGGTAAATACTCTGAAAGCACTGTTACTGGAACCAATCCTCAACTTGTGATCAACCCTGTAGACTTTACTGACAGTGGATCCTATCAGATGGTGGTCACTAATGCAGTGGGATCTAACACCAGTGATCAGTTCACTTTAACCGTAACTGGAGGTAAGGATAAAAATAATAGTTCCATTATCTCAAGATGACTATTAATTGGTGGTATTCCACATTTTTTTTTACTTTCATCAATTAGCACATAAAAACATGATATACTGTAAACCAATTTTATTAGTCATGTGATTAGCAATGCATTTCTTTCACAATTTATTGGGATAAATTAGTTTGTGACAATTAATTTTCGTGATCAAGTCTTTTATTTTGGATCTGTTATTAATAGACACAGAGACTTGAAGGAATGGTCCACGTCAAGAAATATTCGCAGTGATGAGGCTCTCGCAAACCTCACAAAAATTTCTCGCACAGAAAGTAAAGTTAGTTTACAGTATGATGACGTGTGCATAAATATTGTATAGAAATAAATTTAATTCAGTCTGTATGTAATTTTTTTTTAATCTTTCTTGATTGTAAACTTTCACGGTTTTCAAAACTAATTCATGTGAATGTATTTAAACAAGAACTTGTCAACTAAAGAGGATTATAGAGTACACAAATAATTTTAAAATAGAAAAACATTTTGCAGATCATCTTTTCTTAAAATTGCTTAAGCTAGGGTTTTTACACAAAGGATGGGTATGGCGGATTAAATAATGAAAGAATTTTAAAACAAGATCAACCTTGCTATTTTGTTGGACAAGATTTGACATGTGATTTATTTTGTTTTTAAATAATGACATAAACATGTACTAGTATTTTTTTTCTGCATAATTTAAGAAGAATCATTTTATTAGGTTTAATCAACTTCTGAATTAACAGATAGTGAATTACTTTGAAATTATTTTTGTGCAATATTGTTAATGTTTTATTTGAAATATGTATATTTTCAGCTAAACCAAATGTTAACATCTCCCCACCTAAGTCAACTGTCTTTGGACAGTCAGCAACAATAACAGCACATGTTGCTTCTGAACCCCCAGCAACATCATACATGTGGCAGGTGTATGTTAATGACACCACAAAAAATATTACATCTTCTGTCAAGTACACATTACAAGGAGACACTACAGAGGGGAACTTTAGTGTTTCCCTAACCATTAATTATGTGAAGTTTTCTGACCAGGCTAATTACACGCTTGTGGTAACTAATTCTGTAGGATCTCAATCTAGTAATACAGTTACATTGAACGTTACAGGAGGTTGGTTCAAATTAGATTTTTGTCGCAAACAAATAATGCTATTTAACAGAGCATGAAAATATTACTCAAATTCAGTTAACATACAGCAGAGACATAGATAACAGAGCTCACAGGGGCCGGTAACATACTGTATTAGACTTTATGTAATCACTATATGTATACAAAAAGAGAAAAGGAAACAACGTGAATTTACACTGGGTCAATCTCGAAATATTTCGTATTTCATAGAAAAAACAATGTAGCCAATTAAATCATAACTAGGAATTATACTACAATAAATATTCTTTAATAAAACAGAAACCTTATTCATTTTTATAGCGTTTAAGTTGGATAGTTTTAACTCGATATCCAGTTGTGCGAGTGGATGTACTTTAAGTCGTCCACAAAACGAGGTAAAATTCGCGCATTTTCTCCAGTTTTGAAGTCTTTCAGGAGATGGAAAACACAAAGTAAAGCTCCAGCGTTCACGAAAATCATCTTTTTCTTTTGTTAATTGTAATTAAGAGGTACAACATCTCCAATTTGAAAAAAATATGGAAGTTTTTTTCATTCACAACAGGACCCGACCTATAACAGACAACTTTTTAGGAAAAACCCATGATTTGTAAAAGGCGGAGCGTGATTTGTCAGATCTGTTCTAGAATAGCACTATTGACCAATCACATCTCGCGTTAAATCTTGGATGCAATGTTTAGGGAATTTAGTGAACGACTTAAACTACATCACTTGCTTGACAGGATATCGGATCTGCAAAACACGACTTACACGATTTTTAAATGACCGCGATGATATTTTCATTAAAGGTTGATTATTGTTGAATGATCCAAGAAGTTATTTCAATAACTGCAAGGTAAAATATTGAAAACACGAGTCATTTCCGAGATCGACCTGAGTAAATTCGGGCTGACGTTGTTTCCGTTTCTCTTTTTGTATACATATATTTAGTCATTATGTAAAATCATATACAGTATGTTCCCATCCCCTGTGACAGAGATGCATGTGCAACAGTTTATGTTCGAAGACTCGTGCGATTTCGCGTTCTTTATCAAATCTCATTCAACTTGAATCCCATTAAAATCTTTATAATTATCAGGGATTACATTGGAATTTTTGTACATTTATAGCAACAAATTATTCACAATATTATTTTTTGTGTATTTGTTTATGTAATACAGTAACATGATGTTTTTGTGAAACACCATGCGCCTGGTGGCAACAGAGTTTAAAAAAGCTATTTTTAGCATAAAGGTCATAGTCAAGGTCACAAGGTCATTTGAAAGAGCTCGATTAATGGAGTATGTATTTCAAATATGAAGTCTCTAACTCTAACAGTTCAAAAGTTATGGTAAAGGTTAAAGTTGAAAATAGGCAAACAGTCAGGACAAAAAACAATATATGACCCAGATCTATCGATTTAGGCGCACAAAAAGGAGAAATCCGAAATTACAACTGGTGAATCTTAGTCCGCCATTTTGCTACAGTTTTGCAGATCGTCGATCATTTAGCTCTTTTATTTGCCTAATTTACGGCAAGTGTAGGTGTGGCTGCAGTAGCTTGGCAGAAGGTGGGGCCTGGTGAAAGTCTCTCAAGCATTAATGTAAGCTCTACAAAGTACACACAGACAGATGACCCAGGGTCTGGTACAGTCGTACTTACCATCAAAGACCTCAATTTCAATGATGGAGGCAATTACCAGATCCAATTTACCAACAGTCTAGGGAAGACAAATACCAGTAACCTGGTGTCATTGAACGTGGCTGGAAGTGAACTTATTCAAAATTAGATCCTTTATAGATGCATGATAATTTTATTTTAGACTCTCTACCAAATTTTATTTAGTTACATTTAGTCATCAAAAAACAGCAGTTATCGTATAGTTTTAAATAAAGTTCGAAGAATAAAAATTAAAATCTTTTCAAAGAAGGATATGGAAATAACGAACAGTATTCAATCTCAACGTCCATTAAACAATATACAAAATAAGAGCAGAGCAAACACGGACCTCCGAAATATCAGAGGTGGGATCAGGTGCCATGAAGGAATGAGCATCACCTGCCGACCGGTCACACCCGCTGTATGCTCTGTGTCATGATCAGGAAATAACAGAAAAAATCCGTCGTCAATTCAGTGTATAAATAATGGACTAACAATTGGTATGAAAAACTTCAGTCAGCATTTGACTCAATGGTAAATTGTATTTGCTGACAAGGTCATTGTATCGACCATAGAATTTACGAAATGATGACTTTAAACGAGACTGTTGATATTCTTGTTTCATCAACTTGCTTGTCAATAATTTACCTCGTTTTAGAAATTGTTCATACGTAGAGCATGCTCTTGTTTATCGAATCAACTGAGATATATATACTCCGTATGCAGGTGATGAAGGTATATTGCTGCATAAGTAAGGGAAGTTGACGATAGAAAAGTTAAAGTCATCCCGTTTATCATATAGCTTGGTTGTTAGATTACCATTAGTGTCTTTTTCAAGTAAAATATCCAAGTATGAAGCAGAAGTGTAGGACTCTATGGTATCTTTTTTCTCTAGCTCACCAGGATATATCGTGTAGACGTAGGAATGGAAATTATCATTATTAATTGACAATACGTCGTTCGGAATAAAAAATTAAAGTATTTTCAAAGTTAAAAGTTCGGAATTGCCGAAAACCTATCCCAAGTGTCCAGTCCAGTTCAGGGGAGGAATTGCGGGGTCCAGTGACTCTCGTAGTATCTCAATAGCCGTCGCTCTGGGCTCTCCCGGTTCCTCATCTTTATACCAGAGATGTTTGTTAACTGTTCCAGCCCTTTGTCCGAAGAAAGGACAAAAATAGATTTGTATATTTGCCATTTCCTTTGCTCAGATGGAGAGTCAATTTCCTTGTCCACTCCAATGTTTTACTAAATACTTCGGGGTTGAATCTTACTAGTTAAAGTTTATTATTCCTACCCATAAACGAGCAGGTGGAGAGTCCATTTCCATGTCCACTCCAAAGTTTGTACTGGATACTTCAGGGTTGTGTCTCTTCCTAGTGAAAGTTTATTATTCTCACCCATAAACGGAATGCGCATCTGTTCTTCTCCTGTTTCCTTGGTAAGTGTTTAAACTCCTCCAAGAATTATGCAAGAAAGTCATTTTGCAATAGTCCCCGATTTTACCGACTAAATTATTATCTAATATTTTACTTTACAATGGACAGTGTGGACCTATAAACTGATTCAAGAAAAACACACAATATTTATGATTACATCTAAAAGTATACAACATATTATTATTAATTAAAGAATCTACAGATTCCTTAGACAAGCCTAGAGATTATTATGCCCTGTAAACACTTGCTTGTCTTTATTTTTAATATATCTGTGATATATAAAACACATTATCTTTATTGTCTTTAATATATAATACACATTTCTTAAGACAAGCTTAGGGATTGTTAAAGGAAAAGATTTAATAGCTAGCCATTTTTAAGGTCACCTGAGTAACTCAGGTGACCTGTTGCTATCCGTTTCCGTCCTTCATCATCCGTCGTGTGTTAACATTTGAACATTTTTCAGCTTCTTGTCTTAAAACACAAAACCAATTTCAAGCAATTTTTGTATACAGCGTCTATGGGTGAAGGGAAACAAAAATTGTGAATTTAATGGTCCCCCCGGGCCCTGAGGAGTGGGGCCAAAATACCAAAAATATTGCAATTTTTAAAAATCTTCTTCTTTACTCCTGGACATCAAGCAGGCAAACTGATGGCATGAATGTAATGAGCATTGAGTCCTTGACCAAATTTGTTAAGAAGTCATGGCCCGAGGGTAAGGGGTTCTTGTGCTAGGGCGGGACTACATAGATTATATACTGGAAATGCATTATTTCTTTAAAAATCTTCTTCTCTGCTATTGGGAATAAAGTAAACAAACTAAGTAGATAGTTATGTTGAGAAAGAGTGTCTCTTCCAAAATTATGAATTTTATGGCCCCAGGGTCAGGGGTTCTGGTGTTAGGGCGGGGCTCTATTGATCATAAAGTGAAAATGCATTAATTGTTTGAAAATCTTCTACTCTGTTTCTGGGTATTAAATAAACTAACTAACTACATAGCTATGTTGAGAAATGCAATACAGACATTTGTAAATAAAAAATCCGTTGTTCAGCCAGATTCGCCTTGCCACGGAAATACATGAATGGTTGTTTCAACTGGGTTCAATGTAATTATATTCATTCTTTAAGTAGTAGTTTTATCTTCTAAAATCTACATTATTTTATCAGTTAAAAGGATAAGCATATTTACTATGTAAGTAGATTAAATTATTTCATGTTTAAACTACATGCCTTCGGTAACAAATACACATGTTTTTCGATTTTACACGACCATTCCATGTTAAGCACGTATTAGTGACGTCATAAGTAAAAATTACGTCATTTTTTGTGCCTGTAGAATTTAGTTTGCATATTCCTTACTTCAATGCATAACAATAAAAAATATAAAGAGGATTTAAAAATCGTATTATTTGCGACGAATTTCTGCTTATACCGTACTTTATTCAAATTAGGAATACAAATAAATGTAACAATTCTTAACTTGAATTTCTAGAATTTTTTGGTATGTTTTTGCTCCATTTTACAGAGAATGAAGGATATTATGGAGATAACGAACAGCATTCAATATCGTAGTCCATAAATCAATACAAAATAGGAGCAGAGCAAACACGGACCTGCGAAATATCAGAGGTGGGATCAGGTGCATGGAGGAGTGAGCATCCCTTGCTGACCGGTCACACTCGCCGTATGCCCCTTGTCATATAATAAAAAAAGAAAATAACGGGTAAATCCTTCTATAATAATTTAATAAAAACATTTATACCCAATTCCTACATTGCAATAGTTTGTAGTGTTCTTGATTTTAGAACTTGGTGACCTGGCTCTGAATTTTTAGCTCGCCTTATCGAATTTTTGTGAGCTTATGTGTAACCCGTTAGTGTTGGAATGACAGGTTAAATTTTTGGGTGCTTTTTAAGCACTTCTATGTCCTATATTGATCAGAGTTGTTTTTCAGTGTGTTTCATTTGCAGTAAAGGTTTCAGATGCTCCACAATTGGTCATATATATAAATATGGAAGCCTCCACAGGTAGTATAGATTTTGGTTTCCTCAATTTATGATACCCAGGTGGGGGAGGATAGGGGGCACAGTTGAAGTTTACTCTTAAAGAGTAATAACGCCACAATTAGTCAGAGAAATATTCAAGCATCCTAACTTAGTGTAGATTCACGTACAGTATTCAGGTTTGTTCAAACATTGTCCTAACTTTAACTCTAGATTGGATCTAAACGATTTGATATTGAACTGATTTTCCAAGCCACCATGCCAGGTCAGCGATCTCTCGTTTTTGCCAGTTAAGAGGCAATGCATAATGATGTTTTTTTCTACTTTCATCAGGCTTGCTAACTAATTAAATCTTTTTGAATTTCAATTTAGATTTACATGCATGTTTTATAATCACATGAAATAGTTTTATTGAACGCTATAGAAACAAATGACTGCCTCAGTATTAAATTAGCAACGTTAATCCCTTACAAATTTTCAGAATATATATTATTAAACAAGAAATTCATGAGTGGAATATTTGCAGCTACATAGAACAAATTAATAAGTCACAATATTTGTTCTGTTGCATTGCATTTAATGTATCATGGTTGAAAATAATCATTTTTTATATAAAGAACAAACATGTAAAGAAGAAGATATGACATAAACATGATAAAATGGTGTCTTTCTTTTAGGAATACCAGCAGTTACCTTTTCTCCACCCAGGTCAGCAGAGCATGGGCAGTCTGCAGTAATCACGGCCCAGGTTACATCCATTCCCAAAGCTACACAATACAGATGGCAGAAATATGAAAATAAAACAGATATAACCGCTTCTGATAAGAACACTCTGGAAGGAAGTATAGAAGAAGGAAATTTTCCTCTCAAACTGACCATTAAATCTCTCAAATTTACTGACGAGGGTCCTTACTATCTGGTGGTTACAAATGCCGTTGGAATTCATTCCAGCAGTGGTTTAACACTGGATGTAAGAGGAGGTTTGTGATTTGATTACCGCACTTGATGATGGGTACAATGGTTAAAGTTATTGAATATGGACTTGAATAATTAAAAAAATCTTACTAAATATTCGACTATTGTAAAAATACATGTGTATTCCAAAATCTTATAATCTTAATTGAAATTGCAATTTGACACAACATTCATAGGTGTATGCAATAGGTTGTTTTTCGTTCTTATCAGTGAAACTTGTGGTCATTTGGGTAAAAATATACCTTAACGGACAAACAGACAGCCAGATAGATTAAACAAAGTAAATACATGTACCCAGTTATCCTCGATTCAATGGCATAAAAAGGGATTCAAAATTTTTGCCATGAACTATTGCATTACTGGACTGATAAGAATATTTGTTGATTTTTCATTCAATAGGTGAGTTAGTTATTACCGTAGACCAAAATGTCACAGGTAGATTTGGAGGAAATGTCAAAATTATTTGTAATGTGCAAGGACCAGAACGCAACAAAATACAATGGAAAAGATTAGTAACTGGTGTGGCTAAAGACATCACAATAAACGGTCTTAAGTATTCAGGAGGATCATTAGAGACTCCATCGTTAACAATATATAATCTAAATGCTACTGATGAAGGGGAGTACAAGTGTACAGCTAGCAATCCAGGTGGAGACTATGAGAGTCCACACACAGCAAGAGTCACTGTGGTTTGTAAGTACTGATTTTATTATAACACTTTATATTCAGTATCTTGTAAATAATGAAGTAAATTTTTGCATGTATTTGGCTTATTCCGTAATATATGATTTTCTTTGATATGAGGTGATATTTCACGATAGAATATGCCATATGAATAAATTTCACTATAATATTCATATTGGATAAGCCATCTTATTGATACTGATTTCTTATTATTCCTTCTCAAGATGGAGAGTTCAATGACAACTGTGACCAGGCACAATTCTGTGATAGTTCAAACCATCTCACATGTTCAGATGGAAATTTATGTGTCTGTCAGGATACACATTATCACAAGGATGGAGTGTGCTACCTAAGTAAGCTGTTATCTAACACTTCTATCAAAACGTATGAATGATGATAATCGATCCAGTCATTCTCTTATTTATGACATGAAACACAATATAAAGTCAAACAAAAAGAAAAAGTATACGGTAAAAAATAATCCTCTTCTTACTGACTTTGTTTTTATAAAATGCATAATTATTTTGTGAATAATGATTTATCTTTTTTAAAAATTGCATAATTATTGTGTGAATAATATTTGATCATCTAAAATATGTGCTTCAACAGGATCAAACCTTAAACCCAAGATATCTACCGTAACCAACACAGCCTCACAGTTTACATTAAATTGGATTCTCTCATCTGAACATAACAGCCTTGTCACTAGCTTTAAAGTGTCCTGGAAAGTTTGTGGAAGTTCCTCACTGGAAAAGACTACGACAGTGAATAAGAATGTGTTCACCCTCACTGTCAGCTCAGAACTGGAGTCTGGTCAACTCTATACAGTGACTGTCACCTCAGTTGTGGAACTAAAAAATCCAGCAGGCACAATAAATATAGAGTCAGTTGGGAGAAACGTGAGATTAGGTTTGTTGAATTTGTGTTTTGGTTGAGACAATTGTTATCATGATCTTAATTGTGTTCCCCTATGAAAGCTTAAGCTTTGTTGTTAAAATTAAATTCTTTTATTATGCAATTTTTAAAGAGCATGGCTATGAGTTTTAAAACTAGTTCATGTCCAGATATTTATTGCTTTGATAAAGGAAAAGATATGTCAGACCCTTTTCGATCCCTGGTTGAGATGGTATCTTAGAGCATTGTAGAACTAATTAATACAAGTAGTTCTTAAAATTTACAAAATTTGTCGCAACCTTGTTACATGTATAACATGTGATCCTTATGTGAATAGGATACAGAGAGGTCACGAGAAAGTCACCAAACTCTTCACAAATGTTTTGCTCTTCAATATGGCCAGGTGTTTTTAATGACTGTCATATAGCTTCTGTCCTTTTGTCAAGCTGCCCTCTGTCCTTCCATTAAACTTTGCATTTTACCCATTTTGAAAGAAAGTTGAAAATTTAAGTTGCTAATCTGACCTAAAGAAGATGAGTGGAAAAGACTCTTTCTGCTGCCACTGTAGAGTAAAATTCCTAAAACTTTCTTCTGCCATCTGATTTTATCTGTCATCGTGCAGAGTGCGTCATGCATTAACATTTGAGCATTTTCAGCTTCTCTGCAACGGCTCAACTAATTTCAATCAATTTTGGCATAAAGCATTTATATGTGAAAGGGAATCATTGTGAATTTCATGGTCCTTGCCCTCATCTTCTTTACACCTGGACATCAAGCAGTCAAATTTTGCTATAATTATAATCAACATAGAGACCGCTACCAAAATTGTGAAATTTATGGCCCCAGGTTCAGGGGTTCTAGTCTTAGGTCGGGGCTATGTAGATTAAATAATGAAAATGCATCTTTTCTTTTCTTGGTATATTAAACTTTTACTATACTAAGTTATGATGAGAAATGGTGCCTCTTCCAAAATTGTGAATTTCATGGGCCCAGGGTCAGGGGTTCTAATGCTAGGACGGGGCTCTGTTGATTATATAGTGAAAGAGTATGTATGTATTGAAAATCTTTTTCTCATCTCCTTGGTATTAAACAAACTAAATACATACATTGCTTTGATGATCGAGGGTTACCAATATTATTGCCTCAGGACAAGGAGTTCTTGTGTTAGGGCTAGGCTATTTAGATAATACAGTGAAAATGCATTAATTCTTTGAACATTTTGAAAATCTCTGATCGCAGATGAACTACCTACGTAGCTATGATGAGCAATCGTCCTTCTACTAAAATTGTGAATTTCATGGACTTAGGCTCAGGGGATCCTGTGGAGTACTGTAGGGGCACTACTGAGTGTTATTGATGAATATTTTTTATAAATTGAAATGAATTTTTTCTCCTACACTGCCTATGGGTATTTAGTAACCAAACAAAAGCATGTTTAGTACATAGTTATGATGAGCAATGAACTCTCATTGAAAATTGTGAATGACCTGATCTCTGGTTTAATACAGGACCCAAAATCAATTGTTGAAAAGTTGTCCATGATGATCAGCTGACCTATTAGGCCCTTGAGCCTTTTTTTGCACATTGTGATATACCAGATTACTGATTGCTACACCTCTGATTTACAATATGACTGGTAGAACTTTTTACAATAGATTATACAATGTACAGTCATATAAAATAAACCTATGTTTTTTGGACATGATTTGTGCAAATTATGTGCGGTTGGGGGAAGCTTATGTGATACCCTCAGCGTCGCTGTCCCAGGTTAAGGTTTTAGTATCTTTTTTCATTGTAAGTAGTTATATGCCCTATATTGATCATGCATTCATGGAACATGCTTCCATTGGACCAGGGGAGGTTTCAGAATGAAAAGGTTAATGTTTTGGTGCTGTTCTCATTTCCAAGTAACTATGAGCCACATGGTGACCAAACTTGCATAGGTGATACATCTGGGGATGTATGCAGCCAGACTTGCTTCAGATGCTGGATCTGACCTACATTTTCCGTATGAGTGAACAGGTTAATGTTTTTGGTACAGGTCTCATTTTCAAGTAACTATGAGCACTATAATGACCAACCTTGCATGGATGAGACATCTAAGGATGCACACAAATACACTTGATTCAGATGCTGGATCCCACATACATTTTTCAGATAATGGACAAGTTCAAAGATTCGGATGCAAGTTAAACTCCAAGAATCTATTTTTATTTGCATAAGTGATGGATGCATCAAGAGATAAACTTTCTCAAACTTGCTTCAGATGCTGGATTTGAATTACATTTTCTTGATGGGCCACTAGTTTGAAATTTTTGGATAGGTCTATTCCCAGATAACTGCACTTGCACAAATTTTGCATTTTTGGATGCAAACTTCTAGAATGTTAGTTATTTTTGGACTTTGCCTTACTTAAAAACAACATTTGTTGAGGTGAGCTCTGTAATTAACAATAACCTATGTTTATGAAAGTATTATATGATATTTGATTTTTCATGACAAAAAAAATTAATTTTTGTAAAATAGACCTTGACTTTTTTTATTTTCAAAAGAAAGAATTCTTTTCATGAATGTTGCTTAATATCATATTACCGGTACTGCTCTATGTATATACAGTACTGTAATCTTTAAGAAATGCTATTATACTGTAACAAATGTGAGAATGATATTTTCAGAAATCAACTGTCTCACATAATATTATGCAAAAATAAAGAAACTTATGGTAATTGTGATTAAAAAGAGATTTACAAAACTCTAAATTTATTCATGTTTTATAAACAGTGTATCCTAGATTTGTTATTATTACCGAGTTCCTCTTTTACAGAGTCACTTCCGCCTGGCCCCATTAAACCCAACGAAAGTTCTTTTGCTCACGACAACCTCAACTTAAAGTGGACACCTCCATCCAATACCTTCGTTACTAAATATGAAGTGATGATTGACAACATTATACAGCTTACTACAGTTAGTAATCCAATGCTCCATTTTAATAAGATATTGACTCCTGGTCAATACTACGTTGTTAGTATCGTGACAATCAGTGGTGTAAGTGATGAAAAGAGGAGCACGGCCTACAATGAGACAATCAGAATTACCCCAACAAGTAAGAAGTCGATGTTTTACTGGTAACAATTCTGATGAGAATAGAAAGTAAAATTTGTTGGGACTAAGATAAGAAAAAATATTATTCATTTGACTCAAGAGAGTACTGCAATCTGCCTTTGGTAATATTTTTCATATTTTTCTCTTCTTTAGAATCAGGTCCACCCATTAATGTAAGTTGTCCACAACATCCAAAGGACATCTCTTTAGAAATATCTTGGGCTTGCATTCTATAGGATAAACATTTAATATAAGAAAATATTAGTAACTTACCAGAGAAGGAAATCTTCGGTCTCAAGTCTATGTCAATAGGTCTTGTCTGATCAACCCATAGAACAAAGAATGGTCATAACAAAGCGGGAAAAATCCAGACCAACCAAGAAAACCAATAGAATTCAACCTTTCAAATCAAAGACCAATAAAAACCAAAATCACAATGACCACTTCCAAAATACCTGATCAATGCCCTGGGGTATATACACATATGTACAGGTAATACAGGTAAGGGAGAACTAAGGAGTGGATCTAAGTTTTTAATAAGTTAAATAAAAGTTAAAATAAATATTCTGGTAAGCTCTATAACTTTATTATATACAAATCTAACACTATTACACTCTCCTCCCGGTCGCGGAATGACGTCCACGTCATTCAAAAGGGAAACTACAATCCTGAAATGTAAAGCATAAAAATAAATAATATACAATTAAAACATTACTTTGATGATGATGAAACCAGATTCAATAAAGCCAGCTGGCAAACACTAGAGTCCACACTCTGTAAAGTTCCTTGCTTCATCAAAGCCGTAATGTAGTTTGCTCTCTGTAGCCAGTCTGGTTGCGTCACACTCTGGTTCATCATAACAAAATCCTTTGTCCATGGTGGCTTACTCTTGGCTCTTGTTGATCTTCTTGGTGCTGGTACTGGTACTTGGGTGGAAGGCTCATCCTCCTGGTGATCAGGATGTGAAGGCATATCAGCATCATCACCATCGTCATCAACATCAGACTGAGCATCTTCAATGACATCAGGCTGAGCATCTTCATCAACATCAGGCTGAGTGTCTTCATCAACATCAGCATCAACATCTTCCTCAGCATGGTCCACAGGCTCATCCTGTTGAAGAGCGTCCTCTCCTGAACCAATCACTGAAGCTTCCTCAGTCAAGGAATGGTCGTCACCATCTTGACTGGGAATATCTGTGTGGGAATCTTCTGTCTGCATTGTAGGGTAACCTACAAAAGAAAATTCACTATCAGTATCTGAAAAAGAATTCTCAATAGAAACTGTTTCTACTGGTACCTCTTTTCTCACTGCCTTCCTTCTACCTCTTGGTGGTTTTGCTGGAGGAGGTGTAGGTTTCTGTAATTTAGAACCAATTGGAAGTAAAAGATTTCTGTGGAGTACTTTGAATCTTCCTTCACCATCCTCTCTTCTGACTTTATACACAGGTATATCTTCGTTAGCTTGGGCAATGACTACATAGGGCTCATCTTCCCACTTGTCGGCGATCTTATGTTTCCCATCATATGCTACAATCTTAACCAGTACACGGTCTCCGACCTGTAAGGTAGCTGCTCGTGCTCTTAGATTGTAGTGTTCCTTTTGTCGTTGTTGGGAATGCTTGACTGCGGTGTTGGCTAGTCTGTATGCCTCTTGTAGTCGTTGCTTCAATCTGTCTACATATTTGGTGTTGCAACCTTCCTCATTAGGATGCTTAAATCCAAAGATGACATCAATTGGTAAGTTAGGCTCTCTACCAAACATTAAATAGAATGGTGAGTATCCTGTGGTATCGTTGATTGTGGAATTGTACGCATGTACTAAGGAGTTGATGTGGCTTTTCCAGTCAGCTTTCTGTGAATTTTCGAAAGTCCTGAGCATAGAAAGTAAAGTTCGATTAAAACGTTCTGTAAGTCCATTACCCATTGGATGGTAGGGGGTTGTTCTAGATTTGGAAATTTCTAGGAGTGTACATAGTTCTTTGATGATGTTGCTGCAGAAGTTGGTCCCTTGATCTGAATGGAGTTTCTCTGGAATGCCATAGTGAAGAATGAAATGATTAAAGATGGCTTCTGCAGTTATTTTGGCTGTCTGGTTACGTGTTGGTATTGCCACGGCGAATCGGGTAAAGTGGTCTGTGATAACTAATATATTCTGTATTCCTCCCTTCGCTGGCTCCAATGTTAGGAAATCCATGCATACAAGTTCCAGTGGTTGTGATGTTCTTATGTTGACCAATTCAGCTCTCTGGTCACTCGTCTTAGTCTTCATACATCTATCACAACCATCAATCCAGTTGATAACATCTTGCTGCATCTTTGGCCAATAGAATCTTTTGTGCACCAATGAAATAGTCTTGTCTCTGCCTAAATGTCCCATCTTATTGTGTAGGTGGTGTAACACAGTTGGTACGGTGGACATGGGTATAACTGATTGGTAGATGATGCCGTTCTCTGTTCTCACTTCTCGAAGTAGGATGTTATCTTTAACCTTTAATTTTGAAAAATTTCTGTAGTAGATTAAGTCAAGTTCGGTGTTCAAGGAATCCCTATCTGGTCTGGTTCCTAATTCTACATGGGTTTTCCAGAATGAAATGGTAGGGTCCTTATCGTGAATAGTCGACATGTCTAGATGATCTGCTATTTCTAAAGTTGGCTGCATAGTCTGGCAAATAGCATCATCAATGGCTAAGGTCTCTGCATATGGCTGTCCAATTTGGCATATGGCTTTGATAGAGTCGCTGTTGATGGTTTCCATGTTGTTGTTGAGTCTGGAAAGTCTATCCGCATCTGTGTTTGATTTTCCTGGTCGGTATAAAATTTTGAAGTTGAAGGAGGCCAAGGTAGAAATCCAACGATGTCCAGTAGAATCTAATTTAGCGGTACTCAAAACATAGGTTAAAGGGTTGTTGTCGGTGTAGACTGTAAATTCCTTGCCCTGTAGATAATCAGAAAATTTTTCAGTAATTGCCCACTTCAAAGCCAAAAATTCAAGTTTGTGTGTAGGATAGTTCTTTTCCGACTTACTCAATCCCCTGCTTGCATAGGCAATGACTCTATCTTTCCCTTCCTGTTCTTGGTATAAGACTGCTCCAAGACCTGTCTGGCAAGCATCTGTATGTAACTTGAACGGTATGTTGAAATCCGGGTAGCCTAAGACAGGTGGTGATGTAAGTTTGTCCTTAAGTAAATTAAATGCCCTTTGCTGTTCCTTTTCCCATTTCCATTTAGGGTCTGGTTTCTGTTTTCCTTTGGATTTCTTTCCTACAGCTATAATATCGATTAATGGTCTGGCAATTTTAGCGAAATCCTGAATAAACTTGCGGTAGTAACCTGCGAAACCTAAAAATTGCCTTACTTCCTCTGCGTTGGTTGGAACTGGCCAGTTTTTGACTTTAGACAGCTTGTCAGGGTCGGGCTCAATCCCATGTTCAGACACAATGTGTCCCACATTCTTAACTTTCTTCATGAATAGGGAACACTTCTTGGGAGAAAGCTTAAGCCCATAGTCTCTTATTCTCTGAAAAACTTGTTGTAATCTCTGGATATGTTCTCTGAAAGATTTCGAAAATATAATTAAGTCGTCTAAATAAATGAAACAAATTTTAAGATGTAAATCACCTAAACATTGCTCTTGTAGACGTTGGTAAGTTGCAGGTGCGTTAGCTAAGCCAAAACTCATCTTATTAAACTCATAAAATCCGAGAGGGCCGACTGTAAATGCTGTTCGTTCCTTATGCCGCTCATCAATCTCTATCTGATGGTATCCTGATTTCATATCGAGAACGCTGAAGTAAGTGTTTCCTGATAGCGAGTCTAATATCTCCTCAATTCAGGGCAAAGCATAGTTGTCTTTCACAGTTCTGGAGTTCAACTGTCGATAATCAATGCAGAGTCGCAGAGATCCATCACTCTTCCTAACCAGTACAACATTGGAGGAGAAAGGTGAGTGTGAAGGTCTGATAATTCCTGCTGCCAGCAACTCCTTTATGTGCGACCTGACTTCATCGATCATAGCAGGTGGAATTCTGCGGTACTTTTGCTTAAATGGTGTTGAGTCAGCAAGTTCAATTCTGTGCTTCACTTTGTCTGTTGTACCAATGTCGGTGGCACCTGTTGAAAATATATCTTGGTACGACTCCACTAAATCTCTGAATGCATGTCGTTCCTCATCTGATATATCCTCTGGTAGGTGGATTTTGGATAGAATATCCTCTAATTCTGGCGACACTGATAAAGATTCACTGGGTGTTGGTCCTGTATCCTGTATTTCAACTGGTTGAATCTCACAAATGATGCTCTTTGGTGAAACTGAGATGGTTCTAGTTGTGACATTGTTAATGGTTACAGGCATTATCTGATGATCCTCGAACAAATAAGGATGGAGAGTTGCCTCAATATTGACATCACTTGGAATACAGGATTTGTTGGATTCATGCATCATAACAATACATTTATGGTAAGGAATCTTCTTATCAATGTATCCATTGATGGTAATATTACTGTTTGGAGGGATGATCACTCTGGATGTCTCTGCACTTTTCACTAAGCCTAGCACATACCCATTCCTACTTAAGTCCTTCTCTCTAATAGTAATGCAGCGGAAGGCTAAGTACCAAGGTGTCGTCAAAGCTGCTTCTTGAAGAAATCTAGATCCATATTCCTCCTTTGTGATGTCTATCAGACTCTGTATTATGTTGGTTCCGATAAGCACAGGAACATGCAGGTTGTAGTTGCTATTCGGAACAACGAGGAATAAACAATTCTGGAGTCTCTCTAATGTTGGAATACCAAATGGTGTTAGGTTGACACACACATAGCCACTATATGGCATCAATTGTCCATCAGCACATTCTATGTTAATGGCCTCTTCAATGGAATGTAACGCTACATCTTGAAGATACTGGTCATAAAAGGACTGACTAATTGTAGATACGGTGGCACCGGTATCTAGTAGAGCTGTACACTGAATGTCATTGATGGCAACTGTAATCTCATTTGGTGTTCCTATGATTTCTGTCCTGGGACTCTTGGTCCTTGAGCCAACTCCTCGTCCCCAGGGGTTGACTTCTTGTAGTTTAAAGCTTGGCGTCTGTGATCCACCATTACTCTGCATCCTACTGCAATGTGTCCAACTTGTCCACATCTGTAGCAGGTAGGTGGCTCCTTCTGTCTAAATCTCTGAGGTTCCAGCACTTCATCCTGTGTGACTTGAGACATAGGTATCCTTGGATTCTGTTTGTATCCTCCTCTGTAACCTCTTCCTTGTCTACCTCTTTGAAAGGATGGTCTGGGTGCACTGAATGTTTGTGGTAGTCGTTTGTTGTACGTGTACTGACGATCATTCAATCCCTGCATTGCAGTGGTCAGTTGGTTAATCTTTGCCTCAAGATCATCAAGTCTATTAGTTGAGTGGTCTGCAGGTGTTGCGGCTTTTGCGGTTGCTGATTTCTTTTCTTTGACTTGAGGTTGATGCTCCATCTCAACTTTCCTCACTGCTGATCTGAGCTCATCAAAGTTAGGAATCTTATCAAAGAGATGTCCACAAATATCTTTCAGTGATGGCTTTAATCCCTTGAAGAACATTGTCCTTAGCATCTCATTGGACTGTGTATGTGCAATAAGGCCTTTCTGTATGGCTTTGCTTAGAATGTCCTCTAATCTGCAACTCCATCTTGCACATTCCTCGTCATCCTTTTGTCTAGCACTATAAAACTCAGACAAGATGTCTTCTTTCTCAGCTACCGTACCATAGATGCTATCTAGTTTCTGGATGATAACTGCTGTAGATGCCCCTGGTCCAAGATGCATTATCACACGACTTGCTTCTCCCTTCAACGAGCGTCTGATGGCATGATGGATACTATCTGGATGATATGATTCGTTGATGAGGCATTCTACTTCGTATTTCCAAACATCATATGTAACGTCACTCTTACTATCTCCTGAGAAAGTAGATATCCGTGGGAACGGAGTATAAGGCGTAGGTTTCCCAGAAGATGGTGGTGGTTGAGCTGTGTTACTTGACGTTGATTTGGTTGGAGATGCAGCTGTCTCTTTAGGCTCTTCCTTTATAAATGTAGCCGTCATCCAGTCTATAAAGTCCTGCGGACTATCAGCCTTGGGCTTCAACTTCATGGCTTTCCAGGCTATGAGCATGTTCTTCACTTCCTGCTGTGTCATCGCTGCTTTTTCAGGATTCATTGTTGAACAATTGTTTGGTAGAAACAAATAATATTGCAAAATATTTACAATGCTACAAAGTAATACCTAATATTCAAAAGTAAGCAATTGTTTATATATTTAATTTATCTCAACTGAAATAAAATTTAAATAATTCAAGGAGGGTAGTTCAGGATGAACTAATAATCTTTGAGAAAATATAAACAAAGTCAGGATATAAATAGAAAATGAAAGTAGAATGCACTTCCGCTAAGTACTGCACTTCCGGTCAATAAATGCACTCAAAATATTTAATCTTACTACTGAAAAGCAAAATACAATTTACAACCTGCAATAAGAAGACTTTCGATCTTTTGTACTATATAGAATAAATTTGGTAAACGTAAAACGATTCAAAATCCAACCTAAATTATCAGCAAATAATTTCAACACTGAAAACAAATAAGAACTTTGTCAATATAAACTTATTTTCGATCCGAATCAGCTGATTTTACTTCGATGAAATGAAGTACAAATAATAAGATAAATACGACGTTTTAAGCAGGAATATTTACCTGGGAACTTGGACTCTGTAAGATTATAACACAGAAACACAAAATCTAAATGCAAAGATTGTTGTTGAAGTTTTAAAACAAAATTAAAGTGCTGAAAACAAAAAATTCAGAAAAACCGAATCACGTTTTGTAAACTTCCGGTTTATGAATGAACGGATTTCGAGCTCGATCAAAATTCGCAAAAACAAAACCGAACTCGATTGAAATACGGTAGTGAAACCGAACCCGATCTAATTTGATACTAATGAAATAATACTAACTCTGCTCTAAATGTAAATAATAGCTACAAATGGGATTGGGGGTAATATAGGGGTTTTGGGATTAACTACCAAACAACTCAAAAACCACTGATAACACTGAAGCAACTATGACCTCACAAAATAACACGACAAACTCAAATCAACCAACTTGAACACAACCAATGTAAACTTGTAAATTCAACTACTATAGTCCTACTGTCTCGTCTGTAAAATGTCAGTTGAAAGAGATAGCAATTAAATACTAACTAATACTGGGGATGGAATAAGGGAAATATGTGCACTGTTAATTACACAACTTACCAGGCTCTCACCGAGTCACTCTCACTGCAGTACTTCTTACATTTTAAAGTTCTAATAATACCAATGTGTGCACAGTAAAAATAATAAACCCAGTTATGAGGGACTAAGACAGACAATTATCAACACTGGTCAATAAAATATTGCTAGCTAGGTAATTAGAGGCCTTTTCAAAAAAATTTCACTGATTGATTAAAGTAAATATTGAAACTTTACATGAAAAAAAATATATATATACAAAATTTAACTCTAAATGGTGCACCAAAATCTAATATCTAATACAGATTTTAAACATGCATGTAACTCACCAGCTGGTAAAGATAAATATCACAGATAAAGTTATTGCATGCAGTCTCACACTGTCAAATGCACTACACCGGTGTCACAGATGATCCTACCGAATATCACTTGTTAGGCGCGGATCAGAGTTTGTAACTTGGGAGTGTAAACACAGTCACCACGGTTAAGTTCATGGGTCATGATCTGATGAGCTCCATGGATAGGTAAAGGCACCACACACCATACACTTGTCTCCAGTCTGCTCCTGATGTATTCTTGGTCACTCAAGGCCACTGTGTCCCTACATGGGCGCCAAATGTAACAGGGGGTATGGTATGAAACACACAAACTCCTGTCAGGGTTCTTTATAATTATTTATTCACAGTGGAGTGTGCACCGATGCATCGCAGTATTCACTTTGACGATCTACGGATCGATTCATATAATTAAGTATCACGATACTTTACCGCTTTTTTTTTTATTTCCAAAAATTTCCGGGCTTAAGAATTCGAAATTTTTAGCCCTTCAGTCTGTATCATCAAGACGTTTAAACAAACACAAATAAAGTTCAAATGTCTTGTTGATACAGAATTCTAAAAATAAGCGTCAAAATGGCGTCCAACACGCCAGATTACATCAAATAAACGAAACAAATTGGCAGTAAATCGGGTGTCTGGGACGTATATTAAAAAGACGGGGCACAAACAACAGTCAATTTGAGTCAAGAAACTCTAATTCCCAGATCATTTGTTAAATTAGTTTATTTGCACACACTGTTTTTTTTCAAAATTAAATGTTCTAAAAAATTATCTAGTTTTATTTGGTTTTAAATGTATCGTGATATGTATCGGATCGCACCTAAGGTATCGTGATATGCATCGGATCGGCTAAGTTCAGTATCGTCCCAGCCCTATGAATTTTACATTTTAGCTTTTTTCTAATAAAATTCACCTGGCTTGGTATATTTTTCTTCAGTTTATATTATATCAATTTTAAACACAAATAGAGGCTCTTTTTCTTGAATAAATCTCTCTCTCTCTCTATCTTATTTTATTCTTTTTTTCCCTTTTTTTTAGAAAATGATGTGTACACACTTGCATACTTGCGAATTAGGGAATAACTATCTTCTAATTTGGTATTTGCGACCGTAAATGCTGATTTAACGGTCGCAAACTGAGTTTTACCGGCGTCGCCGGTAAAACGGATGTTTGCGACCGTTAAATCAGCATTAATGGTCGCAAATACCAAATTAGAAGTTTAGTTATTCCCATTCTAATGCAATCCATGCATTTTGTTTGTTGTTTCGTCTTGTTTTGTTGAATTTTGTTACATGAAATACGTCACGAAGCATTGTATGTTTGCGTCGTTCTATTATGACGTCACAATGAAAAAGCTTTCAAGCTCGTTAATGCTCGTTTTACTGCTTCAAACATCAGTGCATTAGCCAATCAAAGAGTGTTTTACAATACAATTGCATTAGAATAAGGTGTTACGCGCCTGAAAAGAAAAAATGAAGATGAGGGATTGAGTATATATAAAAGTTACATGCTTCGAGCTATTTTATTTTATACTTCTACCCTAGTAATTTGTTGAAGCATAGTATACAACTAACAGTAATACTGACTAACACATAATTATTAACAGTTTTCTTTAGTTGTACATATTTTAGGTTTTACTCCTGTAAGAAAATAGATAGAACGGTTTTATCCCATGTTTACACCTTTATCCCGTGGATATAGCTCATGGGATATCGTTTTCATATCCCACAGTAATGACGTCACAATGGTTTTTGCGTCAGCGTGAGGAAGTAAAATATGGCAGAGTGCTATATAAAACAGTGTATAACATTGGTTGTGAAGCATTAAACATGGGATAAAAAGAATCTCAAGGCTTGGGGATAAAAATCGCACAACTCGTTGGATAAAAATCATATCCAACTACAAATCATGGGAGATCCTTTATATACGTTAGGCTGATTCAAACTATGGTCACAAAAGACACTTGACAGTCTAATAACATTGGCTTTGCCCCCCCCCCCCCTTCTTGTCAAGATAAAAGCCCTGGGAGTGCCCTTGAACAGCACTCTTTAAATCTCGTTTTAATCAAAAATATTTTTGTAACGTAGCCTAAATCAATTCCGATTTACAATATTCAGACAAAACGAAAGTAGGTCAGCCAAGTTGACACCCCGCAAAAAAATCCGTTTCTATTTTTCAAAAGTTTATATGTGTAATCTGTTTGTCATTCAACATTTACCTTAAATTCACTGGCATCGTATAAATGGAGTATTTCATTGGTTACTCATGATGGTATGGTCATAGACCTGATGGTCAGTTTCTCAGTTCTCGCTACACTGTGACTCGGTTGTTACAGAAAAAGGGATCGGGTTCGGTGTGTCATAAACACCTTCCTGTATATATACGTCATCGAGTTTGGTTACAGTTTTACATGGTTTTGCAGAACCTTTAATCGTTTTGATTTCTGATTGACTCTGTAAACACTGTAAGTAAGAGTTTAAGAGATACATCGCAAGCAGCCAGAGAGCACGAACGTCCACGTGCACGTGAACGCCATGAAGAAATACGTGGTGGTTTGGGGGGCCACATTTTTTGTCGTGGTATGTGTGTCGCTGTATCTGATGATGGAGACTGTGTCCACCAACATGGGGAAATCTCAGGATCTGGACGCTGTAAGTAAACATAGAGATCAGAGGTCAGAGGTGGGGTGGTTACTATCAGAGTGCACAATTTTGGTAAATATGTGAAATTGTGAACAGTGAACACTGTGAAGCGTAGAGATAACTTAAACAGGTCCAGTCCAAAGACTATTTCTACCTACGTAGGTATTAATAGCTACGTAGGTATTTAAAGCTACCAAAGGTAGCTATTTTTACCTACTTTCTGCTTTACTTGCATTTTGTAGCCAAATGCAGGAACGGCGCAACATGGTGAGCACACAATTTCTTGATACAGTCACACTGATGATGAATATGACAAAAATTTTGCCAAAAAATGAAAACTTCGTATATTATCAATTTTGCATAGAAACTAATGTAAAATTGCCGAATTAGGAAGTAATCATTTTTTGGCAAAATTTTTGTCGTATTCATCATTATTGTGACCATATAAAAAAAATATGGTATTCACCATGTTGCGCCGTTTTGTCTTTTGGTCGCAAAATGCAGAAATAATATAAAGTAGGTAAAAATAGCTACTTTTGGTAGCTTTAAATACCTACGTAGCTATTAATACCTACGTAGGTAGTAGGGCTGTCACGGGTACCCGAAATGACCCGGAACCGCGGAACAATTCATTCGGTTCGGGTACGATTCTGTTTTTCCGGAATTCGGTTCGGTTCCGATTTGTATAGTAGTGTAGGTTTTACTATATAAATGGCGTCAAAAACGAGAGATTTCTTAATACATTGCAATTATAAGGTGATTTAAATAATATGGTACAATTGTTGTCTAATCAGGAAGCTACTTTAAACTAGTTAAAATGTTGCTATTTCGAAGATTAAATGAAAATATTCTTTTTGTTGTTGAAAATAATACAAATCATTAGCTTTTATTCCATTAATTACCCGAACCGAAATACCCGAAACCAAACCTAAAAAAATCAGAACCGACCCGACCCGAAAAATTTTGGAACCGTGACAGCCCTAGTAGGTAGAAATAGTCTTTGGACTGGACCTGTTAAACAGTCACGGCAAGCGGTATATCTAGTCTTCCCGACTCCCGACGGTCCCGGATTTTGGATAATTAGCGATTCCTTTTTTACCGGAGCACAGAATTTATTTAAACTTCTCATGAACATTTTCAAGGTTTAAATGACTTCATCAATGCATAAAAACTTAATGAAACTTGCGTATTTAATACTGAATCAGCAGTAACACCTGCCAAAAAGCGGTAAATCTAGTACTCTGTTATAAATGTTAAAACCAAAAACGGACTCCGATGTTTTCGTAGAATCGCGATAAAAACAACAAAATGAAGTATGATTAAAAAATAAATAAAAGGAAAAATTCAGTTACGTGCCGGATATTTTTTATGCACAAAAACGCCCACAAATTTTCATTTTTTTCCACTTGTATAGAAATCTTTGTCACATCATATATTGTGCTCTACGACCTTGACAGACATGGTTCTACCTCTAATGTTTATTTTAAATTTGATTTACTCTTTGTTGATTGATTTTAAGTTTATTCTAAATTATACCTATCCTAGGAAAACCTACACAATAAAAAAACCCTGATCAGATTGCGAGTAATATTAAACGGACCATGGTTTGTCTCTAATTACAAGTTAATTATGCTAGTAGCTTTGATTAAGCAGCAATTAAACATAAATATATATTTTTTTAATTTGACAAAAATCTCTGAACTTCCACCACTGTATCAAGTGATTAGGAAATTAATTATTATGCCCAAGCTAACACTGCTTAAATTAATCTTTTACAATAAGCAATAATGGTCTGCATAACATAGAAAAAAAATTCTATGATTGAAAAAAATTCTTAAGGAACCTGACATTAAAAAAGCTATTTTGATATTTTGGGTATTATAAATTAAAATGTTCGTATTTTTTTTACCATCAATTTCACTGAAATACTTATTCCATCTTTTTGAAGAAGAAGTGTCTTCCCAAATACATTTGTAATATCAAAATTATGATATACGAAACCTCACGTCTCCATGGTCTCCGTGCATCGCTATATGTATCGATAATTATAATTGTGAATAACTTTAAATTTAAATAAATGTGGGAGTTTTTGTGCATAAAAATTATCAGGCATATAAATGATGTTTTCCGCTTGTTTGTTGAAAAAATCATTCTTCTTTTTGCTGTTTTAATCGCCATTCTACGAAAGCGTCGGAGTCCGTTTTTGGTTTTAACATTTATAACAGCTACTAGATTTACCGCTTTTTGGCAGGTGATACTGCTGATTCAATAATAAATACGCATGTTTCCTAAAGTTTTTATGCATCAAAGAAGTCATTTAAACCAAGAAAATGTGCCTGAAAAGTTTGAATAGTTTCTGTGCAACGTGAAAAGAGAAATGAGCCTTTTCACGATAAATCTCGCACATGGGCACAAACGCTTCCGGACGGCAAACTCATTTTGTTAACATTGGTGACTTTATAACAACTATGTCAAAGCGGGAGAGTTTGAATAAGTTAAAAGTTAATGAGCTGCGAAAACTTGCCGAAGAACACGGAATTAATGTTACTAAAAAGAAGAAAGAAGAAATCATACAGGATTTATTAATATGCCAGACGTCACCCTCTGTTCTCACACCGATCGTGCAGCAAGATTCAGCTGGAGCTTCATTGATAGTACCCTCTCAGGACAGTTTACCACCCTTCAATGCCGTGATTTATGAGTCCCCAGACCATTCTTATATTCCCAAAATATCTTTCACTGATATTTACAACTTTATTATTGAAAGACCTACACCGTGTGGTAGTACAGTGAAAAATTTCAAGGGTCTAGACAGATCTGTCAAGCACTTCGAGGCTGGTGATGTGCAAGACATTAAGATATCACAGGTATGGGATAAAAATGTCATTTTGTTTTTAAAAATATTATGAACTCTTATAAACTTGCATGTCATTTGAATTATTCTATTTTACATTTTTTAAATGCATGTACAATTTACATGTTTGCCAGAAAAGAACTGTGGAGTCTGGATAATTTACAGGCAGTATTATTTTTAATTAAAACATCTGAAATTATTAATGTTATTTACGTCAATCATCCATTCAATAAATGAAGTGCATTTTCACTTAGATAAACCCATCTGTGATCTATGTGAAAGCAACATGCCAGGCTTCTATGAAAAAGCAGCAGTACCAAGTCTTCCTATGTGTGTCAACATCCAACACAGGCAAACCACATATACAGCATGGATATTGCCAGTGTCCTATAGGGTAAAATATTTAAATAATACAGTACTGTTACACTTTGAAATGCTTCTGGACTGGTTTAATGGTTTATATTAGAGTACACAAAATTACAACCCATTATTTTTCACCGATTGATATTAGTACATTACTCACTATATTATATATTTGTTTCACACCATAAGTTGTGTCACTTCCCCATATATGACTTTTAGTTTAAAGTTTAAAGTGTATGAAGAATTATGTTGAAATAGTCCCCATCCTCTCTGACTCCCCAAATATGACTACAATGAAGTTGACATGTAGGGCTTTAGGCTATTATTTGTGAATTGGTATTCATTTTTATATAGTGGAGATTATATAATTCTAAAAGGATGTGTAAAATAATGAGAAATATCATTTTCAATAAAAAAAAAAAAGCAGAAATGTTATACAATCATGTACATGTACTTAAAAAGTATATACATGTATATACTGTGTAATTATGTAATTGTTTACATGCATTATTCCTTGAAGCCTTTCTACTTTTAGGTTAGCACAGGCATGTAGCCATATAGGTGCACTTCTCTTTGCACTTAGCCATGCCAAACCTGGTGAGACATCAGGAAGTTGTACATCTCAGCCTTGTAAATGGATCATTCCCGGGTGCCAAGTGAAGCCGACTCGGCCCATGAGCTCTTTGCCCAAGAAGTCCAAGCCTCTACATACAGACACTGAAGATGATCCAGTTGCCTCTTTTGATCCTCGCCACTCGGACGACAAAAAGATGGATCTGCATAATACTCTGCAGCAGTTGAAAGACTTAAGAGATACCTTCCCACAAACAGGTAGGAATTAATAAATATTTCTAAATATCAATTCATATTATGATTTATTTGAGGAATTTAAGGATACTGTGGTTTCATCAATTTTCGTTGGCATCAATTTTCGTGGATTTTGTAAAACAGACATTTTCGAGGATACGTAATTTCGTGGACAAAGGCTTTGTCTATACAAATGAATGTCATATTTCGTATTTCAATTAACATTTGAATTCGTGGATCTGCTCAACAACGAAATCCACGAAAATTGGTGCTCAACGAATATTGATGAAACCACAGTACATGCTTTAATGCACAAAATTTCGATGAATGGATTGGTTATTAGAACCATTTTAAGCTTAGTTTGGACTTTCAGTAAGGCATGACATTCTAGACATTGCATAATTAGCTTCTGAAATTGACACTTCCTTAACTGTTGAAATGTACATTGGATAGAAATTTGGGCAAATGCCAATCAGTGTATAGAATAACTGATATTAATATCTTAACCAATGAGAATCTTTTCGCCATTTGACGACAGGCAGTAAGCATGTAGCGCCAAAAATGTCATGCCTTACAAATAGTCCAAAATAAGTGTGAAATGGTTCTTTTCTTGGACCTCAGTTTTTGATAATAATGAAACCTATAAATATTCTAATGTATTAAGAAGTTGTTTATTTTCTATGATTACCTCTTCTTTTAAATTTTATCATTACATTTTAATTAAAAAAAATTTGTCTCTTTATTGGGCCTCATTTTAAAGAAACTTTATGCATTTGTTGTTTAAGGTATGTCACACTTATGGAATATTCCTGATGCTGTCCCAGATGCTATTCAGGAGATGGAGGTCCAGGATTTTGAGGATATCATGATTACCAGGATGAAAAGTCTCATCTTCTGTGAGGGTAATGGTAAGGAAATTTGTTAATAATGTTGATTCTAAAAAAAGCATCTTAAAACATTTTTGAACAGTGACATGGTATACATTTGATCTGTACCTTCTTTTAAGTATTACACCTTATGTACATCAAGTTCTTTATTCATTTTCAAATTTCAGCACCTCCATTTGAAATTGACCATGAATTGGTAGAGTTCACTGAGAAGAGTACAAGAGATCAGAGAACATCTGACATGTGGCAGAAACTACACATTGGTCGACTGACTAGTTCTTTGTTCGGTGACGTTTTGAAAGCTGGACCCAATCCAAATTCTTTAATCAAGCAAATTGTGGAGGGTTCCAGTCTTCATAAGTAAGTTGTATTCTCAATGGTAATTCTATACATGTACTAATGTATTCTGAACTTGTGATGTAAGAAATTGTTCATTTGGTTCTGAATATTAATGTTTACCCCAAATGGGACTACAGGGATTATTAGTTAACTTTGTATTTTAATTGTAATGTAAATTTCTACAGGAAAATCATAATCCTGAAAGCAAAATATCATAATAGTAAACAGGGGGATAATAAACTTTAAATTAAAATAAAAAACATAGCAGAATTTAACCAGCAGCTTATACATGTAAACTTAATTAGTTTTTAGCATGTGACATGTCAGTTTACTGATCACCACACTTTAACATATGTAGTGTACTTATCAAATTTTTGCCACTCACAAAATAAATTTGTGAAATACATTTGTTTCCCAATGTTTGTATACCCTTTTCAGCTAATTTTTTTTAAAAGAAATTAAGTTCTGTTTTATTTCTTTAGGTATGCTGCTCTACCACCAGCTGTTAAATGGGGACAGGAAAAGGAAGCCCAGGCACGATCTGACTATGTTAATCTGAAATCTGCCATTAACGACAACTTTTCCGTCGAAGATACAGGTCTCACTTTGTGTGCAGATCATGCATTTTTGGGTGCTTCCAGTGATGGGAAGGTTTTGGATGGTGACAACATAGGTCTCTTGGAAATTAAATGCCCCTACTCCATCCAGGGAACCCAAGTAACCAGGAAGGAAGTGGGTGAAATTATTGCCATGGGATACCCCAATTTTTGCCTGGAGGAAAGTCTGGATGGGCCACGTCTCAAAAAGAGCCACAAGTACTATGCACAAGTCCAAGGGGAATTGGCAATTAAAGGATATCCCTGGTGTGACTTTGTCGTTTGGACAGACGCTGCACAAAACAATATTTGTATTGACAGGGTATATTTTGATTCTGAGTTTGTGGCATCTATGATGCCTAGACTTATTGATTTTTATATGCATCACATAGCCAAGAAGTAATTAAAACAAACACTGTATGAAATGATATGAATCATATATTCAAAAAATTTCATTATTTGTTTTCCATGAAATGAGCTAAATGAAAAATTTAATTAACTTAATTTATTTATTGACAAAAAACCCCACATGTGGCAAGAGTCATACATATTCAAATAAAGTATTCAAATCTAGTCACTGTCTTATGTTAGATGCATGACATATGAAGTTACAAATATTTCTTGTTGGTTTAACATCTGTTGGATTAAGAATTTTATAAGATATAAATGCCTTATCTAAAAAAAGTTTACAATATTCACTTCAAAGTTGTTTATAAAGAGTTGCAAAAAAATGTTCGTATTCAACATTGGTATGATGGTAAAATAATAAAATATCAAATACCTTGAAATATTAATTTGATCACAATATCAGCCAACCTCTATTTGTTATTTGTATGTACTATTCTTAATTTTAATTTAATATCTTTTTAATTACTCCTTCATTCTTTAATACACTGTAGAACAGGAATTCACATCAAAGTTCTTCTAGTAAAATTAAGTTTTTTTTCCATTCAAATTATAAGACCTCAAATAAGCTGAGAATATAATACCCGGTATTTGCATGTAAGAAAAATATCTAGTTTAAACATGTATTGAAATTGATAACTCACAATAATCAATTTTGAAATGTGTTGCACTATAATGTATATTTGGAATAAATACATGTACAAATATTAATTATTAACAAGTGGAACATCCAGATTTGTAAGCCAACAAATGACCTGAAAAATCTTGGTGATAAGTGGTTTCAAGGTTAGAGGCATAACACCATCTAAAATGTGAAAATTTTTCACTCTACCTATACTCCTCTCCACATGAATTCTTAAAGAAGCTATCTCCTGTGTTTCAAATACCTCATCTGGTGAAAACTGTGGACTAACACCTCTAAATGGGGGAATGTTCAATTTACATTTCTTTTTTTCCAACAGATCTCTTATTGTAAAGCCTTTGTCAGCCATGACACTGTCATTTTCATCTAATAAATCTAAGATACCTGAATTCATTGTCAGTTCTCTGTCTGATATCTTACCTGGCCAGCCTACAGAAACAAAAGAAATAACACCTGATGGTGTAATACCAACAAGAAACTTCACAGTTGTATGGTGTTTATAGTTAGAATATGTTAAACTCTGATTTTCAAGATTTGAAGACCTCTGTATAAAAAGCTCTGTACAGTCAAGTATAACTCTAACAGAAGAATACTTAGCTTTGAAAGATAATGGCATGGTTCTATCAATAATATCTCGAGTCGGAAATGGATTGAGAGACCTAAGTTCACAGGAGAGTAAAGAAATCCAGGTGGAAAAGTATTTCGAAAAAGTACTCTCTGAAATACAAAATCTGTAAGCTAAGTCTGATGTGAAGAGTCCGAGTCTTAATCTGATGAGTACAGCAAATAACTGGTCAATCAATCCCAATGAGCCTGTTGATACTCTCTGTCTGTCTGAATCCTGATCTGTGTTGGAACCAACCCAATACCTCATTCTCTCTGCCTTAGGTCTCAGGAAACTATCATTAAAAAATTATTATCGTCAGAGTTACAGTATTAAAGTAGAATTTATTGTGATGCAGATGTGAGATTTGGAGAAGAGGTAAACAAATACCTTAAATCTGGAAATTTTTACGTCAATTAACTCGATTTTATTTTGCGAATTCGGGTCAAAATGGTGTTGATTAATTTTTACGTTTCAAAATTCTGCGAAATTCCACTGCTTTGTTTACATTTTCATACTGGAAATTTATTAATAAGAAAAATATTTTTGCGAATGCAATGAATGCACAAATTTGCTAAAAATTTATCTACAGCAAAAATTTCCAGATTAACGGGTACTGTTTTCTTTTTTCCCAAAATGCTTTTGAAATTCCATCCTACATACTTGAAAAGCCAGGTGAACACTGCAAAGGAAGGTAGCCCAGTGTAATACTTGGTCTTTCCATCATCATTGGCTATCTTCTCTGCACTCCATTTGTGCCGATCACGTTCTCTCTTCAGATCCTCCAACTCTTTCCTCAGGGCAAGGTTCTCCTCCAGTAGTGGGTCAGGGTCACATTGTACACCTATAAATTTTGTTTTGAAAAAAAAAAAAAAATTGAGAGAGGTGTTACTTTTTTTCCTGCTGAAGACAGGTAAATATTGCAGATATATATATATATATATGTTTCACATTACAGATATTCCTTGCCTTATACATGTATATATACCTTTATCATTAAAGGTTTTTATGTCAATGTCATCTAATTTCAATGTCTCATCTGGTACGAAGGTGCTGTTGTTGTTCATATCCTGAGAGTCTGACTCTGGGGGTTGCAAACAGCAATAGCTGTGGGTGTATAAGCTAAATTCATGGTGCTGCTGCATTAAATGTCTGTCCCTAGCTTCTGCTTCATTAATTTCCTACAATTTGAAGTTTCAAGGTAATAAAATAGTGCAAATTATTTCAAACTTTAATACATGTTGTCAATCATTTTTTAAAATTCAAACATTGACAGTGTCATACAAAAAAAATCCTCCAGAATTAATTGTCATATGTTTTAAATGTAAGGAGTTGGTATTTATGAGTATTTAATATAGAATTTTACTTATAATAATCTATATATAGCTAGGGCTTCATTTTATGGGTCGGGTTAAAAATGTGAATAGGTTAATATTTTTTCTATTAAATTTTATAGTAATAGGTGAAGAGACCTAGCTAAAAACGAAGGCATATAATCATGATTATAATAATGCATTTTTCTTATGAAGATGACTATAACTATATACATAGTGTGTTTATTTATATGCTTATATATAAGCTACTTGCTGCAAATTTCTTCTGCATTTTCTCTCTTCCCTAGCTACGTCAGAGTCAGTTTGCGGTTTTTCTTTGTAGGTGAAAATTGTAGATATATAGTTCTCATCCTCCACCTCGTGGCTGTGCCACCCCCCTACGAAATGTTCAGAGCAGATTCGACTATATTCGTTCGGTGCCCAGACATCTCTGTTAATAGCACGAATCCATGCCTTTCTCTTCTTACTGCCTTTTGGAAATCTGAAAAAACTTTTGCCCTTGCCCTTTGCTTTCTCGCCTTGGCGATTAGAACACTGGTAAACAACGCAGTGAAAGACCATTACGTTGTTATTGTAAACAATCTTGGAATGCGGATGTTTTGTTGCCGTCCGGAAGCGTTTATACGCATGCGCTAAAAACAGGACCGCAGTTAACATGAAAAGGCTTATTGCGAAAATATCAAAATCCGGGACCGTCGGGAGTCGGGCGTCGGGAGTCGGGAAGACTAGATATACCGCTTGCCAACAGTCACTGATATGATGCTGGTTAGTTTGTCATAAAACAGGTGATGTGTGTCAGAGCAGGTGTATCGTCTAGTGGTGTGTTTATCAAGATGATTCACATTATTTGTTGTTGCCTCTAAAAGTGCCCAAAGTTACAAGTTTCAATCAAACTTAAGTCTTTTGGGTGTTTTGCTCTTTATTTAGGTCCAGTCCAAAGACTATTTCTACCTATATGTAGGTATTAATAGCTATGTAGGTTTTTAAAGCTACCCAAAGTAGTTATTTTTACCTTCTTTCTGCTTTACTTGCATTTTGTGGCCAAACGCAGGAACGCAGGAACGGCGCAACATGGTGAGCTCCAAATTTCTTGATACAGTCACACTTATGATGGATATAACAAAAATTTGGCCAAAAAATGATTACTTCGTATATTATCAATTTTGCATAGAAACAAATATAAAATTGCCAATTCGGAAAGTAATCATTTTTGACCAAGATTTTGTTGTATTCATTATCAGTGTGACTGTATTAAAAAATATGGTATTCACCGTGTTGCGCTGTTTGGTCTTTTGGTTACAAAGTGCAAATAATACAATAAATAGGTTAATATATTTAAAACCCATGGAAAATGAAATCTCTCTGGCAAATGCCAAATCTCACGGACAAATCTAGTCAAAAATACTGAGAGACAACGATATGGGTAAACTGACTTTCACGCACCAGGGATTTATCAAGGCTGTTTTTACTACTGGTAAACTGTACCTTTCCCCTCTTGTAAAAAGTGAAAAAATTCCCCTTTTCAGATAGAAAATTCTCTGTTTAAACAGAGAATATTTAAACATTATGCTGAAATTTTCCGTTTTTGTCCGATTGAAGTTTAACAGCATATCCTAATTTACCATCCTAGTCATTCAAACGCTTTTAAAAGAGAGAGTAGAATATTCAAGCTTCTAATTGATATTGATTGGTAAATATGTGCCATGTCCATGATGTCAAAATATACGTCTGGATTGCAGAGTTAAAAAGAAAAGTGTAGATGAGTAAGACGGAGCTTATATCTCATAGTTCGGAAGAATGGAATAACAACAAAAAAAAATTTTAGAAGTGAAACATGAAAAACAGAATTGATTTGTGATAGATATTGAGAGAAAAAAAATTAAGTATTGACCTGGTTTAATTTTTTTTTTTTTTTGTTATTTAATATTTTGTTATTTAATATTTTGTCTAAAAAGTGAAGTTTTTGTGGCCTTTGTTAAGATCTACTTTTTTTACAGAGGCTGGTGGAGGACAAGATAGCAAGGATTCGATCAGACATTTCAAAAAACCAACAAACAATCCGAGAAATCAAAGACTACGTACGCTCGATGAGTCAGGGGGACAAGTCAGTGTTAAACAAGCTACAGAGCGTTCTGGACCAACAGGAGTCGGAGGTCAAGCTTGATGACCTTTTGAAAGTCAATGAGGAGAAGGTCAAGGACACAGACAACACAGCCCTGGTGTATCGCCCCAAGGGAGGGGTCAAGCTGAGCGGCGACACTTGTAGCCTGGCCGAGGGTCCGAATCCTAAAAGTGACATACAGGTCAGTATAGAATGCAGTGTTTTCCCTAAGAACTGGCTACCAGCCAAATTGACCTCTTCAGTTGACAAAAATGCCGCTTTAAAATAAAAAATTGTTGTGAGGTCCACAGAGATTTTGTTCATAAACCTCAGTCCCTAGCCTGTTGCTACTGAACTTTAACCTTTAACTTTGAAATAAAGGGAAAACACTGAAAATGTGATGTGTATACTATATAACTGGTCAGATTCTAGCAATAATTTATTTATGTGAGGGTTAGAAGAATTAAAGTTAATTATGTAGACTGTTAAGTCGCTGTAAAAATTTTGATATATTTATGAAGTATTTCTCATTACCTGTATAAACATGCAGTCTTAAAAGTTTATAGATGTTTATCTCCATTCATCATATTTTAACCAAAGGACATAATTCTAACAGTGGTGAACAGACTTTATACTTTGAACTTAACAAAAGCGTTAATGAGATTATGTTTTTTTTATTACTATAGATGTTAAGAGTTTACGAGACCTTGCAGTTTGACAATCCTGACGGAGGCGCGTGGAAGCAGGGCTGGAGAGTTACCTACCCTGAGGGAAAGTGGAACGCCGACAACGTATTACACGTGTTTGTGTTACCACACAGTCACACCGACCCAGGTATGTAATATAGGTAATACCACACAGTCACACCGACCCAGGTATGTAATATAGATTATACCACACAGTCACACTGACCCAGGTATGTAATATAAATAATACCACACAGACACATGGACCCATGTATGTATAAATATAGGTAAAACCACAAAGTCACATCGTCCCAGCTATATAAAATAGGTAATACCACACAGTCACACCGACCCAGGTATGTAATATAAATAATACCACACAGTCACATGGACCCATGTATGTATAAATATAGGTAAAACCACAATGTCACTACGACCCAGGTGTGTAATATAGGTAATACCACACAGTCACACTGACCCAGGTATGTAGTATAGGTAATACCACACAGTCACAATGACCCAGGTATGTAATATAGGTAATACCACACAGTCATTACCCAGGTAAGTAATATTGGTAATACCACACAGTCACTCGGACCCAGGTATGAAGTATAGGTAATACCACACAGTCACAATGACCAAGGTATGTAATATAGGTAATACCACACAGTCATTACCCAGGTAAGTAATATTGGTAATACCACACAGTCACTCGGACCCAGGTATGTATAAGGAATCACTGTCTAGTTTTGAGAGTATGCCAGGGACATCAACAATAGTGGGGAACATGGGATAATGGCAAAGCCCGTTATGCTAAAATTATCCCATTTTTCCCACTATTGTTGATGTCCCTGGCATACTCTCAAAACTAGACAGTGATTCCTTATATTTCCATTTCATTGTGAAATAAAATTGTAGATTTAGACTTTAAAAATGTAGACATAGACTTAAATCACACTAGGACTTCCATGCTAATTTCAATAATCCTCGCCCACTGACGTCAAACTCAAAGGCAGCCGCAGAAGATTTACATGCATATTTGGCCTCCTTAGCGTCAGACACAGAGATAGATGCGCACGAGATTTGCATGCGTATTTGGGATCCTTAGCTCCTGACCTATCAACCTGCCTAATTTACAATCCGGCAGAATTGTCAAGAAATTAACTCCGACAACTTTCAAAGAGTTATCACAGAGAAAAAAAATTAGAAATGGAAATATAATATAGGAAATACCACACAGTCACACTTACCCAGGTATGTAATATAGATAATACCACACAGTTACACCGACCCAGGTATGTAATATAGGTAATACCACACAGTCACACCAACCCAGGTATCAGTGATTTTTCTACATTTTTTAAAAGGGGCCTGGGCCATTACATTTGGGAAAAATCGTCGACATTTGTATCAAATTGGGAAAAATAAAAAAAGTTGTAATGTAAACTTAATTGGCAGGTAAAATAAAATATGTATGTAAATGTAACATCATTCATCAATTTATTTGCTACAAAATGATATATTAAACACAGTTCTATATTTTTAACCTTTTTTAAAAATCTTTCAAAGTTGTTATTGTAACCAACCTATATCAGTATATTTCCTTTAATTTGCCCTGCCATTATGGTAGACATAAGAGGAAATCCTTCTTGTAATAGCCATGGTTTAAGATAGAATAATCTGACACGATTTATTACAAATCATTTATTTTTCAAACTAATTATTTAAGGAATAACTGTCTAGTTTGGAGAGTATGCCAGGGCATCAACACTAGTGGGAAACATGGGATAATTTGCATACACATTTTGCCTCCTCAGCGTCAGACACAGAGACAGATGTGCATGAGATTTACGTGCATTTTAGGCCTCCTTACCACCTGACCTTTCGACCTGCCTAATTTACATTCCGGCAGAATTATTAAGAAATAAACTCCGACAACTTTCAAAGAGTTATCGCAGAGAAAAAAAATTAGAAATGGAAATATTAAAGGTTAATTACCCTATCTAAACAAACTGCTGCAATACTAGTTGCATCTGCCGGATGTAGAAACAATTTGATTTTCGTGGAATCAGGGGTGCTAATACTATAGAACTATTAGTACTTGGATTTACAAATAAAGCTATGTTTCGCTGGTTAACATGCATCTTACACTTTCTAACGATGGTTATACACACAGGTTTGACAAGACCCATGTGTTTTTCTAGGTCACCCATGTAAACACACAAAGGAATCTGCTGTTCATTACTGTTATTTTAAGAGTTCCATTTTAGATAAGTCGTACATAAGAAATTCAATATAACAAAAACAACAACGCTTTTGTTTTGGGAAGCAAGCAACAAAAATTGGGGAAAAATAGGTAAGTTTTGGTAGGGGAAAGGGTCGATATTCTGACCTAAATTTGGTGTTGAAAAATCAATGGGTATGTAATATAGGTAATACCACACAGCCACAGGGATCCAGGTATGTAATATAGGTAATTAAACTGAGAAGGAGTTAAACGCAGACAACGTATTACACGTGTTTGTTTTACCCAACAGTCACACCGACCAAGGTATGTAGTAACTGTATTAGGTAATTAAACATCACACAGATCTATGTTATATAAGTCATTAAACTGTGCCCAGATAATATTATATAAGTACTCCATGTTGTTTACATGGTTAAATGTAACCTAGAAAATGTTTCAAGTACCCAGCAATTTCTGAATGTATAACTATGGTTCATAACTGTTTCTTTCTACTCTTACTGTTCTCACCAAAAATAATGGGGGGGGGGTCACAAAGATACCCATCACTTTAGAAAAAAATGGAAGTTCACTTTATTAGCTCACCTGAGCCGAAGGCTCAAGTGAGCCTTTCTGATCACATTTTGTCCGTCATCCGTCCGTCTAGCTGTCCATCCGTCTGTCTGTCCGTCTGTAAACTTTTCACATTTTGGACTACTTCTCAAGAACCGCTGGGTCAATTTTGACCAAACTTGGTACAAAGCATCCTTGGGTGAAGGGAAATTTAAATTGTTAAAATTAAGGGACATATCCCCTCGCAAGGGGAGATAATCAAGAAAAGGCAAAAATAGGGTGGGGTCATTAAAAAATCTTCTTCTTAAGAACCACTGGGCCAGTAAAGCTGAATCTTATGTGGAAGCATCTTTGGGTAGTGTAGATTCTAAATTGTTCAAATCACGACCCCCGGGGGAAGGACGGGGCCACAATGGGGAATCAAAGTTTTATATAGAAATATATAGGAAAAATCTTTGAAAATCTTCTTTTCAAGAACAACTGGGCCAGAAAAGCTGAAACTTATGTGCAAGCATCCTGGTATAATAAAGATTCTAAATTGTTCACATCATGACCCCTGGGGGAAGGGCGGGGCCACAATGGGGAATCAAAGTTTTACATAGAAATATATAGGAAAAATCTTTGAAAATCTTCTTCTCAAGAACCACTGGGCCAGAAAAGCTGAAACTTTTGTGGAAGCATCCTGGTATAATGTAGAATCTAAATTGTTCACATCATGACCCCTGGGGGAAGGGCAGGGCCACAATTGGGAATCAAAGTTTTACATAGAAATATATAGGAAAAATCTTTGAAAATCTTCTTTTCAAGAACAACTGGGCCAGAAAAGCTGAAACTTATGTGGAAGCATCCTGGTATAATGTAGATTCTAAATTGTTCACATCATGACCCCCGGGGGAAGGGCGGGGCCACAATGGGGAATCAAAGTTTTACATAGAAAGATATAGGAAAAATCTTTGAAAATCTTCTTCTCAGGAACCACTGGGCCAAAAAAGCTGAAACATATGTGCCAATGGAAAGATCATGGGATAGTGTAGATTTCAAAATGTCTTAATTATAATCAGTGGGATAGGATGGGGATGCATTATGTATAACAAGGGAGAAATCTGGTAAAGAACAGAATGGTCAACGCTTCTCGGGTGAGCGATGTGGCCCATTGGCCTCTTGTATTATAAAGATGACAGGCTTTGTGAAAAACTACATAGATTACAATTATCATGAATTTCCAATAAACAATAATTGTATAATGTTTTAACATTAATGGGTTGGGTTATATATAATAATTGAATTATGTTTGAACATTGACAGGTTGGGTTAAGAAGTTCATGGACTACTACACCCAGCAGACAAAGCCAATCTTGGACAACGTCATTAACTTCCTGGCGGCAGACAAGCGGCGGCGGTTTATATACGCTGAGCTCTCCTTCTTCTCTTTATGGTGGGAGTCACTGAGTGCCGATAAAAAGGAGACCGCAAAACGGTAAACATGTGGTGTGAATGTATGTACACTGCAAAATGGTAACCATGTGGTGTGAATGTATGTAAAAGAAACAAATTGGTAACACCGTGGTGTGAATGTGTTTACACTGCAAAATGGTAAACATGTGGTGTGAATGTGTACTTTAAAATTGGAACTTCCTATAATTACACCGGCTTTGGCGCAGACAGCAATGTGTTAATTCTTGAAAACCGCTAAGAAATCATTTACATACAATCTAATTGAAATTAGATGTTAGATCCGCTCGCATACTCGCTACACTAACATCTAACAACATCCCATTGAGGGTCATGTCAGAGGTCAAATTTGGAATGACTCTAGACTTGTTCACTTCAACAATATACAATGATTTTGCCAGCGACGATTTGATGGGTTGATAGAATTTGACCTCTGATGTGACCCTCAATGGGATGTTGTTAGATGTTAGTGTAGCGAGTATGCGAGCGGATGTAACATCTAATTTTAATTAGATTGCATTTACATATAAAATACATTGAATGAACATGTTAAGTGCTAATTCCTGATTATGCCAACAACTCCTTGCCAAGTGACTGTGCTGTGTTTTCGCTAAATGGTGAATATGCCAAATCATGTACATGTACAGCAGCATGAATTGTGAGGAATTGAAGACTTTGTAAGCAGAATGATCATGTTCAGATTATTTTTGAAGAAAGTAGAATGATTTTGTCTATTTTTCAGACTGATAAATAGTAGACAGTTAGAGATTGCCAATAGCCACAGGAGGACGGGTGATGATTACGTCGTGATTTTTTTGTCTATATTTCAGTCTGAATGATAACAAACAACCAGAGATAGCCACAATGCAGGGGGGTGAAAGTTTGATGTTTTTTTGTCTGATAGCTAATGGTTAGCTAAAGATAGCCACAGGGGGATGAAAGATCATCATGTCTTGGTTTTTCAGTACTTTGATTTTATGTCTATATTTGATCATGTTGAGCAAGTTGACTTTCAGACCCTTCAGCACTTTGATTTTGTCTATATTTCAGACTTATCAATGACGGACAGCTAGAGATAGCAACAGGGGGATGGGTGATGAATGACGAAGCTAATGCCCACTACGCAGCGATGGTTGACCAGTTAATAGAAGGGAACCAGTATCTTCACGGAGCAACAGGTAACACGGCAGACAGTAAAACATTGTAGATTTAGGGAATGACTATCTAATTTTATATGTCATCAGTCTGTATAACACAGATATATACAGTATACATAATTTTTTATTATACCTCTGTTTATTTTTTCTATATAAAAATAAGACGAATAAACATGCTATTTTTTCTAAACAGTCTCTACCGTGAAATAGTTTTTGTGCTATTTGCCCATGGTGAATAGTCCTCAAACTATTCAACAGCAGCATTCGATTTCCCTCGCTTTTCATCTCTGAAAAACTTCTGATTTTTACATGGATTGTGACGCGTATATATTATGACGTAACAAAAGTTAAGTCAGCACCGGTATAATATGGAATATCATAATTGTGTGTACCCTGGACTTCCAAAAGTTAACAAAAGTTAAGTCAGCATCGGTATAATAAAACACCTATTTACTGACTATTCGGACAATAGCAAGTTTATCGTCCCCCTCGACAGCAAACTATTTCCCTCGGCTGCGCCTCGGGAAATAGTTTGCTGTCTTGGGGAACGATAAACTTGCTATTGTCCTCATAGCCAGTAAATAGGTGTATAATATGACATCAGTCTG
>PRKT01000509.1:351025-399631 GCA_003671525.1 Saccostrea glomerata | reverse complement strand
TTTTCATAATCCATAGCTCTGAAGACTCTGCGAAAGCTACAGTGTTGATGATGGACCTTGAAAACAGATTTCAAATGAAGTGTTGCTTTGCGGATCGGGAATTCCTTCCAGGAACTGAAATTATAGAAAACATAATAAATTTCATGTATAAGTCGGATAGAATTTTAATTTTGTTAAGCCCAACTTCTGTAAGCAGTGGTTGGTGTTGGCAAGAATTACAAGAAGCCTATAGAAAGAATGTCCAGGAGAAACGGAATTGCATTATTCCAGTTCTTCTGGAAGATGCGGAGGTACCAAAACTATTACGGAACATTACATACATAGATTTTCAAAAGGAGACAGATCCCGCCGAAAAAATAAACAAAGTATTTGGACATCAATCCAAATTGGATCAATTGCTTACTACTAGTACAAGTAGTTTGAATTATCATGAATTGCCAATTATTCCATTTGACATCTCAGTAACTGATGACGAGGATTTCACTGATTTGGAAGAAAGTCTAGAATTTATGAAAGAAGAAACACAAGTAGCAGCCCTCCAAGAGTATTTTGATGAAGCATTAAGTAAAAAGGATTTAAAACGTTGTCAGTGTATTTTGGAGAATGATCATACTCAACTAAGTTTGAATAACCTTTTGAACTTTTGTCTAGATTTACCTACAGAAGAATATAATGAAGAGTTAGTCGAGCTGGTATTCAAGAAGCTTGAACATGTTCTTTCCCTGACTGATTATAAGAACTGTTACCGAGCCGTCTGTTGGAGAGACATTACGTGTCTTGTCGCTGAGTTCAACAAACTGGGATGCCAGAAACTTCTGAATGCTTCTTTCGTATGTGGCATTATTTCGGATATGAAACTGGTAAATTCTACGGCGGAGAATGTCTCGCTCTCCAACATTTTGAAAGGCACGAAGTTGGATTACGGAGACCTTAAGCTATTTCTAGACAAAGCCATTTCTACAGAAAACATAAAGATTCTCGAAATTTTGCTTTCACTCATTCCCATTATACCATTCAAACAGTTTTCCCAGTTGATTTTAATTATGGATGAAGAAACTTGCATTGAGTTACTGCAGAGAGAAAATTACGAAGATCAAAACAGCTTAGAAGAAGCTTTATTTCAAGCGTGTATCGGGGACATGAAAAATTTGACGAAAGTGATCTTAAAGCAAGGAGTAAAACTGCGTCCAAATTTTCTATCCAAGGATTTTAGTTCCGGGATAGTAGAAATTTTAATTCTTAACTACCGATGGAGTTTAAGTGAACTGAAAGAAATGGAGAAATTTTTGAAGGGGCCAAAATGCAGAAGATTGCTTCGAACCGAGATCCAAAAACTGTCGAGTCCCCCCACTGATGGCTGTACAGTTTTGTATGAAAGAAGTGCAAGCTCATGTGTTAAGGAAAGGTTTCCACAATAAAACATCTGATTTGTCCTAATTATGAAAACTAGACGTGAGCACTAGTATATATTGTCGTGAGAATAGTTAACGTTAAAGTAAGCAAAGTCATCAGCTGATCACTGCAGGAGTTCTATCAGTTTTGGAATCTCGGCACTCTATCTGATAACTGTATAGACCTGAAATGATTAAAAACGACAGAAAAAAAGAAAATGCGGTGTGTTAATAAACCTTAATTATCAAATCAAGATTCTGCCAAATGCATATCATTTATTCAAATCATTCAAAAGAATAATTCAAACAAATAAATTTAAAAAAGAAATAGAGAAATATTTATATTGATTAGTTCGAGTCAGTTGTTTGCTAGGTCGCCACGAGTTACACAGGATACTGTTTCTTATCTGTCTATGCCCTTTATCTGCCGTCCGTTTTTCGTAAATAAGCTACTGAACTTTTTCAGTTTCACTCAAATCGTTTAAGTTATTTCTATCACTTTGATTATAAGGGTGTGACCTAAATCATAAAAATAAAAAAAAATTTCCTTGACACATTCTTTGCTCGGTTTACCCTTTGCACTACAGTTGCTTGAAATGTCATTACTGCATGGTGACGTAAAAATAGCCTATAATGAGGACATCTAAACACTTATATTCCAAGAACCTGTATATTTTATCCATATCCCAACCCTTTATAGTCATCAGGTTTTGAATTTCTTGTATGTTAGCAAAAACTTTAAAACAAGCTAGTTTATTGGTCTGTAAAGACAGCTATAAATGGTTGGGATGTGGATAAAATACACAGGGTGATTGCAAAATATGTTTAAGTGTAGGGAGTGAAAGGCAGTTGATTGACCACTTCTGAAGATATTGTCCCCAACTGTGCGCAGAAAAACTTGCGCCGTAATTTGCACATTTTTGGCATACATGTGGGGATTTGTAGCGTTATAGTCATAGACTTAAATAAAACATAACACTTAATTCGGTTTCACAGCTAGGCTGGTTGGAGTTGCCTGGTACTTTGCATATCGAAAATGTGAAAATAAAGAAGATAAACTCATTTTTTCAATAGTTCATGTACTAGTTTATAGGAAGTACTTGAAATAGTTTGACAGACTAGAGACATTTAAAGGGAAACTAATTACATGTACTATAAAGGCGTTTACTCTTCCATTTTTTTCAAAATGAAAAAAAAATCACTCGAGGTCCTGAAGTTTATTTATATCTGAAAATCCAGCTCATTTGGTACTTAGTTATTGAATAGTTAAATGTAGTAGATACACTGTTGTTTATTGTTTGTGATTCTTTCATTTGTATCTTTAATGTAGGTCTGATAAACCGAACTACATGTATATTGCATCATCAGAAGCAACACAAAACATGCAAAAAGAAAGGGGAAAAGTTTGGAACGCCATAGCTGCCTTAAGGTCAATTATTGATGATATGCAGTTGTTAAAACATTATATGATGTGGTTATATCATTATGTTGCGGTTAAAACATTATATGATGTTGTTAAATCATTATATGATGTGGTTAAAACATTATATGATGTGGTTAAATCATTATATGATGTTGTTAAATCATTATATGATGTGGTTATATCATTATATGCAGTTGTAAAATCATTATATGGTGTGGTAAAATCATTATATGATGTGGCTATATCATTATATGATGTGACTATATCATTATATGATGTTGTTTAATCATTATATGATGTTGTAAAATCATTATATGATGTGGTAAAATTATTATCTGATGTGGTTAAATCATTATATGATGTGGTTAAATCATTATATGATGTGGCTATATCATTATATGATGTTGTAAGAACATTATATGATGTGGTTATATCAGATAAAAAGAACTAATATGAAGTTCGTCACACACATATATATATATATACATAGCCATCAAAAAATATATTGTCTTTTCAAAATGGCGGATTCTGCAATGAAAAAAGTTCTCAAAAAACTTCATTTAGAGACTGTTTACTCAAACTTTGAAAAGGAGAAGATAACACCAGACATTGTTGGAAAACTCTCCATGGCTGAACTGCAAACTTTGGGAATAACCAACAGTTCTGACATGATGAAGTTGCGTACTGAGTGTGTGAAGTATGGAAGTTGTAAACCAAGCAGAGTTACAATGGATGGAGGGGCTCCTGAATATGACATTCCTAAATGCACACTTGAAAATCTTCTGGAAAATGGTTTTGAGATATCTGAAATTGCTAACCTTTTGTTGGTTTCACAGAGAACAATATACCGGCGAATGAACAAGTATTCTTTAAGTAAAAAGGCTTTTAGTGATATAACAGATCAACAGCTTGATATCAAAGTGCTAAAAGCAAAGACTGATTTTCCATTATGTGGTGAAAAAATGTTGAAACAAATCCTAGAACAAGAAGGATTACACATTCAAAGATGGCGAATCAGAGATTCTATACACCGAACAGACAAAACAGGAGTAGCGGAGCGAAGAAGGAGACGGCTCCACAGAAGAGTTTATAACGTCATGGGACCAAACCATTTGTGGCATATTGACACAAACCATAAACTAATCCGATGGCGATTTGTGATTGTGGGTGGTATTGATGGTTTTAGTAGAATGATTATGTTTTTAAATTGTTCTGACAACAACAAGTCAGAGACTGTTCTCCAACATTTCTTAGAAGGTGTGAATAAGTATGGTGTACCTCTACGAGTTCGCAGTGACAAAGGTCTAGAAAATGTTGGAGTAGCAGACTATATTTTAGCAAAAAGAGGACTTGGTGGAATGATTACAGGTAGAAGCACACATAACCAAAGGATAGAAAGGCTGTGGCGTGATGTCTTTGAAGGTGTTCTTAGTTACTTTTACCACTTATTTTACCACTTGGAGGATATAGGAATACTCGACTGCTTGAACAGCACACATTTGCAAGCACTTCACTACATATATATGGCAGAAATTAACAGAAAGCTTGATGTGTGGTCTAAAGCATGGAATTCACATAGAATTAGAACTGTAAAGTCCACCCCACAAGCTCTGTGGATGTCTGGACAAATACAGAACCCTGTAGGGATGGACATCGGTCAAGACGTACATGAGGACTTAATAAATGATGACCTTTCTGATGTAGAAGAAAATGAAAGACCAATATTTGACCCTCTAAACTCTACCTTCAATGACCGCTGCCAACAAATGTTGTCAGACGAAATTTCAGTTCCGCAGTTTCAAAGAAATTTTGGCATTGAAGATTATATAACAGCTTTGAGAGTTATTCAAATGTTCAATGATTAAGGTCACAAATGCAAATTTGATAATCTAAAAAGTATGGATTACTTTCTTCTTCGAGTGAAAACTAGGATTTTAAAGAATCAAAAACATGAATTATTGGAATTTGTACCTGTAACAAATAATAAATTGGCTAACTAGCAATGAATTTTTTTTTTTTATAATTTTCATTAGAATACTTTAAGAACCTTTAATACACATATGTTCTTGTATCTTTGACAATACAAACTGACATCAATCATATTGTGATCAACATTCATATATACAATGGAAGCATATGTTCAAAGAAATGAAGGAAAAAATGCTCAATCTTTGTTGAAAACCTTTTTTTGATATTAATTACAATGATGTGACTCCTCCATTGCAGAACTTTTCATTTCCACAGCCTTTACAAAACATCTGAAAATTTACCACACACATCAATCATATCCCATTTGAATTGTTGACATGCAATACTTATAACTACCAGTAATAAGAATTTTGAAGAAAAAAATGTTGGTCTGCATTTTGAAAAAAATAAATTTTTTCCTCTTAAGTGAATGTGAAGTGATTCTTATCATTGAAAACATCTTTCAACAAATATATCAAATTACACGAAAACATCATAAAATCTTCATGTACATGTTCCTGTTTACAAAAATAGCACTATTATAAAGCATCTTTCAGAATGTGCAGTTAAAGTCAACTCGATTGTCCCAAGGAACGCGTGTGTCGCCTGCTTTAGCATTATCATTAAAGACAAAACTAAATGGTGGTTATCTTTATTTTAGATATTTAACTAGCACTATAGATTAAGCAACAAAAAAGACAGACAGAGGATCTGACAGACAAACAAAAAATGATCCCTTATGCTCTACAAATGACACAAGAATTCAATACAATCCATAAAAAGTATTCATAAATGCATAGTCATATAGCCGAAAAAGTTCCTCCTCCGAGGGTAAATCTACATCAGCTGTCGGTCTTGGTAACCTCAATGTATTGATGCATGTGTTTGCAGTTGGTATAAAACCTGACTTTGACTGCGATTCAACAAAATCTATAGATGGGTGTAGTATGAATCCAAGCACGGGTTCTTCTGGCGTACCCGTTGTAAACTGTAAAACATGCTGTAAGGACACAGTTCCTCTTCTGCCACCTGAAAAGGGAATCATGATTGAAAATGTAGATTTAAAACAGAGTAAAAGGCCATGTTACTTACAGCTGTAGTTTTAATTTTGTTTCTTGGTTGATTTTTCAAGACCTAGTCTCCAAAAACTACTAGTATCCTCAAACACCATGCTATAGTATTTGATGTTAACTATAAATATGACTTATGATAAATATCGCTGTTACCAACCTACTTGAAATATTTGAATAGTAATGTCTTTATTGTTTTCTTCACAATACCTTTGTTTTATTGAATAATGTTGCTTAAATACTAGTATCTTACTTGCAATTTCTCGTAGGTATTTCATGAAGGCTGCATACATTGTATTTTCATAGCGTCTTGTATTGGATCCCTCTTCTGCAAACTTTGGTTGCAGAAGTTGGATAAGTGCCTTTACTGTTAAACAGCTCGTTGATGGTTGTAGTAAATATCTGAACATAGGCAACCTTACGCCAACCTAAAATTTTTAAGTCCAATTGATCAATAAAAATCATATACACATCAAAAAATGTATACAAAGTACCCCAAAATAGCTGAAGTCAGATTTTAAAAATTATCTACCGTATACAGTCCCAGTGAATCGAGACCAGCTCTCAAATTTGTGATGCATTTAGAACTGGCAGGCACCTCTGAAAATACAAGACTGTGTAACTCCTCATCAAAGAAACGTGGGAGTTTTCCATTTTGGAGAATGCTCAAAGCTACAAATGTAAAAATATATCTATCTATACATATTTTATGAATACCGGGTAAAGGGAAATTAACGTGAGCTACTTCAATGAAAAATATTTCACTTAAGGTTTATGTATGATTGAATATTTTTTTGGTAATGAATTTACAAAGAATGTTTATAAAAATATTTTAGTCCATTTACGATTTAAAAAGTGTATCACAATATTTTACAATAATAGATTCACAATGAAGAAAAAATTTACAACAATGATTTTACCAAGAATTTTTCCAACTGTTGTGTAGTCTTCAGCCATATGCTCCCTGATACCATGATCGAAGTATTTTTCTTTTATCTCCTTGAGGGCCAGCTGAAAAAAACTCTTTTCTGGGACCACCATAGTCTGCTGCTACCTATAAACGATACATTTATATATATTTATGTGCATAACATGATAACAGTATATGCATACACATGTACATGTTTGGATATACATGTATATTTACATGCATAGAAAGACATACAACAATTTACTAAAAGGAATAGAAAATACAAATAAGACATACATTCAAATACTTGGTTTAATTCCTTGTGTATAATTAGCTTTTTTAATTTATACACTGAATTAATAGATTTAAAATCAAAAAGATTATATATTGAAATACTATGTAGTATGAAGTTGCATATAATTCATGCAGAAACATACCTCTCCATAAAATTGTACTTCTAGAGTGAACCTTAGATCATCTATTGCTGTAATCTCTTCGAATGCGGTTGTCAGTATATTAGATCTGTCCACACAAATGTAGTAAGTTTGGCCTTCAATGGTCTGGGAAGGATCATCAATGTCTAATTTTCGTCCAGTAACCAAAACGGACTGTAAATATCGTAAAATATCCACAGGATCTTGTATTTGCTGTGCAATACAATACTGAACTGCTCTTGTAGCTGTATCAATAATGCTTACTGGCTGATCATCTTCAATGGACACGATTTCAGCATTAGGATTTATATTTAATCCTCGTTCACTAAAAGTATTTGAGTAGCTCGGTTCATCCATAATGAATAGTAATTCAGAGCTTGCAGAAACAGCAGCTGTTGTTTCCACGTATGTAGTGGAATTTGTAGCAGTGTCCAGTAAAGGATCTGGCAAGTCATCTGTCTCCTCTAGATCTGGTGTGTTTATTACTTGTTCATTTTTCTCCTCTTTAGATTCATTAGATTCTCCAACACATGATTGACAATGTGCTCTTAGCTCTGCCATTGAAAATGAGTCTCCACATTGCTTGCATGTTTCGGTTGCCAGTGATTTGGAACTTTCCAATTTTTTCTTTTTAGATTCAGTTGAGAGATTCATTTGTATTGGTCTGATATAAAGTTTTCCTTGTGAACCAATGCAAGCCTTCAGATTCCTAACAGACCATTCAATGTCAATTAAAGTTAAAATTCTGCTGTTTGATTGACTTCTCATCAATTCAAATCCACCACAAGTCTTCAATTGAGGAAAGCCAAGACATTCATCATTTTCGTCAGTTTCTTCAGATGAAAGTTTTTGTATCACTTCTGTCTCTCCGTCCATCAATCCAAATTTCATTTTTTTCAGGCCCAATCCTGCTTTTAATAAATGTTCTTTTTCATCTGCAGTGGGGACTCTGGTACTGTTTTTATCAGACAAGCACATCACTGAAACTGTCCAACCTCTGTATGAACGTTTGTTGTCTTGCACACATTTATCAGGATCTGTAACATCCTTCCTTTTCCTACTAGTGCTAGATCTAGAAAATAGCAAATTTCTCTGTCTCCTTAAATGATCCACACCTAGCTCATTTTGTTCTGGTGCTGATGGTCTGCTTGTGGAAGGGGTTTGTTGATGTGACGAGCAATCGCGTTTTGTTAATTCATTCACTTTTTCTCTCAGTCTTACCCGTTCCCCAATGGTTGTCACTCCAAGACGACTAAGCTCACCATCTGTCAAGCTCTGAATGTCGCTGATGTCTACTTTTTCCTCATGAAATCGGCCAATAAGATACTGTAATTTCAATTCTTCTAACAAAGAATCAATGCTGGACATACTTGGAGTAGACATTTTACTAAATTAAAAATGTGAAATAAAACCCAAGTTTGTTGAGTCTGGGAGATAGCTTTGTTTCAAACGGCATTATATAACTTATGGACTGGAGGTTCAACAAGTAGCGCTAAACTTATCTTTCAGCAAAAATTGGAAGTACAATTTCTTGTTTTCATTTAAGAATTTCATTTTTATATGATTTTGATGTTAGACTTCAAAATCTATCTGACCAATGGGGCATAATACATAAACCATTCAAAATCTGATTCGACTCCAGACTCCATTCTTAAAAAGCCTTCCTTGTCTCTAGCCGTTGCATTACATATTGCCATTACATAAATGTCAACATGTTAACCCAGTTCTAGGAGACTCGGAGATCGGGCTAAATTGGCTTTCACCAAGATAAGGTTACAGGTGCATCTCAATCTCCAGTAACTCATTGGGAACTCATTAATTTAAAATGAAACAGATGTACAATGTATTTCAAAAACTTATTAAATTAACAAATTGATCAATGGGACATTTTATACTTTGTCTATGCAGACAATATCACAAAATGAGCAAATTTAATATAAGCATGCGATCAAGTCTGTATGCAACTTTTTATCAACCTATGCTATAAATCTATTCTAACGAATATGGGAAACAGGAATTATTAAACCTCATTAGCAGGCTTAGAAGGGACTCAATGACAGATAAGGATTAGCAAGATCTGAGCGTGGAGGGGTAAATTGGCCTACATTCCAAAGACAATTTTAAATGTCGTATTGGGTTACAGGCACATTCCATTTCATTTTACTGCCCTCAGTGGTAATGACTCATACAACAACATCATATAAAAATACAACATCATATAATGATGTGACCACACCATATAATGATGTAGCCACATCATATAATGAAAAAACCACATCATATAATGATGCAACCACTGCATATAATGATGTAACCACTGCATATAATGATTTAACCACATCATATAATGATTTAACCACATCAGATAATAATTTTACCACTTCATATAATGATATAACCACATCATATAATGATTTTACGACATCATATAATGATATAGTCACATCATATAATGATATAGCCACATCATATAATGATTTTACCACACCATATAATGATTTTACAACATCATATAATGTTTTAACCACATCATATAATGATTTAACAACATCATATAATGATTTAACCACATCATATAATGATATAACCACATCATATAATGATTTAACAACTGCATATCATCAAAAATTGACCTTAAGGCAGCTATGGCGTTCCATAGTCTATGGCGTTCCATAGTATGGTTTACTTCCATCGCTGACATCGGATCATTGTGCAAGTTTTATTTTTTTTTAAGGATTGTATTTTAAATCTACCTGGCTTCACAATTTTATAGTGGCAATTGAAGCATGTATATTAGTACGTGACCTCTCTAAGAGTTTTCTATTTTCGTTCGCCACTAAGGAAATAAGGATGTAATAAAAGTGCACTTCATTGTAATTTAAATTGACAGACCCAAAGTTAACGTTAAGTATTCAATACAGTATAAACAAGCTGTTATGGGTATGAGTTCATTTCTCTGTATTGTAAAAAGAAACTAGAGAATAATGGCGGATAAAAAATACGAGTACGATCTCTTCATAGTTCACAGCTCTGAAGACTCTAACAAAGCTACGGAGTTGATGATGGACCTTGAAAACAGACTTGTAATGAAGTGTTGCTTTGCGGATCGGGAATTCCTTCCAGGAACTGAAATTATAGAAAACATAATAAATTTCATGGATAAGTCGGATAGAATTTTAATGTTGTTAAGCCCAGCTTTTGTAAGCAGTGGTTGGTGTTGGCAGGAACTACAAGAAGCCTTTAGAAAGAATGTCCAGGAGAGACGGAATTGCATTATTCCAGTTCTTCTTGAAGATACGGAGGTACCAAAACTATTACGGAACATTACATACATAGATTTTCAAAAGGAGACAGATCCCGCCGAAAAAATAAAAAAAGTATTTCGACATCAATCCAAATTGGATAAATTCCTTACTACTAGTACAAGTAGTTTGAATTATCATGAATTGCCAGTTATTCCATTTGACATCTCAGTAACTGATGACGAGGATTTCACTGATTTGGAAGAAAGTCTAGAATTTATGAAAGAAGAAACACAAGTAGCAGCCCTCCAAGAGTATTTTGATGAAGCATTAAGTAAAAACGATTTAAAACGTTGTCAGTGTATTTTGGAGAATGATCATACTCAACTAAGTTTGAATAACCTTTTGAACTTTTGTCTAGATTTACCTACAGAAGAATATAATGAAGAGTTAGTCGAGCTGGTATTCAAGAAGCTTGAACATGTTCTTTCCCTGACTGATTATAAGAACTGTTACCGAGCCCATATACTGACAACCGCGTTCGAAGAGATTACAGCAATAGATGATCTAAGGTTCACTCTAGAAGTACAATTTTATGGCGAGGTATGTTTCTGCATGAATTGTATGCAACTTCATACAACATAGTATTTCAATATATAATCTTTTTTATTTTAAATCTATTAATTCAGTGTATAAATTAAAAAAGCTAATTATACACAAGAAATTAAACAAAGTATTTTAATGTATGTCTTATTTGTATTTTCTATTCCTTTTAGTAAATTGTTGTATGTCTTTGTATGCATGTAAATATACATGTATATCCAAACATGTACATGTGTATGCATATGCTGTTATCATTTTATGCATATAAATATATACAAATGTATGGTTTATAGGTAGCAGCAGACTATGGTGGTCCCAGAAAAGAGTTTTTTCAGCTGGCCCTCAAGGAGATCAAAGAAAAATACTTCGATCATGGTATCAGGGAGCATATGGCGGAAGACTACATAACAGTTGGAAAAATTCTTGGTAAAATCAATGTTGTAAAATTTTCTTCATTGTGAATCTATTATTGTAAAATATTGTGATACACTTTTTAAATAATAAATGGACTAAAATATTTTTATGAACATTCTTTTATAATCAAATTGTAAATTCATTACCAAAACAATCTTCAATCATACATAAACCTTAAGTGAAATATTTTTCATTGAAGTAGCTCACGTCAATTCCCTTTACCTGGCATTCATAAAATATGTATAGATATATATATATATATATACATATTTTTACATTTGTAGCTTTGAGCATTCTCCAAAATGGAAAACTCCCACGTTTCTTTGATGAGGAGTTACACAGTCTTGTGTTTTCAGAGGTGCCTGCCAGTTCTAAGTGCATCACAAATTTGAGAGCTGGTCTCGATTCACTGGGACTGTATACGGTATACCATTTTTTAAAATCTGACTTCAGCTATTCTTGGGTACTCTGTATACATGATTTTTATTGATCAATTCGAATTAAAAATTTTAGGTTGGCGTGAGGTTGCCTATGTTCAGATATCTACTACAACCATCAACGAGCTGTTTAACAGTAAAGGCACTTATCCAAATTCTGCAACCAAAGTTTGCAGAAGAGGGATCCAATACAAGACGCTATGAAAATACAATGTATGCAGCCTTCATGAAATACCTACGAGAAATTGCAAGTAAGATACTAGTATTTAAGCAATATTATTCAATAAAACAAAGGTATTGTGAAGAAAACAATGAAGACATTACTATTTACCGTATATACTCGCTTATAAGTCGGTTTTTGGGGAGTTAATCTCTAGTCCAAAACTCTTTGTCCGACTTATAGGCGAGCTATGAAAAGTATAGTTTTATATGAGGTCAGTCCATCTGATATGCAAGCTTATTGAATACAACCGACTTATAGGCGGACCGACTTATAGTCGAGTATATACGGTAAATATTTCAAGTAGGTTGGTAACAGCGATATTTATCATAAGTCAGATTTATAGTTAACATCAAATACTATAGCATGGTGTTTGAGGATACTAGTAGTTTCTGGAGACTATAGGTCTTGAAAAATCAACCAAGAAACAAAATTAAAACTACAGCTGTAAGTAACATGGCCTTTTAATCTGTTTTAAATCTACATTTTCAATCATGATTCCCTTTTTAGGTGGCAGAAGAGGAACTGTGTCCTTATAGCATGTTTTGCAGTTTACAACGGGTACGCCAGAGGAACCCGTGCTTGGATTCACACTACACCCTTCTATAGATTTTGTTGAAGCGCAGTCAAAGTCAAGTTTTATACCAACTGCAAACACATGCATCAATACCTTGAGATTACCAAGACCGACAGCTGATGTAGATTTACCCTCGGAGGAGGAACTTTTTCGGTTATATGACTATGCATTCATGAATACTTTTTATGGATTGTATTGAATTCTTGTGTCATTTGTAGAGCATAAGGGATCATTTTTTGTTTTTCTGTCAGATCCTCTGTCTGTCTTTTTTTGCTTAATCTATCATGCTAGTTAAATATCTAAAATAAAAATAACCATCATTTTATAGTTTTATCTTTAATGATAATGCTATAGCAGGCGACACATGCGTTCCTTGGGACAATCAAGTTGACTTTAATTGCACATTCTGAAAGATGCTTTATAATAGTGCTATTTTTGTAAACAGGAACTTGTACATGAAAACTTTATGATGGTTTCGTGTAATTTGATATATTTGTTTAAAGATGTTTTCAATGATAATGATCACTTAACATTTACTTAGGAGGAAATTTTTTTTTTTTTTAATGCGGACCAAGATTTTTTTCTTCAAAATTTTCATTACAGGTAGTTATAAGTACTAGTATTGCATGTCAACAATTCAAATGGGATATGATTGATGTGTGTGGTAAATTTTAAGATGTTTTGAAAGACTTTGGAAATGAAAAGTTCTGCAATGGAGGAGTCACATCAGTGTAATTATATAAAAAAAAGTTTTTCAACAAAGATTGAACATTTTTTTCCTTCATTTCTTTGAACATATGCTTCCATTGTATATATGAATGTTGATCACAATATGACTGATGTCAGTTTGTATTGTCAAAGATACCAGAACATATGTGTATTAAAGGTTCTTAAAGTGTTTGAATGAAAATTAAAAAAAAAAAATGCATTGCTAGTTAGCCAATTTATTATTTGTTACAGGCACAAATTTCAATTAAATTCATGCTTTTGATTCACTTTTTTTTCACTCAAAAAATAAAGAAATCCATACTTTTTAGATTATTAAATTTTCATTTGTGACCTTAATCATTGAACATTTGAATAACTCTCAAAGCTGTTATATAATCTTCAATGCCAAAATTTCTTTGAAACTGCGGAACTGAAATTTCGTCTGACAACATTTGTTGGCAGCGGTCATTGAAGGTAGAGTTTAGAGGGTCAAATATTGGTCTTTCATTTTCTTCTACATCAGAAAGGTCATCATTTATTAAGTCCTCATGTACTTCTTGACCGATGTCCATCCCTACAGGGTTCTGTATTTGTCCAGACATCCACATAGCTTGTGGGGTGGACTTTACAGTTCTAATTCTATGTGAATTCCATGCTTTAGACCACACATCAAGCTTTCTGTTAATTTCTGCCATATATATGTAGTGAAGTGCTTGCAAATGTGTGCTGTTCAAGCAGTCGAGTATTCCTATATCCTCCAAGTGGTAAAATAAGTGGTAAAAGTAACTAAGAACACCTTCAAATACATCACGCCACAGCCTTTCTATCCTTTGGTTATGTGTGCTTCTTCCTGTAATCATTCCACCAAGTCCTCTTTTTGCTAAAATATAGTCTGCTACTCCAACATTTTCTAGACCTTTGTCACTGCGAACTCGTAGAGGTACACCATACTTATTCACACCTTCTAAGAAATGTTGGAGAACAGTCTCTGACTTGTTGTTGTCAGAACAATTTAAAAACATAACCATTCTACTAAAACCATCAATACCACCCACAATCACAAATCGCCATCGGATTAGTTTATGGTTTGTGTCAATATGCCACAAATGGTTTGGTCCCATGACGTTATAGACTCTTCTGTGGAGCCGTCTCTTTCTTCGCTCCGCTACTCCTGTTTTGTCTGTTCGGTGTATAGAATCTCTGATTCGCCATCTCTGAATGTGTAATCCTTCTTGTTCTAGGATTTGTTTTAACATTTTTTCACCACATAATGGAAAATCAGTCTTTGCTTTTAGCACTTTGATATCAAGCTGTTGATCTGTTATATCACTAAAAGCCTTTTTACTTAAAGAATACTTGTTCATTCGCCTGTATATTGTTCTCTGTGAAACCAACAAAAGGTTAGCAATTTCAGATATCTCAAAACCATTTTCCAGAAGATTTTCAAGTAAGCATTTAGGAATGTCATATTCTGGTGCCCCTCCATCCATTGTAACTCTGCTAGGTTTACAACTTCCATACTTCACACACTCAGTACGCAACTTCATCATGTCAGAACTGCTAGTAATTCCCAAAGTTTGCAGTTCAGCCATGGAGAGTTTTCCAACAATGTCTGGTGTTATCTTCTCCTTTTCAAAGTTTGAGTAAACAGTCTCTAAATGAAGTTTTTTGAGAACTCTTGTCATTGCAGAATCCGTCATTTTGAAAAGGCAATATATTTTTGATGGCTGTGTGTATATATATATATATATATATATGTGACGAACTTCATATTAGTTCTTTTTATCTCATCATATAATGAAGTGATCACTGCATATCATGATATAACCACATCATATAATGACTTTACCACATCATGTTATGTTCTAACAACATCATATAATGATATAGTCACATCATATAATGTTTTAACCACATCATATAATAATTTTACCACATCATATAATGATTTAACCACATCATATTATAATTTTACCACATCATATAATGATATAGCCACATCATATAATGATTTTACCACACCATATAATGACTTTACAACTGCATATAATGATTTAACCACATCATATAATATTTAACAACATCATATAATGATTTAACCACATCATATAATGATATAGCCACATCATATAATGATTTTACCACACCATATAATGATTTTACAACTGCATATAATGATTTAACCACATCATATAATGTTTTAACAACATCATATAATGATTTAACGCTCTGATGTGAATGAACACTATCATGTTAATATACACAAGTTCAATTACAGGCAAATGCACAGGAAAATATGAAGTTGACATCAGATTCCTATAAAAATTAATCCCACCATATGGCATGCCTCAACATAGAGTTTACTAAAATTTCAAGCATCTCCAAGTTAGTTAATGAGGATTTGTTATATACTGTATATGAAACGGACAGACACACAGACAAATAGGAAGTTGACATCAGATTTTAACAAACATACATGTATATCCCACCATATGTCTTGCATCAGAAAAAATTGTGTTAAAATTTCAAGCATCGGCTACGAGTAGTTGCTGAGAAAACTGCGATGAAATTTGTTTTGAATTAAATGGACAGATTACAAACAAGAAGTTGACATTGGATTTGAACATAAATGTATCCCACTGTATTGCATGCCTCAGAGAAGATTCTGTTAAAATTGCAAGCATCTGCAATGAGTAGTTGCTGAGAAAACTGTGATGACATTTTGTTACATATGAAACAGACAGATGTACAGACAAACAGGAAGTTGACATCAGATTACATACATAAATGTATCCCACCATATGGCATACTGCAGAGAAGATTCTCTTCAAATTTCAAGCAGGTAAAATTACCTAAAGTATATATGGTTCTTGTTAATTTTATTAAGATCATGGAAAAGGTATCCTTTTCACCAGAAGATTCTTCCTTTTTGGAGTCCCAGTATAGAGAGGGCATGAAAGTTGCTTCACAGAGTGATCCAATGGTTTTAGAGTCCTCTAAGAAGCTTCAAGTTCCTGTAGAAAAGATAATGGTAATGTTTACATGTACAAATGCGTACATAGCAATCTACATATATATAAATATATGTTTGCAAAATCATTATATTTGGCAGACCGCACAGCTACAGTCCCACCCCTTAAAAAAACTTCACATTTGTTGTACACAAAAAAGTGTGCTCAGTTTCTCAATTTTTTTTCTACACGTTTTGAAACGTTCATCTCAAAATATTACTGTCTCTTACTAACATATCCTTTCACTGTTACAAAACAAAGCACTATACTTATAAATAAGTCTTTCCACCATCCTGTGGAGAGATCTCTTGAAATGCTTATGTTTATTATTATTTTGTTTCTGGAGATGTTTGGAAAGCATAAGACTTATTAAAAAAAACTTTATAGTTCATGATATAACCTCCCATATTTGATCTTTGACCCCTTCTGAAGCTATTACCCCTAATGCAAGAAATGCTTGTTATTGCTAACTTCTTTGAAACCATAAACTGCAGAGATTTGAAACCTTTGGCAATGTCCATGACCACTTGAGACTACATTTCAACCTATTCATTACGAAATATTTACATTTCCAATGTCTTTGTCCAAGATAAAATTACAAATTGTAAATGTACTTTATTTCCCTATCAATGCATGGGCGCAGATCAAAAAAAAAGACATGCAGGGTGGGACAAAGAGCTAAACGGAAGCACGACTTGGAGCGCAATGCTCGCCAATAATGCACCGCACTAAAGCGAATTTACACACGTTCAGATACAGGCATAAGCACGGAAGAAATATGAAGTTGACATCAGATTCATAAACTATGAATTTCGTCACACATAGCCATCAAAAAAATATAGTCTTTTCAGAAATGGGGGATTCTGCAATAAAAAAAGTTCTCAAAAAAATTATTAAGAGACTGTTTACTCAAACTTTGAAAAGAAGATAACACCAGACATTGTTGGAAAACTCTCCATGGCTGAATTGCAAACTTTGGGAATAACTTATAGTTCTGACATGATGAAGTTGCGTACTGAGTGTGTAAAGTTTGGAAGTTGTAAGCCAAGCAGAGTTACAATTGATGGAGGGGCTCCTGAATATGACATTCCTTATTGCACACTTGAAAATCTTCTTGAAAATGGTTTTGAGATATCTGAAATTGCTAACCTTTTGTTGGCTTCACAGAGAACAATATACCGGCGAATGAACAAGTATTCTTTAAGTAAAAAGGCTTTTAGTGATATAACAGATCAAGCCTTGATATCAAAGTGCTAAAAGCAAAGACCGATTTTCCATTATGTGGTGAAAAAACGTTGAAACAAATCCTAGAACAAGAAGGATTACACATTCAAAGATGGCGAATCAGAGATTCTATACACCGAACAGACAAAACAGGTGTAGCAGAGCGAAGAAGGAGACGGCTCCATAGAAGAGTTTATAACATAATGGGTCCAAACCAATTGTGGCATATTGACACAAACCATAAACTAATCCGATGGCGATTTTTGATTGTGGGTGGTATTGATGGTTTTAGTAGAATGATTATTTTTTTAAATTGTTCTTACAACAAGTCAGAGACTGTTCTCCAACATTTTTTAGAAGGTGTGAATAAGTATGGTGTACCACTACGAGTTTGCAGTGACAAAGGTTTAGAAAATGTTGGAGTAGCAGACTATATTTTAGCAAAAAGGGGACTTGGTGGAATGGTTACAGGCAGAAGCACACATAACCAAAGGATAGAAAGGCTATGGCAGGATGTCTTTGAAGGTGTTCTTAGTTACTTTTACCACTTATTTTACCACTGGGAGGATATAGGAATACTCGACTGCTTGAACATCACATTTGCAAGCACTTCACTACATATATATGGCAGAAATTAAGAGAAAGCTTGATGTGTGGTCTAAAGCATGGAATTCACATAGAATTAGAACTATAAAGTCCACCCCACAAGCTCTGTGGATGTCTGACATATACAGAACCCTGTAGGGATGGACAACCGTCAAGACGTACATGAAAACTTAATAAATGATGACCTTTCTGATGTAGAAGAAAATGAAAGACCAATATTTGACCCTCTAAACTCTACCTTATATGACCGCTGCCAGCAAATGTTGTCAGACGAAATTTCAGTTTCACAGTTTCAAAGAAATTTTGGCATTGAAGATTATATGAGAGTTATTCAAATGTTCCATGATAAAGGTCACAAATGCAAATTTGATAATCTAAAAAGTATATACAATGTATTTCTTTTTCTTCGAATGAAAACTAGGATTTTAAGGAAACAAAAACATAAATTATTGGAATTTGTACCTGTAACAAATAATAAATTGGCTAACTAGCAATGATTTTTTTTTAAATTTTCATTAAAATACTTTAAGAACCTTCAATACACATATGTTCTGGTATCTTTGACAATACAAACTGACATCAATCATATTGTGATCAACATTCATATATGTTCAAAGAAATGAAGGAATAAATGCTCAATCTTTGTCAAAAACTTTTTTGATATTAATTACAATGATGTGACTCCTCCATTGCAGAACTTTTTCAATTCCACAGCCTTAACAAAACATCTGAAAATTTACCACACACATCAATCATATCCCATTTGAATTGTTGACATGCAATACTGATAACTACCAGTAATAAGAATTTTGAAGAAAAACATGTTGGTCTGCATTTTGAAAAAATAATTTTTTCTTCCTAAGTGAATGTGAAGTGATTATTATCATTGAAAACATCTTTCAACAAATATATCAAATTACACGAAACCATGATAAAATCTTCATGTACATGTTCCTGTTTACAAAAATAGCCTATTATAAAGCATCTTTCAGAATGTGCAGTTAAAGTCAACTCGATTGTCCCAAGGAACGCGTGTGTCGCCTGCTATAGCATTATCATTAAAACTAAATGGTGGTTATCTTAAATTTAGATATTTAACTATCACTATATATTAAGCAAAAAAAAAAAAACAGACAGAGGATCTGACAAACAAACAAAAAATGATCCCTTATGCTCTACAAATGACACAAGAATTCAATACAATCCATAGAAAGTATTCATAAATGCATAGTCATAGAGCCGAAAAAGTTCCTCCTCCGGGGGTATATCTACATCAGCTGTCGGTCTTGGTAACCTCAATGTACTGATGCATGTGTTCGCAGTTGCTATAGAACCTGACTTTGACTGCGCTTCAACAAAATCTATAGATGGGTGTAGTGTGAATCCAAGCACTGATTCTTCTGGTGTACCCGATGTAAACTGTAAAACATGCTGCAAGGACACAGTTCCTCTTCTGCCACCTGAAAAGGGAATCATGATTGAAAATGTAGATTTAAAACAGAGTAAAAGGCCATGTTACTTACAGCTGTAGTGTTTAATTTTGTTTCTTGGTTGATTTTTCAAGACCTAGTCTCAAAAATCTACTAGTATCCTTAACACCATGCTGGGCCATTTAGCAGTGAGGGATCTTTATCGTGCCAGCGCCTGCCGCTGACACGGGGCCTCAGTTTTTAAGGTCTCATCCGAAAGACCCGCAACTTTCACTTCAAAGTGCCGAGCGCATGACGAAGGAACAGTTGCTACCCATTTTAACGACTAGGTCGGTCGCGGCCGAGATGCGAACTCACGAACTACCGATCACGGATCGAGTGCTCTACCGACTGTTACAATATGAATTGTGTTCAATATTAATTTTCATTGTAAAGTAAAATACTTAACTCATTAAGTTTTAGAAAACATTTTATGTTATTTTGTAACTCATTCAATTTACTTTATTTTTACATAATTTCTTCGTCACATTTTGCCTTTAATTTTCTGAAAAGATTTTTCTTAGAATTTTTACTTTTGTTTACATTGAAATTTTTGTATTTCGAATTTACCGCTAAAATTTCATAAGTAACTCTCTAGTCATCGGAGGCGTAGAAATAAGTGTTTACAAGCTAAAACCGAAAGTCGTAGCGCAAAATTCTAAAGCTGCCAAAAGTTATTTGATCTTTGATATTCGGCTATTGTTTGATCATTATTACAAACTTTTATAACAGTTTATTCCATAAGCTTTATTATTCTTTGTATTTATTTAAAAATAAAAGTTTGTACAGATATTTCCCTTAGTAAATGGATTTTTCTCTGACATGATTGATTTTCATTTATATTTGAAACACTTTCCGATCTGGTCTCGAGTAATAAAGTTCTTTGAAATTCTACATATTTGATTCTGTCTTTTTAGATTTATTCTGTGATTGTAAGTTTCTCACATCAGCCACAGCTAATTCACCAATACATCACATTGGTAAAGAAAACCAGAGGGTGATAAGTGGTGACAGAATCAAACTGATCCCAGGTTACCTCTCCCCAGCAAGTTGCTCTTTCTTAAACGGATGTTATGAGCTATCAAGAAGAAAGGAAGTATTTAACTTACAATCCGAGAGACCGTTCTTCAACAGCTAAGATAAGTGACTCTGCACTTACCTAAAAAACTTCAACGGAAGTCCAAGCTACATCAAATACATGTAATCCTTTTTTTGTAGCATCAACATCTGTAAATCTAATTCTTCTACCACCACCAACAGAGGTATCTGTCAGATAATCTTATACAGGTGAAATCAACACCAGTAACAACCAGTAGTGAAAATTTAACAGACACAGTATCTGATTCAACATCAGTAAGTGTGAATAGTGAAATTATACTAGAAACAGAATATTGTACCAGTTCGAATTTCCTTAGCCAATGTTTACCTTCACTACTTATTTAATTAAATGGCTTTGTTTCGATTTTTTTTAAATAGAGTGAGTATTTTTATATTGTTTGATCACTCTATTAGTCACCAGAGTTAAGTAAGTTAGGGCACCAACCTTTGTAATGCGTTATGCAGATAGAAATATGATTTTTATTGTACCTGGTGACTATATAATTTTGTGCATTCTTATCGGAGACCTGAATAAGGCAGTATATTTTACTTAGCGCTTCCCTGTGCCTAATTTCAGAGTAATCGTCCCAAACCAATTTGGACTGGACATTACGTCATAAGGGTCCTCTACATTGCCAGCGAGTCAAGTTCCTCAACTATTCAAATCTTACAAAAACACGACACGATAACAAACATGTTCTTTATTAGGCAGAAAAATTCAAAGATACTGATTTATGGTGTGATGGCCTTTTCTTTCGGATGATCATGATAGCTATTAAGTATCTATTTTTATTTAACAGACCAAATTGTATACTGTTACTGGAAGGGAATATGGGGGCCAAGTGCTGTGGAGAGTGTTTTGAAAAACAATGTTTACCAAAGAGGATGGGCGTATAAGGCGGACAGAATGCCGATACCGCGGCAGATAAGAAGTGAAGTTTTTTTTATCTCAATGATATCCAAATTTTATGCCATATTTCATTTAATATTAAAGTACATGTACTTAATGTAAAATCTGAAAATATTTTTCTATCGGTCTCTACAAAAATTTGAATTTTTCAATTGAAATTATTTTAATTGAAAAATTCAAATTTTGTAGAGGACAGTAGCATCTTACTAGCAGCGTAACAGACATGCTACAACAGCTGAGATGGACATCTCTTCGGGAGCGACCTGGTCAAGCAAAAGCTCCTATGATGTACCGCATAGTGTACTCCTTCAAGTAAGAGCCTCGGTTCACGTCCCTTATTAGGTCACCTGAGTAAACTCAGGTGACCTTTTGCTATCTGTTTTTGTCCGTCGTCGTCCGTCGTGCGTTAACATTTGAACATTTTCAGCTTCTTCTCCGCAACCACTGAACCAATTTCAACCAAATTTGGCACAGAGCATCTATGGGTGAAGGGGAACAAAAATTGTGAATTTCATGATCCCTGCCCCCCTGGGGCCTGAGGGGTGGGGCCAAAACCACTAAAATTAATGCAATCTTTAAAAATCTTCTTCTTTACTCCTGAACATCAAGCAGTCAAACTGTTTGAATGATTGTAATCAGCAATGAGTCCTCTACCAAAATTGTAAGATTTATGGCCCTGGGGTCAGGGGTTCTAGTGCTAGGGCGGGGCTAAAGAAGTAGGTACTGAAAATGCATTATTTCTTTGAAAATCTTCTTCTCTGCTCCTGGGTATTAAATAAACCAACTAAGTAGTACATAGTTATGATGAGCAATAGTGCCTCTACCACAATTGTGAATTTTTTGGCCCCAGGGTCAGGGGTTCTGGTGTTAGGGCGGGGCTCTATTGATTATATAGTGAAAATACATGAACTCTTTGAAAATCTTCTGCTCTCTGCTCCTGGGTATTAAATAAACTAACTAAGTATATAGTTATGATGAGCAAGAGTGCCTCTACCGAAATTGTTAATTTTATGGCCCCAGGGTCAGGGGCTTTTGTTTTAGGGTGGGGCTCTAATGATTATATTATAGTGAAATGCATGAATTCTTTGAACATCCTGGTTGATATGCTAATGATCTAATTACATATTTAAGGCAAGGATTTATTTTATTTTTAGTTTTACAAACCCTCCGCTCAAGGTTTTGAATGTTCAGAAAAAAATAAAACAATTTTTTATTTCCGATGTCAAATTTGAGTCGGGATCGAGATTTCACATTTACAAACTCGCACTTCCGGATTTAAGATGAAAAGGCGGGATCTGAAAGATAGCTTGGTTTAGTGTAAAATTCATCGAAACGAGTGCCATTCAAAACGTTTCACCTGTTCAAAGGACAAATAAAATGCTGACGACTTTGTTGCACAATGGCATGCTGGTGAGATAGTTATGTATTCGTTTCAAAAGTATCTGTATGTAAATTATTTTCCTCCCCCAGGTTGTTTAAACTGCCCGTGGTAGCTGTTGCATATTGCCAGCGGGCAGCAACATTGTTTAGGTCTCTGTTATAGCTTACAGTCTAAGCATCATTCTTCAGAAAAGGGTTGCTTATGCATCAGATGTAATGAATAAAACTATGGGAGAAGTTCAGTCCATTTGAGGAAGAAATTGTTAAGGCAAGAATATACAAATATATACAGGCATGTAGTATCATTTGTATCAGCCAAAAAAAATATTTTACACTTGATTAAAAAAATTTTCACCCTACACTCTCAATACCCCTTGTCTGTTTTATGATAGGATTAAATTTTAGAACAATGTCTACACATTCACCTAACACATATTAAAAAAATGAAGGTATATTGAAAGACTTTTAAAGAATTAATTTTTTAAAATATATTTTGACCAACATTACAAAATTTATATAACTGGCCCAAACTGGCAGATGATGAAATAAGCAATTAAATGTTTTACTTTCCTATTTGTAAGCATTATGTGTCCAGTGGTAAGGAGCCTATTATAATAGCATAAAAAAAAGGTTGTACAAATGTTAATAATTGATTTATCAAAAAAAAATTTTGATTTCCTTCTCCTTTGGGACATTTTTATTCTCATGTTCATAACTAAACCTCAACAAAAAAAAAATGCTGGCCTTTTAATGAAGAAAGGGGCCTCTTTCAAAATAGATACTTTCAGGGACGCTGGGTCAGGGGTACCAGGGGGGTACTTTGACTAAAAATAAATTAATGCTTTGGAATCTGCCCTTTGATAAGCAATGGTGCCTTCTTCAAAATTTGTGAATTTCATGGCTTTTGGATTAATACGGAAACCAAATACAATTGCTGGAATGTTGTTACATGATACTCAGGTGACCTATAAGGCCCGTGGGCCTCTTGTATACCTCGGACTCTTACACCCGAAGGCCATTTTCGTACGAGCTCGTTCCGCCTGAGATTTTGGGCGGAACGTTTTCTGTGTGATATAAACCAAATAACAAGTAATTTTCAGGTACCTATGTATTTGCATGGGTTATGAAATTCACCAGAAATCATAAAATCTATTTTATTCTGTGTGCATTATTGTCGATTAAAATGAAAATTGTCATTATTCCAATGTGGCACCAGAGTACTTTCGATTTGACTTCACAATAATTTAGCAGATTGCAAGTCAGAACCAGAAGTCTCTGTCGAGACTGTAGCTCTACTGGTTTATACTTAAATCAAAGGAAGAGAAAATTAGCAGTTGGGACTTGAGACTAAATCAGCAATAAATAGAAAAAATGATCCTTGCCACTCATCAAAATAAAAACAAGTGCACAGAATTATGTATCTACTTTATTCAGTGTGCATTATTGTCGATTAAATTGAAAATTGTCATTATTCCAATATGACACCAAAGTACTTTCGATTTGACTTCACAATAATTTAGCAGATTGCAAGTCAGAACCAGAAGTCTCTGTCGAGACTGTAGCTCTACTGGTTTATACTTAAATCAAAGGAAGAGAAAAGTAGCAGTTGGGACTTGAGACTTTAAATCAGAAATAAATAGAAAAATGATCTTTGCCACTCATCAAAATAAAAACAAGTGCACAGAATTATTTATCTTAGTATAGTCTACTTGTGTGCCAAGTTATATTGAAATCGGGCCAAAACTGCAGGAGGAGTAGCATTTTGAAAGAATTTCACAGAAATTTCTATTTTTAGTAACCATGGCAACATTGCTCATTGAAATCAAAAACCGATGCACAGAATTATGTAACTTAGTGCTTGTATGCCAAGTTATATCAAAATCAGACAAATCTGTAGGAGGAGTAACATTTTGAAAGAATTTCAAAGAAATTTCTATTTTTAGTAACCACGGCAACACCGTTCATCGAAATCAAAACCCGATGCACAGAATTATGTATATTAGTGTAGTCTACTTGTGTGCCAAGTAATATTGAAATTGGACCAAAACTGTAGGAGGAGAAGCATTTTGAAAGAATTTCAAAGAAATTTCTATGTTTAGTAACCACGGCAACACCGTTCATCGAAATCAAAAACCGATGCACAGAATTATGAATCTTAAAGTAGTCTACTTTTGTGCCAAGTTATATTGAAATCAGACCAAAACTGTAGGAGGAGTAACATTTTGAAAGAATTTCACAGAAATTTCTAATTTTAGTAACCACGACAACACCGTTCATCGAAATCAAAAACCGATGCACAAAATTATGTATCTTAGTGTAGTCTACTTGTGTGCCAAGTTATACTGAAATCGGACCAAAACTGTAGGAGGAGTAGCATTTTGAAAAATTGTTGACAGACAGACAGACGCATTACTATCGCATAAGCTCTTCTGGTCTCTGACCAGTAGAGCTAAAAACAAAATTTTCGTTGCGTTAAAGTAGTTTTGTTTTGTCAGATTTTCTGCTTTCCATTCCCAAATCTTAAAGGCATATATGGCGTATTTACAATGAAAATTATTAGACTAAAATTATAAGAAATTATTATTTGTATTATTACTTTATATAAAGATAGAACTTTTCCGTAGATTACAAAATCTAAGTCAATTGCGTTATAAAGATATCACAATTTAATTTGGATTCTCGGAATTTTCTCCGACTCGGAAGAAAATACAAAAGATTTAAATAACACATTACAGAGAAGATAAAATCGTAATATAAGATGAAACGAGGTGTTCTCCGCGTTCAGAATTGTATGAAAAGCTTTAATTTATATGTATTAACTATATTTCTTTACTTAATTTTATATTTTTCAAAAATATATTTTTTTGATCAGTTACGCCACTTTTTCAATTTCTGCTTCAATTTAAAAGTAATGGATTTATTTTGTAGTACATGAACTTAAAAGTGTTTTTAGCGCAAGTTTATTGTAAATAGTCATAATTTTATTATTTCGTACCAATCGATAATGACCGAAACCTTATTTTTTGAATTTAATAATATATTTCCACTTGGGGTTTCAGCGGCGAAAATTTTGAAAATGGATGCTAGAGGTTACGCGGCGCCAAGTCAAAAGTATCTCGCCGAGAACCTCTAACATGCTGGAGTACCGCATAATGTACCAACTCGTCGACATTTTACCACTCCTGTATCCAGCTACTACAAACAGAGGAAACAACTTGATAGTCCTTGCTCCTTATGCCAGAACCCTCGTGTACCAGAAATCATGTGACAAGGAAAATAACTGCTCATGCGCAATAGTGTGATTCTGGGGACCGGCATACTAGAAACTTCCCCATTTCTAAAATAATGCGTGATGACGTTATTAAAAGTTAAGATTAGATTGATGACCTTCCTCCTGTCCCATCCCCGATTGCTCTGTACAGAGGTTTAACTTGTTTTACATTCCGATCTTCATTGTTATATTCTCTCCATGCTACATCAAGCATATTTAAAATTTGAGCAATGCGTGTTATTGTTGGTACCATATTATCACGTGCATGCAGGGACTCTGTTTAACCGAATTGTTTCAGGTCCGAGTTACTTAAAACATCTGTGAAATTGAAAAGTAAATCATTCTATAAACTATTCGTGGAAGCTAACTTCTTGAATTAAAAACAAGCACAGATAGCTTATAAACAAACAGGTTTATCTATGTGTAACAGGGTTTCGATAGAACAACAACTCCTGTGGCTCAGGTTCTCATATATAATTTATTAAAGATGTTGAATGTGTAGAGAATTTATATTAGTTGATTGTCAGATTCCGGATTGTTAGCTACTTATCCGGTCAACAACATTTGGCAAGGTCAAGATCACAAAAGGCTACAAGATGTACAGTGTCAATCTTACCTCATCTTCTCTACTTGACTGCTGTTGGGATCCTCCCGGGTCAGCATACACCTCCTCTCCTGCTAACAAAGCAAAATCAAGACATCAAAATAACTTCCTACAATTAACAAAATTTCAGCAAGTCCAAAGAGCAAAGTTATGATACTTTTTAAGTCCACATAATAAACTGGTACACTTATTGCGCATCTGCTTACCTTCAATGCCGGAGTTGGCAGCAGTATGTCCCTGAACTCTGCGCACTTCTTCTGGCAAGCTGCAGTCTTTTAATCATCTTGGAATACACAACAGGCCAGACCAACCCGTACCTGTTAACAAAGATGTCCACAGGTCAAACCCCAAAAAACACTCCCACAACAAGGAAGGAGTAACGGGTAATAAAAGTTCACAGAGTGCAAGATTACAAAAATTGCAGATCTCTTGGTGTTCTTTGGATATTTTGAAGATTTTTCTTATATACTCTTTGTTAAACTTTCATTGTCCATTGCTGCTCCAACCTATCCCTAAGAGTCATGATTTGAATCAATACCACCTTAGGATGCTATCACATAAATATGAATAAAGTGCCACGCCACAGCATGATACGCCCGTCAAAAAATTACAATGTATCTTAAATTAAACAGTTAAAAGTGCAGGAAAATCATGTCAACCTTGATTTTAAGATTTCAATGATTTTTTCACACCTTAAAAAATTTGTTTATCCATCTCCTGTGGTGTAGGCATTAATTATAACAAATATTGCATCATTCATAGATTTCTATACCTTGCCAAATGCCTATCATATTAAACAATATCAAATTAGTCTTCACAGCTTAATCTATACCTAATTAATTTTGGAAATAAAAGGCTGGCCATCAAATATAAACTGACCAACAGTTCTTCTGTCTAATTCCCGAAGGATACAGATAAGGCCATGCTCTGAAGAAATGAAAGAGCCATGCAGCTATAGCCTTCCTACATTGAACACATTAATTAATCTTTCACTGGATGTTTGTCTACTCATTACTTCCAAAAGATTATTGGATCTGCACTATATACCATAAAACATTTTTAAAACATATAAAACATCAATGATTTTTTTTTTTAGATTTAATGTCAGACAGTTAATTGTTAATATGCAATTCATATGGACATGCAGATTCCACCCCTACCCCCATAAAATTAATTTTTAAGTTCATAATATTATGTAATATCAAAATAGTTTAATATGCAATATCAAATTAGTTTTAATTACTTCTCATCAAATTCATTTTAAAACTTTGGCTAGCCAACATGAGCCAACAAGAGCTATTTTTAATCCAACAGGCTTATCCATTTGGCCCAATACTCAAGGGATTTAGATAGCACTTATGCTCTTACAGCTACTCCTCACACTAAACTCATTAATTTCTCTCTCTAATTTGACATGCAATTTTCTGTTATCAAAATTCTTCTTGACCAGTGCTTGATAATTAGACTCATGGGAGTGGTGGAATTTCTCTAACATACATTATATTAATTGTTATAGATTGCTGTCAAGTATATGCTAACAAAAATAAGTATTTTCTTGATTTAACATTTTTTTTAATAAGGTAAGTGCAATAGTTTTACATTTTTTTGAATGTGTAAATGAATAGAAAAAAAACATTATTTTTTTTAAATTCCACTTAAATTAAAGGTCACAGTGACCTTGAAATAGGTCGCGACACACCTTCTACCTAAGATACATAAACTGGCCAAGTTTGATGATTCTAAGTCTAATAGTTTTCTAGTTATGGACCGGACAGGATTTTTCCATATTTGGCTATAACTTTTTAATTATAGGTCAGAGCGACCTACTTTTTGTGCGCGACACACCTTCTACCCAAGATGTATCAGCTGACAAAGTTTGATAACTCTAGGCCTTATAGTATTAAAGTTATGAGCCGGACACAAGAAAAGCTAACAGACGGACAGACGGACGGACAGACGGACGGACACGAAGCCTATAACATAATACGTCCCGTCTTAAGACGGGCGTATAACAACCATTCCTGTTGTGTTCTTAAGGCCATTGGAAATGCAGGGTTTCCGTAGAAAAAGATTTAAACATAGGTTTTTTCACTTATGAAATCATAGGTAATCAAAGATGACGAAGCTCACCTCAACAAATGTTATAAGTGTAAGTAATGCAAATCTCACATCGTATTTTCTTAATAGCTAGAATTTATCACAACAACATTTTTCTTGCACGTTGTGTTTAACCCCTTTCATGGGATATACACATTTCTATGCATGTAGCATGAAAAACATGTATAGTGTCAAGAAATATTCATAAATTTGTTAATACTGCAGATATCAAGGACTTCAAGTTCATTGGGATTAATCTGTTCCAAAAACTTTAACCTGGTCTTTTGTATGGAAAACATTGGTCACATTCAGCATCCAAAACAAGTCTGATAGTGTCCAACCCTAGATGCATCATCCATGCAAGTTTGGTTCAGGTTGGTCTTATAGTTACTTGGGAATGAAAATGTAAATGAAATCCAGCATCCGAAGCAAGTCTGGAAGTGTCCATCCCTAGATGCATATCCATGCAAGTTTGGTCTGGGTAGGGTTTGAGAATAGACCTGCTCCAAAAAATTTAACCTGGTCACTCATCTGGAAAATATAGGTCAGATCCAGCATCCAAAGCAAGTCTGGTAGTGTCCATCCCTAGATGCATCATCCATGCAAGTTTGATCCGGGTAGGACTTATAGTTACTTGGGAATGGACCTGCTCCAAAAACTTTAACCTGGTCACTCATCTTGGGAATGGACCTGCTCCAAAAACTTTAACCTGGTCACTCATCTGGAAAATGTAAGTCAGATCCAGAATCTGAAGCAGGTATGGTAGTGTCCATCCCTAGATGCATCATCCATGCAAGTTTGGTCTGGGTAGAGCTTATAGTTACTTGGGAATGGATGTGTTCCAAATACATTAACCTGGTCACTCGTAAGAAAATGTAGGTCAGATTCAGCATCCGAAGCAAGTCCGGTAGTGTACATCCCTAAATGCATCATCCATGCAAGTTTGGTTGAGGTAGGGCTGATAGTTACTTACTAGGAATGGACTTGCTCCTAAAATTTTAAACTGGGATGCCGACGCCGGGGGTATAGCAATAGGTTTAACAATATAAACAATAGTGGGAAGCCCGTTATGCAAATTATCCCATGTTTCCCACTATTGTTTATGCCCTGGCATACTCTCAAAACAAGACAGTGATTCCTTAAATATTAATTAAAACTGGGTTCAACACAAAGGAGATGGGTGAACATGACGAGAGATAAGCCCATAACTTGACAAACATGGTGAAAAATTATATCTCAGTTATATCAAAATTTTCCTTAATATTTCATCTAACATTAAAGTACACTTTATGTAAAATCTTTACAACTTGCACAAATCTCATGGAGATTGAAGTTATTTGCCTATGAAATATTATCCACACATGAAAGAGGACAGAACTAGTCATTTTTTCACACCATGACAATATTTTTCGTTATGAGCAGAGCTCCAGATAAGGTGAGTATTTGCAGAAATATGCATTAAATTTTACAAAATATGCATTGAAAATTAAAATAGAGCGTACAATTACACATTAGCAATCATAAATACACATTACACCACAAAAGTACTGCGTACAACAAGTTGAAGAATACAGGTATGACTTACTTAATGATACAAATAGAGGTCAACTCAGTGTTTGATTTTTATGAAAAGGAAGTGCAGCTTCAAAAGCCTTTTAGTGACAAGGAATATTCTAGTAATGACAATGACGATCTCAATTTCGGGAGAAAGAATCGGAATTTAAGATTAAAAGCAATTTCTCTGTAGAAAGACTTTGCACTAAAAATAACTTTTTTTTATTATGGGTTCATAGCCAATTTTTTCATCTCTCTGAACTTACCACATTTACGAAGATTCTTTTCTCTCAGTTTACGATATCGTATATCGTAAATGAAGGAAAAGTTTTCTGTGTCTCTGACTCTATGGTAGCTTGACCTACTGGTATTTACAAAATTTATTTAAATAAATGGAGGAACTGACCTTGAAAGTTTTTTCTCTCTTCAAAAACACATACTTTGATTACAAGTTCAAAATAAAGGCTAAAACATTGATAAATAAACAAAATACTATATTCAATCATTTTGCTGAAATGAAATCTGCATTGAGGAAAAAATCAGGGAGTAAATACGCTTTAGGGTGAAAAATTATCTGGAGCTCTGGTTATGAGTAGGTCTTCTCTCCATTTTTTTTTAAAGTTAATTTTCAAAATTTAAATTAAAACATACATATTTTGGTTTCCAAAACTATGGAGCAAAGACCCACTATACCTTAAAAATATAATTTTATGACATAACTTTCGGATCTTTTCAAGAAATACTTGAAGTCCCTTAAGTCAATGGTCATATCACAAACATGTTTTAAATGCCACCCTTCATCAGGAATTGTTTAGCGTAGTGGTTAGTGTGCTAGTCTCAAAAGAGAACCCAACTCAGGATTTTTATTGCCAGGGTTTGAACCCAATGGATATCACATTATTTTTACTAATAAAAGAATAAAGGACAAGTGCACTTAAGTAATGCTTAATGGGCCCTTTTTATGTGCCATTTTACTTTAGAATATATAACCAAAATCGTTCTCTTTTGGAAATAGTTATATATTAGTGTATATTTCTAATTAAAAAGCACGATAATCATCACCAAAATCAGCATGGATTTGAAACAATTGACTATTTTTAAATGCCTATATGGACACCCTAAAAATCCGGAAAAGTCGAACCGAACCTTCTTTTAGTTTTGTTTATGTAAATCAAGGCGAAGAGATCTTGAACAATCTGATGGTGGATCATAGTCGGGCGCGTTTGTGGAATGTAATTTTTTGTGCTATATCTGTTTTAAAAAAATGAAAGAAGTTCTGTAGTTGCCGGTAGCCATAATAATCAAACTAAGAAATCGATACTCTTGCATTTGAAAAAATACATACAATAAAATGAATTTGAAATCTAAAAGGAGTGTTTAGGTGGCTTTCAATACCTGTTTCATTGTCTTGCATAAATGTTAAAAATGTCTGACACTTTTATGAGTTGCGCTAAAATCTCTTTACCCTACCGTAATCTTAAAGCTATATATGGCGTATGTACAGTGAAATTTCTTCGACTTAAATTACAAGAACTTATTATTTGTATCATTACTTTATATAAAGATAGAACTTTTCCATAAATTACAAAATCTAAGTCAATTGCGTTATAAAGATATCACAATTTAATTTGGATTTTCGGAATTTTCTCCGACTCGGAAGAAAATACAAAAGATCTAAATAACACATTACAGAGAAGATAAAATCGTACTATTAGGTGTTTTCCGTGTTCAGAATTGTATGAAAAGCTTTAATTTAAATGTATTAACTATATTTCTTTACTTAATTTTGTATTTTTCAAAAATATATTTTTTTTATCAGTTACGCCATATATGGCTTTAAATATTGATACATAGAAATATTTCTAAGCGGCACAACTATGACTAAATGATAAAAAAAAACCCTGCCGATGTTTTACAGTGAGCACCTTTGAGGAATGTTTACCTTGGTAGAACTCACGTGACTATCAGTATTTTAAATAATTTATTCCACAAGTGGGTTCAGCATGGGTCATACAGGTAAATACCTCTCACTTGCTATAGAAAAAACATTGTACTTTTTGTACATTTTTAATATTTCAACTACCAGCCTAATTGTGTACAAATTTCCTACTTTCACACAAGTTTTATAAATGTATTATGCGTCTTATGTCATTCGCACAAGTTTGTACAAAGTTAGGCTCATAGTAAACAAAAGCTTTGAAATGACTGACCGTTCTCGATTTACTATAGAAAATCACAAATGTCGGTTGACCCCTGCCGCATTCTATGGTTTTGTTCATTGGATATACGTGAATTTCAGCAGTAAAATTCGTTGAATATTATGGTTTAGATATCAATCAATGATTTGGAATGAAAAATTTTGCTTAATTTGAATGTTTATTTTTTCACATTTTACCAGGGCCCATAAGTGCACTCGTTCTTTAACAACAAATTTTCCTCAAAACTTTTTGTTTCTCATGATTTCATAAAAATCAACGATGAGAACTTTACTCTAAAATTTAAATTCACAATTTGAATATGATTTTTATATATCTGAAGCTGTTGGGCTTTCTGCACGCTAAGTTCACCCATCTTCTTAAAAAAAAAGGTCAAGGTCACATGAAAACTCGAGATGTCAGATTAAATACTCACATTAATTTAAATCAATAATATAAATTTTGGTTAAAATCTTGTGAATAGTTTCTTAACTAATATCAAGTGCAAAAGCCCCTTTATGTAACACATCATTATACAGTCATCTACATGTATGGTATTTTATATGAGTGTAGCTGTATACTTGTAAGGATGTCTATGGTCAGAAACTAACTAAAATCCAAAAAAATCAGTTAAATAAATTTAAACAAAAAGTTAACTACTAAATGACACAACAATTTGCCCCTTTTTTCTCCAGGACCCATGCTGCTATCATTTATGAAAGTAAACAAACAAGTAAGACAGATTTTTTTTTTGGGGCGGGGGGGGGGGGGTCAAAAACACATGAACAAGAATTATTCAAATACCCCCTCGCCCGTCTAAGAAAAAAATTCCGGATCTCTTTCTTAATTGTCCTTCAAGTTAACACGATAGATTATTGAAAGGATATTTCTTAAAGATGGAGAAAGAGAGAAGTCGAACGTGTTTGATACAGCAAGTAAAGATCCAACAGCATTTTGTCCGAGAGAAAATCTATTTATAGAAATGGTTTCTCTTTGGTCATGAATGATTTTTCGTTTAACTTTATCGCTAAACCCCATTGTAGTTGCCTCTAATTATACATTTCATACAAATCAACGATTCATAACAAAAGTGATCACAAAAAGCCTACGTTTTATGATTAATATGTATCTTTTCATCTGCATAGTCACTACCTGAATTTGGGCTGCCCGCCTTTACCTGAACACAGTTCACGATTTTCACAAGCTCGGAATGCCGGAAGTGTGTTCAAATGACTTGATAAATAAATAATACATAATTTCTGGTTTGTGTAAATTTTTCAATTTCAAACTGAATAAAATTAATTAATTGTTATTAAAATTTATTTTTGTTTCAGATTTTTTTTTTGGTCGAGCCAAATAAAAATACGCGTTTCCGGTAACATGCCAAAATTTACTGGTAATAGTAATTTTATGAAATTTATCAAAGGCAGGCTTAGCCCCCAACTTTTTTGGCAAATATATACATACATGTAATATAGGCATTGAAAATTAGGTTATACCTTTTTAGATGGTGCAGCCTCCCTTTCAATTAGCCCCCCCCCCACTTTCAATTTGCTTCCGACACCTTTGTTTATTTCAGAACACCTTTAAAAAAAAATGTTCTACCTTTTTAATTGCACCCCCCTTGAAAAACGATGTTTTTAATTGTCTCGATCTAATTTTACAATTGTTTTTAAAATGTCTCAAAAGATAAATTTATTAATTTGTGATACAGCAGGCTCCTAAAATGCGAGGTGTGGTAGGGAGAGAAGAGGGATTCTGATTAAAGAGTCAATTCTTTTGCTGCAGTTTTATACTGAAATTTGCATTTCCTGTCCCTCTCCACTTTTCGTTGCTGTTTGATGAAAAACAGGGAAATTCCAGCAACCCAAATAGTGTGGGTTATTTAGCCACCAATACATCATTCTTTTTAAATCCTTGTTACTGGCCCACAGACACTTGTTTCGGAGATAAATTTTAAACCTAGTATAGTATAATAATGACACGTGCTATTATTATACTATAGGCTAGAATTTATTTCCGAAACAAGTGCCTGTGTACTGGCCTGAGTAGAAATACCGCATCATCAGGTATGCGCTAATGAGCGCATTGTATTGTACCTTATTGAAATAAACATCAAACACAAGTTCTTGAATAAAATTATTATTGGCTGCAGGAGTGGTCGATCTTTTTATAACCCCCCACTTGAAAACTGGGAGGGTATTAGGGGTGCAACGGTACGCCTACCCCACGATACGATACGTATCACGGTATTCAGTTCACGGTTCGATACGTATCACGGTACATGACATATGTCTGTTTGTCAATCATAGACACTTTATTAGTTTAACATTGCCCATAATTTTTGAGTGGATGGGGCTATAGCTTTCATATTTCACTTATGTATTCCTTGGGACAAGATCTTTCTTCAGATACCAACACGTTTTATTTAAATCAGTACGATTTCGTTACTTAACTATAGGAAGAACTTACCTATTTAAGAGAAATATAACTTACCTATAAATTATCTATAACTTAACTATCCACAAACAATTTTCAAGTAATCAGAGATATTTTAAATAAATTCGGGATAGAGACGGTTTTTACTATCCCTATAAATAGCATATCCCTATATAATTTATTATATCCCAAGATCTCCATCATAAGTTTAAAAGTAGTACGGTAGAGCCACTAGAGGAACAAAAAAGCATTTCGACTTTCTTAATAATCTGGTTTGGTATGGGGACACACCCCTTGGCAACCAGCTGAATCATCTGTATCCATACAATCCCCTTATTTCCAATCCTCGGAATTCATGGGAAATTCCAGATTTAATAAATGTACCTTTAACTTCAAACAGTAGCTCGATCTTACCTCGTGTACACAAACATCATGGCTGCTATTTATCAGTTATTACCTCCCCTTGTTTCATATCACTTCCGTTACAAGGGATGTATTATTGAGCGGGAAATTTGAACTCATAAAAAGCAACACAATTTTACACCCACAGTTGTTTAATTATTTTAAAATTAAATCATTAGGAATGACTCTAATTCTCTGCCAAATTATTCGATGATAACCAGGTTATCATCAAATAATTTGGCCAAGAATTAGAGTCATTCCTTAAATATTCAACAATAATCTGTAGTGCCCCTACCACACGTGACCCCCTGACCCTAGGTCTACACATTTCACAATTTTTGAAAATTGCAATACTGGTGAGATTAAGGATGAAATTCATTGAGAAATACCTAAAACTTATAATATAACCAAGAAAAGTATTGATCTTGGCAATGAAAGATTCATTTTACAATTATATAATGTTCATTTTCAGTTAGTTTAAAGCCATATATGGCGTAAGTGGTCAAAAAAATATATTTTTGAAAAATACAAAATTAAGTAAAGAAATATTATATAGTTAATACCTTTAAATTAAAACTTTTCATACAATTCTGAACACGGAGAACCCCTCGTTTCATCAAATAATACGATTTTATCTTCTATGTATTGTGCTATTTAAATCTTTTGTATTTTCTTCCGGATCGGAGAAAATTCCGAGAACCTAAATAAAATTGTGATATCTTTATAACGCAATTGACTTAGATTTCATAATTTACGGAAAAGTTCTATCTTTTTATAAAGTAATGATACAAATAATAAGTTCTTATAATTTTAGTCTTATAATTTTCATTGTACATACGCCATATATGGCTATAAAAATATGCCTGACAGAAGTCGTAGGTTTAAAGTTTTTGATCAAATTTTATACTTGATTTCAACTTAACTGTCTCGGACGTGTTTGTCTAGATTTACGCGAGTTTTCATTGGCTTTCTTCATGGATTGTGACGTCACGTTTCTCGGTAGGTCTAAGTTATGTTGTGGTTACGCCTCATTCTAACGACTTTAGCCGAAGAGTTCGAACGCTTTATTGTATCGAGAAGATTTTTCTGAAATTTCTACTGCTATATCCAAATAAATGGCACTGAAGATGCTGGAAAGAAAGACTAAGAGGGTAATGCCTCATTTTGTGTGTTTTATAGCAACGAAATAGTTAATTTATTGTCATTTTCACATTTTCAAGGGGAAAGGGTGGGGAGGGATGGGGTAAAGATTAAAGTTAAAACGTAGTCTTTTCTGTACCCTCTCTCTTCTTAACTTTTCCATTTTTATAATCACCATGTATTAGCACTTTAATATCTTTTAACCAAAAAGATCTGGATGTATTTTTTCGAGAGGTGGGGGGGGGGGGGGGGGGGGGGGGGGGTATTTTCTCCAGGGAGGGAGCTCAAAATCGTCCCTTTTGGTGTCTTTGTATAGTGTTTTTATATTTTTAGCAAATGTCTGATGTTAATATTTAATATCAGTGTATCATTATTTTTTCTTTTTTTAAGCTTTCAAAATAAGCATGAAATTTAATAATACGTAAAGAAAAAAAATCATACACACATATTTTCCTAGCTTTACATTCTGTACGTTGCTACTGGTAACGTCGCATTTTTCTCTAGCTGCTGTATAATAAAAACGGAAGGTTACACGTGTGTGTTTATTATTTTGGCAATATGAACTTTCTACTGAGGGGCCAAGAGATTGAAATAGCCATTATTACCATCCCAATAAAACAAATATTAATTTTTTATCATTGAAGACACACACTTTAAATAATAAATACTAGATAGGCAATACTTACTTTTTCATAAGCAAGGGCATTGTATGAGCCTGAGAGTTTAGTTACGTCCAAGTCTACAATTCTGTTCAGTAAAATCAAATAAGTTAACACCATTGGTAAGGCTTAAATAAGAAAGAAACGCCATTACATGCTCTACGTACGAACAGTGTTTAAAACGAGGCAACCTATAAGAGTTAAACAAACATGTTGATGATACAAATATATTAAACAGTTTAAAAGTCTTCATTTTGCAAGTTCTATGATCAATACAATATTGTCAGGAAATGCAATCAATATTGTGTGACGTTTTTCATATCAATTGTTATATGCCATTGTTTACACACCCAAATTATCCCGTTTACCCGATCATGACAAGGCTGGTGTGACCGGTCGACAGGGGATGCTTAATCCTCCATATGGCACCTGATCCCACTTTTAAATACCTTTAGAGATTTGAGTTTGCTCTACTCACGATTTGTATTTTTAAAACGGACATTTCAGCTTGATTGCTGTTCGTTATATCCATGTTTCGTTTGTTTGTCCATGATATTTCATTACAAATTTTAAAGCAATAATTCTATACAATATAAGAGGGCTAGATATCGATTTGGAATTTCTTATTACGGTATTTTAAATGTATTGGCATATTTTTATAACAGTTATACCAATCCTTTCTTTATTTCTTATCACTATTTTTTTTAATTCACCACATTTTTGCAACGGAATGAAATGATATAGCAGCAAACTTACTGTTTGACACGAATAAAAACGTTTTTGACATCTTTTAATTAAAATTTCATAAAATTTAGAAAGCTCGAGCTTTTTTATTGTATATCTGTTTTAAACAGACCTATCGAAATACCCAATTTTTTGTTATCAATTTTAATTTGTTGGGGTTAATCAAGCTATTTTAAAACACAGCACCCTTTTTTTTTTAATTAAGTCACCAAAAAAATATCAAAATTGAATCTTTTTTTTTTTTTTTTTTTTTTTTTTGCTTTCTTAATTAAGAAATAATAGGTGTCACAGTGTTGTAAAAAAAATTACGCGAGTTTTCATTGGCTTTCGTCATTGATTGTGACGTCACGTTTCTCGGTAGGCCTAAGTTGTGTTGTGGTTACGTCTCATTCTAACGACATTAGTCGAAGAGTGCGGACGCTTTTTTGTATCGAGAAAATTTTTCTGCAATTTCTACTGCTATATCCAAATAAATGGCACTGGAGATGTCGGAAAGAAAGAATAAGAGGGTAATGCCTCATTTTGTGTGTTTTATGGCAAACAAATCTTTGATTTATTGTCGTTTTTCACATTTCAAGGGGAAAATGGGGGGGGGGGGATGGTGTTAAGATAATAGTTAAACGAAGTTTTGTTAGTATCCTCTTTAAGCTTCTTCAATGTTTCGTTTTCTTGATAACCATGAAACAACACGCTTAAAATTTAACTACAAGTATATAAATGTGGGGAGGGGTGGGCGTGTTGTTTGTTTGCTTTTTTGAGTCGGAGAGGGGGTAGGGTGTTAGGGGATACTTTTTCTTGAAATGTATTACAAAATAAAACAAGCAAAGATATAAGAGCCATGATGTCAAGCATTCTGGTTCTTTATATAATTTATTTTTTGTCAAAATCAAACATAATAAATATTTTAATATTCGGCCATAGTTTTCTTGTGAATCTGTTGTGATGTATTGCTGCAAAGATATGGTCTCCAGCGTCAACATTGTAGGACTTTTAGTGTCTGTGTTTTATTTTCATAACAAATGTTTGGTGTTAATATAAGTAAAATTTTATTATTTTCCTTCCTTTTTTCAGTATTCGAAGAAAAACATTAAATACAGAAAGAAATTAGAAATATTTTCCTAGCTTTACATTCTGTTCGTTGCTAGTGGTAACGTCACATTTTTTCCAAGATGCTGCCTGCTTAATACACGTAATTAAAACTTGCGGTTACACGTGTTGTTTTTAAATTTTGACAATTTGAACTTCCTACAAAGAGACTAAGAGATTAATATCCACATATATTTTTAACTCATTTTTTTTTAATTATACATTACTTCAGCGAAGTCAGACCCCTACAATAATTAGATATCCAGCTTTTTTTCCAAGCAAGAGCATTGTATTAGCCTGAAGTTCAATGTACAATTCGGTTTATATCAAATAAGTTTACGCCCTAGATAAGGCTTTATTAATGGATTAGTAGGGTGGGATACATAAGATCATGCTCTTCGTGCGAACAATGTTTAAAACGAGGCAAACTATTGACAAACAAGTCGATGAAACAAAGATATCAACAGTCTCGTTCACAGGTTTAAATTTCTATGGTCGATACAATGTTTTTAAAACAATAATATTACAAAATTTTACGTCTGGGAATAGACTAGGAATTTTTTATTGGATATATTGCGATATTTTTTTAACTGTATTACGATATTTATTGGCATATTTTCTATAACAGTTAAGATAATCTTTTCTACTTTTTTTATCACCGGTTTACAAGCAAGATGTATGTAAAAATTATAAATAAAACAAAAAAGTTCTGTTAATTTTCGATCCACATTTTTGCAACGGAATGAAACCATACAACAAACTTTCCGTTTTGCATAATTAAAAAAAGGTTTGGACATTTTCATATTTGATTTAAAAATTGATAGCTCAATCTTTTATGCGGTTTATCTGTACAGAACAGACGTATTGAAATACTTTAAAATGTTTACAAGTGTTTATTAATTTTAATTGTTGAGGTTAATCTTGCCATTTTAAAACATAGCACCACAGTTTTAGTCACAAAAAAAAATAAAAATAAAAATTGAATCGTTATTTTTTGTTTTCCTTTTTTTTTTAAAGATGAAAATGTTGCTTTATTGAAGCGAATTCATATGATGCTTGAGATAACGTCGTTACTTTATTATCAGGTTGAAGTCACCTCCTCTCTCACCACTGAAACTGGTCTCGATCCCTCTCCTAATGAACACCAAAGGGTCAATACAGAATCCTCACCAACCTCCAAGACTCCCCCTAACCCTCCCTCCCACGAACAGAAAGACGTCGGTGATAGGGTAAGTGGTATTTACAAAATTCTGCAACAATGCTAAATGTTTACCATGGGCATTTCTTGTTTGTTTTTTTTTATGCGCCCGGATCGATAGATCCGAGGCGTATATTGTTTTTGTCCTGTCTGTCTGTCCGTCTGTCTGTTTGTTTGTTTGTTTGTTTGTTTGTCTCCAAACTTTAACCTTCGCCATCACTTTTGAACCATGAAAGTTAGAAACTTCATATTTGGTATGCATACTTCACTTCAAATGACACCAATATTAATGACCTTGTGACCTTGAATGTGACCTATATGCTAAAAATAGTTTTTCTGTCTGCAAACTTTAACCTTTGCCATAACTTTTGAACCATGAAAGATAGAGACTTTATATTTAGTATGCTTACTACACTAATAAAGTTCTTTCAAACGACACCCAGATCAATGACCTGGTGACCTTGACTGTGACCTATATGCTAAAAAAAAACTTTTTCATACCTTCACCATAACTTTTTAACCATAAAAGATAGAGACTTCATCTTTGGTGTGCATACTCCACTAACCAAGTTCTTTCAAATGACACCAAGGTCATTGACCATGTGACCTTGACTGTTACCTTTGCTTAGTATGCTAAAAATAGCTTTTTCGATTATTGTTGCCGCCGTGCGCATAGTGTTTAACAAATACATCTTGTTTTGTTTTTTTTTTTCAAGAAACAAAATTAAGTTTGAGGATACATTTTTATTCAGATCACGGCCAGAGAGGTTGAGGAGTTGGCGGAGCTATTGTCAGTTTTGATGACTCTCAGGGATGCCAGCAACCCTGTACAAATTAAGAACTTCAGCTCTGCAGTTTTCCAGAAAGAGACAGGGGTTAAGGTATAGAACTTTTAAGTCATTTGTTAAATAAGAGAGTAAAATATGATTTCAAGGATCAAAGCCTTGGTCTTTCTTTACTCCTATCAACCATTTTTAATGTCATAAATTTTAATTGCAAGAGAAGGGAGTGGAATTGAGGATTTCAAAAAATCCAATTTGTAATATTATATCAACAATTACTATTAACCTATATCTTTATAACCCCATATTACTTAATATACTAGTAGATCTTTCACGTAAATACCACAGATTTAAACTACACGAGTTTCTAAGTTGCCATTCCACCTTTTCACATTAGTAAGAGTTTGTTATATTTTTCCTCTTTTCTGATCATAGTCCACACCAGTGCCAGACACAAAGACTGCTTGTGATGTAAGCACTAGTAAATATTAAACCAGATCTGAAAAGAGATCATCTTTTCCTAAAATCAGAACATATATGAAATTATTGTCATAAAGAGAACACATATTCACAAGGTGTTACTTGTTTATTAGGTTAGAGTAACATCCTCACCGACTGTTGAACATGAAGTTGACAAGTTGGCGGACCTACTGGCAACTGTGTTGGCTTTTGGGGATTCTAAAAAGGCTCAACAAATTAAAATCCTGCGCTCTGCAACTCCCTTTAGAGAGACAGGGGTTAAGGTATAAAACATTTTTAAAACTTTCCTTGTCCGAACAGAATTCTCCATTAACATTTCCACAAAACCAAATGCTTTTTTTTTAAATCACTATATCCAATCTTTACAACACAGAGACTCTGACAAAATGTCTGCCTTTTTCTTTTATTTTAGTCCACACCAATGCCAGAAGCACAAGTGGCTACTAATGTAAGTCAATCTATTTAATAAATAATTACTCCAACAAGTAATAAATCATCTTTTACCAAATATAGAAATTATTTATTTGTATTGGCATAAAAAAATAGCAAGATGAAGTAAAATCAGACATGCTTATATGGTGAAACTGTCTTATCAGGTTAAAGTCGCATCCTTTGTGACTGGCAAGACTCCCTCTGAGGGAACTGCACCGGCCTCCACAACTACCAAGTCTCCTCCCAAACCTCCTTGTCCCGAACAGACATCTGTCACTGACACGGTAGGAATCATCTTAATGAATATCATTACTGTTATAAATAATATCAAAATAAATGCAACACATCCTTGCACATACGATGCATTAAAAAAATTATTATAAAAAATTTCTTTAGTTCTATTGTATGTCTATTCAGATCACTGATGGCCAACATGGAGAGGTGGAGAGGCTGGCAGACCTGATGGCAGATATGTTAACTCTAGGGGAGGCTAGGGTAAGTAGGACAGGCTTCTCTACCATCAACAATTTTATGCCATGAATCTTAATTGTAAGAAATAAAATGAAAATTTTCTATAAAATCTTTAGTTTTCTTATATAGCAAATTCAATCTATAATTTAAAAAAAGAATATGATGATGTCCTGAACTAATGTTACGGAGATTACTTGGAATAGCAACACAAAATGAAACTGTTTCTTAAATGCCATTCTACCTTTCAAACCCATAATTTCTCCTTTTTTTCCTTAACTAGTTCACATCAATTCAAGAGAAGGATGCAACAGTTACTGCTAATGTAAGCTATTCTTTATAAATACATGTACTTAACTAGATTTGTGATCTTTATTTATCAAGCTTATGACAGTATACATATTTAATATTGTGAAAGAAAAATTATCAAGATTTTAAACCACTTTGTATTCAAAAATCGTCTTTTCAGGTTAAAGTAGCATCCTCTTGGAGGGATGATGAAACTCGCACCAGCCCTCCCACCTCTGATGGACAACAATCTGTCATAACTAAACCCTCCCCAACTGCCAAAACTCCTCCACACCCTTCTTGCAAAGAACAGAATCTGGTCACTGATAAGGTAATGGCAAGTTTTTGGTCATCATTGCTAAACAAAATAAGCTAAGATTGCAACACTGTCTTGCATTTCATTTGACAATTTCTTTCATTGATCTTTATTATAAGAAAAATTTAGTTACATTGTACATGTTAATTCAGATAATTGGTGGTGAACATGTGCTTATCCCATCAATTCTAATTTCAAGGGACGAAAGTGAAAATTTCAATCTATATTTTAAAAAAGAACTTTTTGATGATCCAGACTTTTATTCCTTAGTTCCACAAATGAAACTATACATGGTGTTTCTGACTTTTCAGGTTGCATCCTCTGTGACAGCCAACACTGCTGCCCGATACACTTCTGCTGGACGGCATACTGTCACTACTGTTCCCTCTGTCACAGTCAAGGATCCTGCCAATTCCTCTTGTCAGACAGAGGATGTTGTCATTACTGGAACAGTCAAGGCTGTAAAAGTGAAGACTCTTGCCAATTCCTCTTGTCAAACAGAGAGTGTTGTCACTACTAGAACAGTCAAGATTTTGACAGTCAAGGATCCTGCTAATTCCCATTCTCTTATGGATAAAGCTGTCACTAAAAGAACAGACAAGGATGTAAAAGTCAAGGATCCTGCTAATTCCCATTCTCTTATGGATAAAGCTGTCACTAAAAGAACAGACAAGGATGTAAAAGTCACGGATCCTGCTAATTCCCATTCTCTTATGGATAAAGCTGTCACTAAAAGAACAGACAAGGATGTAAAAGTCAAGGATCCTGCTAATTCCCATTCTCTTATGGATAAAGCTGTCACTAAAAGAACAGACAAGGATGTAAAAGTCACGGATCCTGCTAATTCCCATTCTCATATGGAGAAAGCTGCCACTACCAGAACAGACAAGAATGTAAAAGTCAAGGATCCTGCTAATTCCCATTCTCATATGGAGAAAGCTGCCACTACCAGAACAGACAAGAATGTAAAAGTCAAGGATCCTGCTAATTCCCATTCTCATATGGAGAAAGCTGCCACTACCAGAACAGACAAGAATGTAAAAGTCAAGGATCCTGCTAATTCCCATTCTCATATGGAGAAAGCTGCCACTACCAGAACAGACAAGAATGTAAAAGTCAAGGATCCTGCTAATTCCCATTCTCATATGGAGAAAGCTGCCACTACCAGAACAGACAAGAATGTAAAAGTCAAGGATCCTGCTAATTCCCATTCTCATATGGAGAAAGCTGCCACTACCAGAACAGACAAGAATGTAAAAGTCAAGGATCCTGCTAATTCCCATTCTCATATGGAGAAAGCTGCCACTACCAGAACAGACAAGAATGTAAAAGTCAAGGATCCTGCTAATTCCCATTCTCATATGGAGAAAGCTGCCACTACCAGAACAGACAAGAATGTAAAAGTCAAGGATCCTGCTAATTCCCATTATCATATGGAGAAAGCTGCCAGTACCAGAACAGACAAGGATAAGAAAGTCAAGGATCCTGCTAATTCCCATTCTCATATGGAGAAAGCTGCCACTACCAGAACAGACAAGAATGTAAAAGTCAAGGATCCTGCTAATTCCCATTCTCATATGGAGAAAGCTGCCACTACCAGAACAGACAAGAATGTAAAAGTCAAGGATCCTGCTAATTCCCATTCTCATATGGAGAAAGCTGCCACTACCAGAACAGACAAGAATGTACAAGTCAAGGATCCTGCTAATTCCCATTCTCATATGGAGAAAGCTGCCACTACCAGAACAGACAAGGATAAGAAAGTCACGGATCCTGCTAATTCCCATTCTCATATGGTGAAAGCTGTCACTACCAGAACAGACAAGGATAAGAAAGCCAAGGATCCTGCTAACTCCCATTCTGGTACAGAGAGAGCTGTCACTACTAGAACAGACAAGGATGTAAAAGTCAAGAATCCTGTTACTAGAAATTCCTCTCCTCATACAGAGAGAGCTGTTACTATTGTTCCTTCTAAGACAATCAAGCCTCCTGCCATGTCCTCCTGTGATGAACAGAGTGCTGTCAGTGACAGGGTAGGTATAATCACCATGGTCATCATTGCTTAATCAAATGAACCCAACCTTTGATACTACTTTGCATTTATTACATCCATCTTTATAATGAGAGCAAAATCCATTTTTAGTGTATGTTTATTCAGTCCTTATATTTTTTTTTTATTTTAGGGCCAGTCTGGGAAACGGAAGAGGCGACGCCGCCGTTTCACTCCTTCAAAAAGGCTGAAGTCTGATTCGGTATGCATTCATACTTTGAGCATATCCTGTACAATGATGTCTTTAGTTATAATTGACATATACTGTAGATCACTTAATTTTCGTGAAACCTTATTTTCGCGATATAGTCATTGACTCTTTATTAGCGAAACAAAATTTTCACAAATTGTGGTCAGTACTCTATATAATCTTAACAAATTCTATTATAGGCGAGAATCAAATACCGTCTCACGTAATTACGCGAAAATAAAGTTCTCGCAAATAAAAAGTGATTTACAGTATATAAAATATTCTTGTATATCATGAAGTACTTTGTGTGTTTTGTAGCTGACTCCAATGGAGATCGATTGAAATTCAGACTCTGACCAGGAGGTTTTGCGCCCTGAGTGTGTTGGAAGTTTATCTTGTGCAAAAATTTGTCTTCTGACGTTTGACTTCTGACTTGCCTAATTTTGGTGGGTGCATGGGGTTGTTAATTTGTTTGCAACATATTATTAGACATATTCTTGCACAGGTAATTGTTTCAGTATTTTGTTGTATATATATAATTATGTGTACATACTAGTAGTTGATCCTGAATCAGTGTAAATATTTTTGATTATAAATTATGAATTGAATTGCATGTCATCAAATATTAAGATCTAATTTTATTATGAATTTTAGATCTTTTTTCTACCTTTACTTTCACTCTTTCCTTGCTTTTTTATTATATGCATTTCTATTTTCTAATAACATTTATTTATATTTTTGGCATTTTCTTGATTACTTCATTTTTTTTTAAATTTTCATTTAAAGATTATCTTTTTATTTTTATTGTTTTAATCTGCACATTTACTTTTTTAAAGAATTGCCACATATTGAAAATTCGTGTAATTGAACAATTTTTTGAAATAAAATTAAATAAAAATTAATACGTATAGTTCTTGTTATATATTATTTTTATTTTGGGATGAAAAGAAATAGTATTATCAGACGGTATTGCCCCATTAGGAATTGTTTATATTAATTAGGTGTCGAATTTTGGAATAATGCAGACAGTTTTAGGCAGAGAATGAGTCTTGTGTGTTGATCAACATTGTAAGATTATAAATAGTTCCCTTTCTAAAGAGGGCGCCACCACTTGCCGATGGAGAGCCGCAATTTTTGTCTTATACTCGGCATGCACTTATGGTCATTGAGCAGTGAGGGAACTTTTTTGCCAGAATCTACTGTGACACAGGAGCTCGATTTATACGATCTCCAAGTCCCAAAGTAGGATTCGAACCCGCAAGGATCAAATCCTTACTTTGTGACTCTAGAGCAGACACTTTAACCACTGCTAAACGCGGGCGACTCAATCGACAACGTATGTTCAAATAACAATAGTTCAGTATAAACGAAAGTGGGTTTGATTTACTGAAAAGTGAAAACCATACTCCGAAACTTCCTATCAAAAGATTCAAGGGTTTTCATGTCAATATGAGTATAATACATCACCATACATGATTCATTTGAGATGAAGCTATGATACACAAAAAGCAATAGAAATTGGGTGGTGATGGTTCAACAAAATCAACTCTTGATTATATCTATTTGATTGTATGAATTCGCCCCATTTGTCATCATCACTATGCAAATTAAACGAAAAAATAGGTATTTGAAGAAAATTCAATGTTCATGCAGAATAAAGTGTTTTCTATGGTGGCATATTTCTACATGTGGTCCCCTACATGCAAGATAAATTATGTTAACATACAAGAAAATTATGTCAACATGCAATATAATTTTGTCAACATGCAAGATAATTATGTTGACATGCAAGTTACAAATCTTGTATGAGAATATGATTTTAATATGGTTAAAACCACGAACGTAAGCCCGTATTTGATATCGTAGATGCAAGATGCGATTTCCTTACGTTAACATGCGAGATAATTATGGAGACATGCAAGATATCTATGTCAACACACAAGTTAATTATGTTGACATGCAAGTTATTTATGTGAACATACAAGTAAACTACCGGTATGTTAACATGCAGGATACTTATGTTAACATGCGAGATAATTATGTAGACATGCTACTTAAAAATGTCAACAGGAAACTTAGTTATGTCAACATGCGAGTTATATTTTTCATACAAGACATTTATGTCAACATGCATGATAATAAGTTGCATATTATCTTACATGGTAACATAATTATCTTGCATGCTGACATATATAAGTCGCATAACATAAATAAGTCACATGTCGACATAATTAACTTGCATGTTGACTTAAATAAGTCGCATGTTGAATAATTATCTTGCATGTTGACATAAATAAGTTGCATGTCTTCAAAATTATGTTGCATGTCTACATAATTATGTTGCATCTTGTATCTAAAATGTCAGATACTGTCGTTAGAAAGTAAATTTACCCATATTTAAATTATATTTGTTTATAAGATTGGTAACTTGCATGTCAACATAATTAACTTGCATGTTGACATATTTATATGTTGCATGGCTACATAATTATGTTGCATGTGAACTTAATTTATCTTGCATGAAGAGGCAGAAATATGCCACCATAGTTTTCACTTTCTTGGCTTTGGCAATATTAGATTCATTGCTTTTTGAAATCTTGGACAGCTGTTTTTAAATAAATTGAGCTCGTAAAATCTCATGTCATTTCATTAGATATTTGCACCTTGTTTAGTGAAAAGGTATTCTACGCTGCATACGACAGCTCCAGAAGTGATTGTATGCATGAGTTTTGATTGACATGGTAGTTTTTGGAGATCATCTTCAAATGATCTGCTGACAAGGTCGTTTTTGAAGATCATCTTCAAAGGATCTGCTAGCATGGTAGTTTTTGAAGATCATCTCCAAAGGATTTGATGGAATCCTGGCCCCTGATACTCATCTGATCTGCCAACTGCTCTACAACACTAGAACCCCTGACCCAGGGGTCATGAAATTAAAATTCTAAGGAAGAATTTTCTTCACATCATGAACATACACTTATATTATCTTCTAATCATACAGGGGCAGAGGAGTCAACTATCCAATAATAATACATTTTCATTCTAGGATCAATAGAGCACCCTCATAATTAACACAGTCAGAACCACTCACCAGGTGGATAGGGGGGGGGGCATGA
>PRKT01000509.1:297313-349977 GCA_003671525.1 Saccostrea glomerata | reverse complement strand
TGATTCTTTGTTAAGAGTTTGCTTTTAGATATTAGTGTAAATTTGTATTTAAAAAAGAAAATAGAAAATCGAGCTTCTATTTTGCATACGATATTGGCAGAAAATAGATCCTTTGGTGCTAAATGGTCACGCTAAATGAGTACCGAATACAGGACAAGATTTTCAGCATTGCACTTGCAGTTGACACAGTCTCATTCTCTGAATATAAAAATAGGTCTGCAATTAACGGGGTGCAATTGAAACCCATGGCAATTCCAATAGATTGTTGGAAAACCTGGTCAATCAGAAACTGTAACATAATTTTGATGTCAACTTCAGTGTACTCATGTGTACAATCAAAATAAGGTGTTTTTTTTTACAAAATATAATTTTGCAAATAACCAGTGACAAGGTCAAGGTAAGTACGTTCACGAGTTCCATTTTTATTGAAAAAGCAACTGTTTATGATATGAAAAGTCTGGAGTTTACTTTATCGTGGGGAATGGTTGTTTATAAAGCTTTTAAGCTGTTGATTTTGATAAAATCTTGTGATCAAATTGTCTAAAAGTTCCTTGGAATTTTAAAGTATCTACATCTGATTTACACCATTTCTTGAATTCATTGTTGCACAGTTAACTTGAAGTTTCTCCTTAGTAAAGAAATTGCTTGAACATTTACTGGAATTCACTATGTATCTTTAATTGTAAGAAATCTTATGAAGTTTCAGAATCCAATATATATATGTATAAATGTGGTAGTCTAAATTCATTTTGGATCAGTTTGGGATACTGTATTAAAAAATTTCAAAACTGACATATGATTATGAAGATTCTGAATCTCTTCCTTAGAAAAGGAACGGAACTATGAGCAGAAATTGAATTACTACATGTACATGTAGAATCTATTGAAGTGTAATTGTACATACGAGGGTCGTTAGAAAAGTTCGCGGACACATTGAATTACGGAAAATCTGTTGTGTACTGTGAAGTATGACCTATGTCTGAATAAATTCCTACATTTCGTTTATTGGTATGTAAAAAATCAGGTCCATATCATAAAATCTTGAAAATTTACAACGATTTTTACTATGAGGTCATGGGATTCACGGAGCAATCACTTGACGTAATAAGGCGACGTGACAACCAGATTTCAACCCGTTAAGCTTTGTCGCAGTTCTATAAATCTTTCATTTCTTCAGATATTTCTTAACTTTTTTCTACTTTAAAATTAAATATCTATATCAAGGCATGCTACTTTTCTTCTATAATGTCTTTTGTACTGATTCGGATATTATTGAGATCTTAAAAAAAGTATGTGCAGTTAATTGATCAGGTATCGAAACTATGCAAAACCATATAGGCACAATGTCCAGGTGATACGGGTTATTGAAGTATCGATGGAGTTAATCAATCAAAATGTTAATCCTTCCATTCTTTTGAAGCTACAACCTATGAAAACTTGTCCTTTGTGGGTGTAGGAAATTTCTGGCAGCATCTTGAACATTTTAATTTCTTTTTAGACATTTTCCAGTCTGCATACACAATTTTTACGTAGTGCAGTGCTCCATGACGCTCAATGACGTTCCGATTTTTGGCTGTGTTTTTACGCGTTGATCATTTATAAACGGCTATAAAACAGTCATATACCCTCCAATTTAGTTCAAAATTTCTCCCAGTGACGTTTCATGAATACTTTAGCGGCAGGTAAAATATCATAAATCTCTTTGCACTACAATTGTGAAATTTTTAATTTTGATAAAGAGTCTTTGTGATGTAAACGTGCCAAAATGTAGCATGCTCCGTGAAGCAAGTTTTATCAAAATAAAAAAGCTATATATTTTTCAATAATCACCGAAGAGCACCAAATTCTTGTATATTTATTGGAAAAAAGGTAAAGATTTTATCTGGAAAGTTTGACCGGTATCGTTGAAATAGCGCGCTCACAATAGAACTTGTCCGCGAACTTTTCTAACACCCCTCGTATATACATTTTTAACATTCAAAACATAACTTACCAGGGGCCTGAAGAATTCAAAAGTATTTATAGGAGCACCATCTGACAAAAAGTAGGCCTGGCCTGCCTGTAAAAAAGCAAAATCAAAAACCAATGTATAACGCGCATTGTACACTGTACACATACTTTCAAATACAGTATACAGGGTTATTTACGCCCCTTTACACTTGCTAACAATTTTGCCCCATTTTCACAGTTCTGTTTAAGAAATTATATTGTGTTCTTTGAATTTACCCTGTTTTAAATTTGCCCACTTGTGACAAGGGCAACAGGGGCAAAAATAAAACAGGGGCGAAAATTTCCCTGTATATAGTATTTCAAGATGAAATAAAAGGCCAATTTCTTACAGCTACACATTTCTTTGACTCCATTAATGCCTGTCCTGCAAGAATATGACCTTGAACAAGATTGTCCACGTGAAGAAAGTCTTGTAAAGAATCTTTCCCAAACAGAGCCTTCATAGCTCCCATCTGCACTGTGTTCTGAAAAAAAAAACATAGTAGTTATTAAATTTCAAAATATTTGTCTGTGGTAAATGACATATCTTACACTGGAGAGGCATATATTATATTTCAGCAAATTTATAAAAAAAATCAAGTTAACGCCTTCCAGTTAAAAGTTTTTTTTTAAATACATTCTTGTCGAATCACCCTTTAAGAACTGTAATTCAACCATGTAAACACTACATGCATGCATGCACTACATAATACCTCTCCCCCATTAACCTGCGTTTTGGAAACCCATAGAAAAAATTCATGGTTTTTCTTGGTTTTTCTTTCTTTTTTTTTTTAGCATAAAGGTACCCAACTTCTAACTGTTTTATATATGTGATATTTGATTAATTTCTATCCTCACTTACCACGGTCCTTGGTATATGACGAAGTTCCCCCACCCCATATACCCCCGCGAGCCTGAGAGCACAGGTATGGAGAACTCCTGGGTCATTGGCGGCCAATACCTTTTGTTCTGCTATACTTTTGGTTCTTGAATAATGGTCAGGATGCTACAGTGAAATAAAGAAAGTAATACACTAGTTTTCAAATACAAAGTTCAATTTATTTGGATTCCATAGGGATTTCCTATTAGTGGTATCTTTAAAACATTGGGACTTAAGGCTTGAATTAGTATACTGTGGTTTCATTAATATTCGTGGGCATCAATTTTCGTGGATTTAGTAAAATTCACAGTTTCGAGGATACGTAAATTCGTGGATAATGGTCCTAACAGAAAAAAGAATTGTCTATCATCTTTTCATACCGGGGTATTTTCTTTCGTCGTCATGCTTTAACGGGAACATTATGCCGGTTACAATGTTAGGGTACGTCGATATTTTTTTTAAGAAAAATTACTTACGGGAGAAAACTCTTTAATTATTTATTTATTTTAAGCCATTGGTTTTTCAAAAGTCGGAACCTTCAACTGTGAATTATTTCTATAATTGGCAAGTGTGGAATACGGACAAAAATTATGTTCGCAATCGTGGAATACGGACGGTAATTAAGTGGCAGCAGGATATTAAAAGTAACAACAATTAAGTATTATTTCAATTCACAAAATGGCTTTAGCTGCTCATTTTCACAATCACGACGTGTTACAGGACTTAACAGAGACATTCAGACCCCATGTTTGAAGATCTCGGAACAAACACATTCACGCGCGATCATGCGCGATGGGTACAACATCCGCTTAAACAAGTAATATGAACGACAATAATTCAGCCACGAATGACAGGACTTGGAGTTTTGCAACATAAATACCCATTTCTTCATGTATAACAAAAATATGTTTCTAAGCAAACAGATAAAATTCAAATAAGCATTAAATTGTGTAGATAATTTGTATGAATTAAGCATGTTTTAACGGCAGAGAGTAATTAATCATTTCTATCAGATTTTTTATTGAACGGTAATTTGTAGTTTTCACTGTACAGGTGATAATTGGGGTTGGACACTTAAATTGTTTGAGAAAACAATTTAACATATTTACGCCTGATTATCATCCTTTGGCTTTGGGGGTAAATCGATGATTGGTATATACATTGCGTTGCCAGATCTTCGTGTTGTTTGTTTATCTCCGTGAAAAATATTACATGTAAAACATTTTATTAAAAAAAATCCCGATAATTATTTAATACTATTTCCTCATTTTTATAAATAATTATTTTAAAAAATGGAAAAAATACGACTATTAAGTCGATCTGTTGAGGAAAGAAAGGGGTAGGGGTATTTAATATATATTAACGAAAGTCGGAGTGGGCTTTTAAAAGGTTCATCGTAAATCAAAATGGAGGCACCAAACTTTGTTGAACATTTGATTTCGTGGATCAACTCAACAACGAAATCCACGAAAATTGGTGTTCCACGAATAAAGATGAAACCACAGTATGACATGGATGGTAGTGAAGCTTGTACCAGATACATCCCTGATTTTGCCTATATTAAAAATCGGGGTTCTCCATAAACTTTAATTTTGCTGTGGAAAACAAGCAAGAAATACCCTTTTACTCATGGGATTAATGACATTTACTGTGGTACTTGTAAAAAATCTTCTAAAAAGTTTCAGGGAGAACCCTGAATATTGTATGCATAAGTGTACTTAAAAAGCATGTAGGCTTCAAATAATATTTGCTCTGATGCAGACAATAATGCACTAATTCATAACACCCAGTGACTGCGCTCAATTTTGAATATATCAATATCAATTTACATACAAGTACAGTATATAGTATCTCACGTTATACTGTAAAATCACATATTTTCGTGGGGTCAAATTTTCATGGTTTGAGTAAAAACTCTTGGTTTGTGGGGATTTGAATTCATGGAAGAAGAATTGTTGAGTAGTTATGTATGTAACATTTAAATTTTATGGTGTACATGAATTTGTGGGTCTCTTCATACCTCGAAAACAACAAAAATTAAACCCCCGTGAAAATTTATGATTTCACAGTATTAATAAAAACCCTACTTTGTTAAGAGGTAGGTAAGGCAGGGATTCATCCCCATCGCGAATTTCCTGGCCCCCAAAGATGACATTGTATGTGCTGGTGTAGACAAGTCTCTTTATCTTGTGCTTCAGGCATGCTGAAATAAAATTGATTAACTGCGAGGTCAGTAAACTATTTTCAAGCTTTTTCAGAGAAAAATGGACAGTCTTAATTAGTAAGCCTTTCAAACTGGGAACTGAAAAACAATTTCAGACCTTTTTATGCATCAAACAGACATTCAGTATAAAAAAATTAAAAATGCATCTTCTGGAATCAAATCTTAAATCATCTTAAAATGTTACCTTTGATAACATTTTCTGTTCCTCCTACATTTACAGCTTCTATTACTTTCGTATTCAACTGAAAAAAGAAAATTCCAAACATAATATTTCATAATATTATATTTTCTTTTTTCGTTGTGACTGACTTCATACTTCATGTTTATACACAAAGTATTATTTGTACATCTATAATACTTTATGAATGAATTTATTTAGATATTAAAGTCAGAGGTAACAGATAAAATACCTTACTTGTTCCCTCCCAGACATTCCATAAGAGGCCATGTGGTACACACAATCTGCTCCTTTTAATGCTTCATCCACTTCATGCCCTTGAGCTATATTGCACTGTTAATGTTAATTATAACTTAATGAAATCCTTTGAGAACCAAGTTTTATTAATATCACATTTGAAAAATTGTTTCCAAAATGCTACTTTGAATAAGCTGGGAATTTATGCCTTGATTTTGGTAAATCTTGAAACTTGTTTCAGTGAAATTCAAAGTGAGTAAAAATTTTGGTCTGGCATATCTACAAAATTTTTTAGTCACTTGGAATCTTGCTGAAGTTAGATTATCTTAATTGATAAATGTACTAATAAGATTTAAATTACAGTTTTGAAATCTGTTAATATTACATGAACTTAGGCAGTCTATGATGGATATCTACAGTAAAATTTCTATGTAACCTGAACAAATGACATGTTTTCCTCCATTGGCCACCTTGGTTTGATGATGTCTACTAGGATAACTTTCTTCCCATTCTGGGCCAGCTTTTTACCAAGGTTGAACCCGGGGTATCCTCCACCCCCTGTGACCAAATGCACCCGATCTGGTTCAGAAGTAGAACCAGACATCTTTTTTTTAAAAAAGGAGAGAATTAAAGTTTAAGACAGGAATAAATCCCAAAAAGATGTCTAATTTTCACTCATGTTCAGTAAAATTTGAAAATAATGCATTATCAAAATTACTGAATAAAATTTCTAAGTTAATAAAACAAAAATATCCTACATATAAATACATAGAATAACACCATGCCTTTCGAATGAGTGCTGACTTAACCCCTAATTCAACGAATTCATGGAATATACCTTCAAAGTTCAACTTCGAATATTGTGTAACAAAGCACCCGGCTGAGGTCAGAGGTCAACTACCGAAAAAGTAAACACAACATTTTACGACATACATTTAAAATTGTGAATTTCGTATCTTTTAGAATTTTTTATAAGATGTTCGACTAATTAAACTAAAAATTTTTTTATTGTTAGTATGCTTATTATGATATTACCATTAGTAAATTTTCGGAAGCATGTATATTACGACAGTCGTACAGTACTTTCCGCCATATTGTTCCATAGCAACACAGTAAATGGTGGACTTCTCTCAATTTTTGGTAAATATTGACAATTTACGCAATTTTACACATTGCTTGCTCCCAATAGTTGATACACAGAAGGTAGAAATATCGTAACTTGGATTTAATGAGGTTTAAAATACATGAATTTTCATCACTATTTAGTTAAACATTTATTTAATTGACATCGCAGCACTTTCTAAGTTTCTTTTCTTCCACTAAGGAATTGACCTCTAATAAAAGAATGATGACAACTCCGGCTCTTTTAATAGACTTTATCACTACAAAATCATTTATTGTTTTGATTTTAAAAGTAGTTCGTGTTTAATTCTGTTTATAGTTGAGGAAGTGAAACACCATGTATGACAGAGCTCCTAGAGATCTGGTGAAGACATATGGATCCACTCCAGGAAATGTGGGACCAGGGTCATATGATGCTAGTGCCCTGGCCAGAGCTAAGCTCAAGGCTGGTAAGTGCAATGTTCCACTGTCTTTTGAATGTGGCTGAATTCTCTTAAAATCGCATTTGAAGCTTTATTGTAATGACAATCTTTGTATCGTTTACCATACATTAAATCTATCTAAGTAAATGCATGATCTATTTTCCAGATGGATATGCCCCTTTCTTGTCTATGACAAGCCGCGAAACATTCCTAAATGTTAGTGATCAGGTTGTTGCAGCCCCTGGACCAGGTCATTATGATCCTCAAAATGCTCAAGATTTTGTTCCTGTAAGTATCATAATGTTGTTCAATACTGAAATTTTAAGTCATACTTGTATACTCATTAGAAATGTGATACTTTCAAGTGACAACTCATGATTAAAATTTTGATGAGAAAATGTGCTGTTGAAAGGAATGAGCAGTTTTTTTTTTTGTACAGGAAAGAGATAGGGTCTTAATTAAGAAATAAGGTATCATCATTAAACATCTATCGGGCTATAAATACGGGTTGGTTACAAGATTAAATTCCATAAAGCCCGAAGGGCTTAATGATGAATTTAATCTCGTACCAACCCGTATTTATAGCCCATTAGATGTTTTAAAATGATACCTTATTACTTATATTTACATTTGTGACTTATTCATACTTTATGTTTGCCTGACTGTGACTTTTAACGTGTGAAATGCATTATTTTTCAAATCCAACTACAAGTGTGTAATCCACTACACGCGTGTCGACCCTTTATGTCATCACTGAAAAATTATGTCAAACGTTTATCCATACGCACATCTATGACCTCTTGACCCTGTACCTGTATTTATACAGTCATAGATACGCATTGCTTTCAGTAGTGTTATATAAAGGAAAACATTTGCAAATGTAAATATATGGTTATATTCAACAGTGAACCAATTCTAATGTTATTTATATGCAAGACATTAAAATTCAAATTTCGGATACAGTTCTACTTCTTTATCTTTAACACCAATGTCCTTAAAGATCATAAAGATATACCTTTTGATTAATACTACATATTGTTAAGTAAAATATTTTCTGCTTTAATTTGATTTTCAAAACTGTTTTGAAATAGATATAAATGAAAATGGACATGCTTTATAAAATTGTATAGGAAACTCACATTTTTAAAGTAGATCAACTCAGATATATGTTCTAAATTGTGTTTTACAGGGAGGAAAAACACTGGCCAATAAATCTAAAAGATTCCAGGGCCAGATTCCAGAAAACCCTGGACCAGGGACATATAGTACAGAAAAGTACACTGACTTCAGGGCCAGCAAGTCTGCCCCAGGCAGTATCCAGGGCAAAAATAATGCTGGAAGTGTAAGTGTCCTGAATACTATAAACCTGAAATAAGCATTTCAGGTTACATATATCACAACAATTGTTAGTTGTGGGTTTTGAAAAAAAACTACGGGTACATTTAGGGGGAAGAAACAATGCATATAGATGTAGCATAAGAATGCAAGTGAATAGGTTTATATTACATGGAAAAACATGAATCTATGCTGGGAAGATTCTTGTCTGTTTTCCATGATTGTATTTTGTTCCATATGAATCTAATAATCAAATTGGGAGAGAATGTATTTTTTAAGATACAGTTTATGAAAAAAGTCTTTCCATCATGATTATATGCATTTTTTTCCCCCAAGAAGAAACATATCTGCAAGTCTTTGTAATGATTTTGTAGTTGGTGACAAGCAGGATCAAATTCCACAGGAAACCAGAGGCGCCTTCTATACCTATGCCAGGACAGGCCTATGGGTACGAAGAATGTGAAGACGGAACTTTGAAAAAACAGGATGCTCCTGACAAGGATAAAACCATAGGACCAGCATTCTATAACCCAACCTCAGTAAGTTGACATTTTAAATTAAATTCAATTTAAACTTGACAATGTCTCAAAATGCTTAAATGTCAGAGATAAATACATGTACATGTAATATCTTATTGGTTTCACTAATTCATCTTTTGAAAAATATAGACCTTTCCTTGCATTTCTCCTTTGCAATGAGTACAGAGACCTCTTAAACTGACATTTCATATAATAATTTATACATACAATAATCTCTCAAGTCAATTAAAAATCTAAGAAGTCCAAAATTTTCTGATTTCAGGATCCTACAAAGGCCACAAAAACATATCAGGGTGTCCATTTCAGTAAATATGCCTCCAAACGTATGGACCTCAGTAAAGGGAAGATGGGCCCTGGGCCCGGGGACTATGAGCCCTACATCAATGTACAGAACAGAGCGGAAAATGTAAACGCTGCTGAGGAATCTCACAGGTTTGAGGCCAGGATTCCTAGATACCACGAGTCAATTGTCAAGGATGAGGAGAGAAAGGTGTGTGATATTGGTATTGTGTATATGTAGGAGTTGTTTCCCTTTAAACAGCAAGATGGGATGCTCTTGGAAACAGCTGCATGAAAATTCAAAATAAATTAAATTTTGCAAAATGTATAGTGATTTGATTATTTGTATTTACATATAAAACATTATTAAATTTTTTAGCAGAATTTTGATTTCAGCTGTTATTTATTTAATTTACACCATTTTTATAGGCCATTCCTGGACCAGGGAAGTACGATGTTAAAGGAGGGTTTGATCCTGAACCTCCAAAAGTCAACACAGAGGGAATAGAAGTAGAACACCCTCCCTTTATGTCACAGGCCAAGGTTTGTAACAAGCCCAGCAATTTTTCTAATATTTCTGTTAACTGCATATATATTTTTCTACCCGCATGTGGATTGAACAGAAATTGAGATTCCACAGAAACAATATCCTAGGCAAGTGAAAAAAACCAAACTTTTAAATTGATTAAGATTTAAAATTTTTACTCCTTTTTCATAAGTGTGGAGTTTAATTTACTTATTCTATCCAAAGTTAGCAGGATTGCTGAGCTAATATGCAGCAAATCATGTCGAAATATAAAGTACATCAACGTCTTTATCAGAAAAATATTCTCATGCATATTCAGAGTTATCTATTTCATGATTTCAGAGGTTTACCCCCATTAAGAAGACCCTCCCTGCTCCAGGTACATACAATGACCCCCGTAATGCATTGGAGACCCTGAAGAGAACCACTGGACTGAAGAGATCCCCATTTGGACAGACCTCAGTTAGATTTAACCCTGAACCCCACGTCAAGAAAACACCAGGTATATATTTATAATGAATTCATTGATACCAGAATTGATCATTTTATTCTCAGTTTGAAGTGACATCAATTGTTTGTTGCTTGATTAGAGAAGCTTTTTCATACTTTTTCTCAGTTGCTCTAACTAAATTCTGAATTTTCTCCCCTTTATTTTTTAGGGGGGTGTCTTTAAGGAGACAATTGTAATCTTTTTTTTTTTAGAACGTTTTCAGAATGTTTGAGTATTTTGTTTTTTTTATAGTAAAAGAGATGCATGTTAAAAAGCAAAAATATAGTTTTCATATGGATGTTAATTTTACGCAATATACACAATTTAAACAACTTCATATTTTAAATGGAAACATGCACATTTCGGTTTATTTAATTTAAATTTTATTTCAAAATTGTTGTTTGAAATAGAAGTGCTTTCAATACGCAAGTTTCGAGATTAACTCCCTGCGCTCTTTTGTGGAGGAGGGGAGTTTTGTTGCTGCATAAACAGACTGGTGGGACAGATATCATATTTATAGATTGGGTACATTGCCTCATTGATAAAGATGATCAACTGCTTTATCATAAATACATGATTGTCAGGATGCACTCCTCAACTCGAGGATAACCGAATTAATGTCCAAAATCATTTTTAAAATACTAAAACATATCGGAACAAAAAAGAAAATATCAGTGGATGTGAGACTTTCAGATGTGGGAAGAAATATGGACCTCTAAAAAATAGGGTACACATGCATCTAAATGATATTTCTTTTATTATCATAGCTTAAAAATAGCACAAACTTTTCAGAAAAGGTTGGTACAATCAAAAAAATATTTTACATTTTATAAAAGCTACAATGTTTCTTTCATTTTCAAGTACCCTAATTAAAAGTAGATATGTAAATATATTTGCACAGTTGAGCTTGATAAAATCATCAAATGCATCACTGATTAACATTATTATCTTTTCTGTAATATTAAATAGATTTTAAAATCCATAAACATTGTTCATTTATTCCTGCACGTTTGTATACACTAACAACCTGTCCCACTTCCATGCTGATATGGCTACATTTTGTGCCTCTATTTTAGGAGAGTTACAATCTTGAAACTCGTGTATTTATACATATATAATTCAAATCTAAAATATTGAAAAATTGTCTCAGGTGGCATAATTATGCTAAAGTTAAAATTTTGAATTAATTTTTTTGATTACTTCCTTCATCCATACACTCTATCTGATGCAAATAAAAAGGGAGACAAGAGATGACATAAAAATGTTACTCTATAAAACATAACTATGTTCTGTCACACCATCATTTCTTTGATATTCAACATTTGTTTGCTCTACTGCCTTCAACGGTGGGAAATTCCAGCTGTTAAAAAAATATGAATAGGGAAATTGTAAAACAGAAGAGAGTAAAGCAATAAAATGGTTGATGATTTTAATACAGATTCTTCCAGCCTCTTTGTTTGGTCTCTAGTTGTCGCTTAAATTCAATCAACTCACAGCTGAAAAAAAATAACTCCCAAGTTTCCCATCCAGTGGGAAAGTGGTAGGAGATGATGTGATGGTATCTTAGCTCCCAGGTGAACTGTTGCAGGACTGATGTAAACTTCCCTGATGCAAAAAAAGCTTCAGATTTGGTGTTAATCAAAGAAAGGAATTGTTAGAACTGAGTCAAAAAACCAATATTCGGCTTGGAATTTTTTGAGAGATTTTTATCTCTTTCAGTGATGATGATGTAAGCAGTGTGTCCTTTGAGAATTGTTGTAATAAGGGCCTTGTCATATAACAAAGTACTTTTACATTCAAGGTGTTGGAAAGGAACTCTTCTCTTCCTGAAAATAAAATTTGTAGGCACTATGTTATTTTTGATCATGGATCAGTTGAAATAAAATTTTAGAGGAAAGAACTTTTTTTAGAACAATTGTATTAACAAGATGGAGGAAGATTTATATCACCAAACCTCATGTGCATAATTTTCCAGTTTACATAATTTCTAATTAGAAAGCTATAATGAGGGATTGTGAGGTAATTTGGGGGGACGATTCCAGATTCCCAGTTTTAGGACAGAATGTGCTTGTGACAGTAATGAAGATTCATAGATAAGGATTCCATTATTTTTTGGGTGGCCAGAAACAAAGAAGAAACCTGACACCAACCCTAAATGTCAGAGTTTTTCTCAACTCTTAATATAATAACAATCTTGATGAAGCTCTTGTCTCATCAACCTTTTAGTTCTCGTCATAAAAACTCATAAATTCCATGTTTGCAGAGATGTGCATCACACAAATTTTGAGCTGAGCCCAGATGCTCGGACATTAAAAATTGTCAGGGAGTTTTTATGAGGGGTAAATGGGGGTCTGAAAAATGTCACCCCCTGTGTTAGCCAGGCTATAAGACTTTTCTTGGAATGGGAGGAAGACATTTTGCCTCTATACACCCATCTTATGGGCCATATGGAATCCCCAGAAGTAATTGTTCTTTATGTGTTTTCTGGTATTTTACCCTTTGACAGGTTGACAGACTAAGTTATTGTGGAATCTGAATAATATCCTGATAATATCATTACATGTGTTATGTGTGACAATGTTTCTCAAAGTATCAGGTTTTAAGGTCTTTGCCATATGCCTCTCCTTTTTGCATGGTACGAAAGACAAAAAAAATTTTTACCTATGTCAATTAGAATTCTTATTTCTAATTTTCAATTTTTTTATTTGGGAGGGAAAAAAACTGTATCATAAAAATATTGTTGCTGATAGTAATTTAATAGAAATTTTATCCTTTTAATATGTACTTCATATACTGCGAAATCACTAATTTACATGGGAGTTTAATTTTTGTTGTTTTCGAGGTGTGGAGAGACCCTCAAATTCGTTTATGACCACCACAGAATGTAAAAGTTCTATATGCATTACTTGTGTACTACTCAACACTTCTCCAGGCAACCACAAAATCAAATCCCCACAAACAAATATTTCTTTCTCAAACCTAGAAAAATTTGACCCCACAAAAATATGTGATTTTACAGTGTTGAGGAAGTAGTTTTAAGATAATGAGAGAAATGTATTTCTAAAATGTGATAACTTCTGTTAAAAAAAACAAAAATCAAATGGATTATCAAAAGCAATTAAGCAAAAAAAATTGGCTCCTTAAGACATAAATAAAATGTCCAAGCAATTTGAAATTATTCCATTTTCCTTTTTTTAAAGCTTAGGAAATGAGTCATTTCTGAGTGATCAAGCACACATGTGATAAATTTTCATTATTTCCTGAAGATTCTGCCATCATTTGGGACTGGCTCGATCTCAGACTCATCATCTCATTCCTCTGAGTGTTGGGCTTCACACTACTCATGCATGCAGTGTCTTCAAAATGTCACAAAGTTAATTGTGGTTTTAATTTCTTTCTCAAGATATTTCTCTCAAACGTCAAATGTAATCCACAGGCAACACAAATTGAATTTTAAGATTTAAATCTTCAGAGATGGTTTACGGTTTTTGACTCATTTATAAATATTGTGTTTTTATTTTTAAATTTGTGTTTGAGTAAGATTTTTATTTGAGCAAGAGAGGTGGCAAGTTTTGACTCTTTTAGGGTGAAATTTAGAAAAATACTTCCGTTCTTTGTATTTCCGCAAGGAGGTACACTGTATCCAGCTAATCTTATGTTCCTGATAGAGTAATTTAATCATTAATGAAATTTTTGGACTCTAATTCTAGGACCTGGTGCCTATAACCTGACCGGAATGGGATCTGATAGCATGAGGAAGGCCTACATTGAGAGCACCAGAAAAGGGGTGTTTGGCACCACCTCTGTCAGAGTCAAAGCAATCACAAAGAAGGATGAAACCGAAGTACCGGGACCTGCTCATTACCAGGTCAAGGAAAAACCATTCCAGAACCGGTACCAGAACCTGACATCTAACTTCTCCTCTGTGACAGCCAGACTTCCAGAAGCACCCACAATAATTAAGGTATTGTAGTAAAGGAAGCTAGGGTAAAAAAAAACTATTCGCTGGAGTAATTATGAGTAAAGTGATGTAAGTTATAGTAACAAAATGGCTATGACATTAAAACCAATATGGCTCTTTATAACCATTTGTCATGGAAATGGTATTGCTTTTTCAAATCCTTAAATAGTTTTCTGACAGTCAGTAAAATGACTTCAAAATATAAAAACTTGTGCAAAAACCATTTATTGGCAAACCATTTAACTTCAAAGCAAAATAAATATTAAAAACTTTTTGGATTTCCTTTAGTGATAGTACATGTTTCTTGATTCTTATCACAAAACCTATTGTCCAATTATACCCCAAAGTCATACCCCTTAAGATATACTGTAGATCACTAAATTTTCACGACACCTTATTTTCGCGAGATAGTCATTGACACTTGATAAGCCAGACAAAATTTTCACGAATGGTGGTTTTTGCTCTATATAATCTTATGGAATACTATTATGTGCAAGAACTTATTATTCGCGAGCACACTGTCTCGCGTAATTACGCGAAAATAAAGTTCTCGCGAATAAAAAGTGATTTACAGTATTGTTCTTCAATAAAATATGTCCTTTGTAGAAACCATCTATCAAACCCTGTTAATGAAGATACCATTGACTTATTCTCTTACATTTGTTAGAAACATCTTTACCAAGAAAATATCACTGACTTTAGCAAAAATTCATGGTCAATATTTCGATTTTTATGCAGAGTTTACAAAGATTACACAATAAACTATCATGAATAGCTTAATTAAATATCAAGTGCATATGATCTGTACTGGTGGCTCAAACTTCATAAATATGCAGTAAAGATAACTTGTCAACATTCAATGACTAGGATATCATGCAAGAGCAGAACTATTCAAAATCCATAAGTATTCAGAAAATATGATCCGACTTTGGTGATGGTTTTAGGGTTAGTTTCGCTTAGAAGCCATCATCTGCTCTCAGTTCTTCCTGAGTTTGTCCCCTGAGTGGTGTTTTGCATCTTCTAATGGCCTGTGAGTGGGAGATGCTTTGCGGGCATCATCAGTCAAGGCAGGATATATAGTGGTGTACTTTTCAACTATAGTCGAAAGTGTGGTTATGTAGGAGTATAAAGTCCATGATAGGAAGTATTTTTCCTGTGAAACTGGAGAGGGTAGTTGACATTGAAACAGAATTTTTGATTGGAGCTTTACAGCATGATTGAGTTATTGTTTGATTAATCTAATACTTCATTTTACAATCAAACTTCCAATTCTGAGTTCAAATGTTTTCATGAATGTTCAGTTGATATTTCTTGTTTTATCAGTGTGATTTTGAGAAATTGATGAGAGTTTCTGTTAAACCCTGGCAATCAATTATTTCTCCTAGTATCTAATAGAATACTATCCATCATTTTTTCTCACCTTCCTCTGATTTTTTTGATGGAGTATGTCATATTCAGCTATGACTGTCTTCCATCTTAATTTCCCATGATGCCTCTTGGTGTGATAATTTGGGAGCCCATTCTGAAAAGTCACAGTTTCTACAAAGTAGGTTTGAGACACACTAGGAACTTTATTGAGTCATCTTAATTGCATTTACACATTATGTTCAACTTGAGGTTTTTCCTTTACTTTTTTACATGTTTTTCACTCTATCATTGAAAAAAAAGTTAAGAAAAACTATGCATAATTTACATCAATTTTTCCTTTTAATTTCCTTTTTAAATCTTATCTTGTTCCTTAAAAACAAGAAATGAGCTAATTTGAATTACAACTTAGATACATTTTTGCTGCATCTTACAGATCCATGCATCGTTTATAACTTTTTCTTAGAAAAGTAAATGATTTCAACTTGTTTATTTATTCCAAGAATTATGTCATCCATTCAAATCATAAATAAGCAAATTCCCTCTCAACTTCAAGTATAATTTCAACATCAATGAAAAATAAAATTTACAACACTATTGTAAACAATGAATTAATGGCAGACAATATTTCATTAAAGTGCAGACATTCAACAAAAACTAAAGCCATTGAAATCGTAAACTTGTTTAAAATCCCTTGTATTTAGGAAGCTAAAAATGTAGCCCTGGAGCCAAGTTCCAATTATCTTTCATTAAGAATGCTAACAAACTTGAAATTTACATGGGGCAGATGTGGTCTGCTGGGTGCATTGTGCACAAGATGGTGGAATGTCGTGTATACAGGAGCCAGACTGGTCCATTAAATAAAAGGACAGAAAACCTCCCTTCAACAAGTTTCTCTGTCTATATAAAATACAAGAATCTTAAGATGGTGGTCAAGTGTATTTGGTGCCACGCTTGATTGTTGTAAATTTGTGTACATGTTCCTTTCTCTCAGTTTAATTGACTCATAATCAAGACATTTGGTTTTATTTTTTCTCCATTTTGAAGATAAAAGATAAAAATGAATGGAATTTTTCTAGAAGTACACTTAGCATTTGAATGTATTTGCAATATGACATAACCATTTTACTAGCAGGGCATAATAAAAATATTCATAAAAGTACTGAATATCAAAGTGCAAATTTAAGATAAACCAGGATTAAACACAATTTTCAGAGAATTTGCTCAAAATCAATATTGAAGCTGTAAACATGGTTATTGTAATAAAGGGTTGAAGAAATAAAGCAAATGCCTAGAAACTTTAAGGCATGCATCCTATAAGTACACTGTACTATAAAAGTATTTAAAGGAATGAAAAAATGATGAATGAAAACCTAGTCAATCAATGATTCATTCATCAATTTTGTCATTTCAGCATTGTCAAACTTTCCATATTCTAATATATCAAGATCAATTCTTCAATGTTTTTTGAAAAGAAAAAAAAAAGATGGTCTGGTATGCATGCAAGTTAATTTACAATTTTTCAAACTGAATTTAAACTTTACCACATAAAATATGTCTCATCATATAAATGTTGAATTTTTTCTTGTTCTCAACAATATTGCAATATTTTAATTCTAAAAAATCAGGAGACTATTTCTCTCAACATTCAACAGTTAAATAGTCTAATAAAAAAATTTAAAGAGAAATGTCTCCTTTATCTTGGGTTGGTACTGAAGTCTGCTTTATATCAACGCAAAATCCTCCCTTGCTCTCTATTGCTTCTTATCAGTCCATTTTATTGATGATTTTACTATAAAGTCTGACATCAGTCTCCCGCTGCAACAGGAAAAAAAAACCATGAAACTTGCAACAGCCGAAAAACTACAGGCCTACTGCATTTATAGAAGAATGGCTAATACCTTATTTGTAGATGGATTCCATCTTGATACAGAATTTGATAAGAGGGACTTGTCTAGCAAATTGAATCCTTCAGCCAAAACCCAATCAAACAAGGAATATTTATGAAATGCTTTTGGCGCTATATATTGCTCTGTGTTGTAAGTCCTGTCAGGGCCACAGTGATGTATATTCTTTTGTTATTAGATTTCTCCCACAATCTTTACAGTATCAGAAGATGGACAATTTAATCAGGACGTTTCATTTGTATATCTGGACAACTTACCATTTCAGGGGATCTTGCAGGGATGTGATTTATCAGAATTGAAAAAAAATTGTTCATTTCTCAATGCCAGAGTCCTAAGGTCCACACAGTACAATGTTGTTTAGGGATTTTTTCCCCACAACTCTTTAAATGTAGGAAGTTTGTTCCTTGAACTTTAAAAGTTTATTATATACTTTTGAAAATTGGTATGACTTAAAAAAAAGGCATAGTTTTGTAAACATTGATCTCTAAAATCTATGGTGATTAAGTTTTCAAATATTTAATCTTTAACAGACAGAGTTTGTTCCTCCACACTTTGGTACCCAGAATTTGACATTTATAAATATATCTTAATTTGTATTCTCTTGTGAACATGACTCAGTTATACCAATATCTGAGAAATGTATGTACATATTGTTTCTTTTGATTCTGTGAATTTTTGTTATGCAATATCTCTGAATCATGAAGCTTTTGTCGGAAGATTTTTGCGGGGGAATTTGAGACAAATTACTGCTGTCCTGGAAGTATACATGATGTAATCAGTGGTGCTATGGCTGTAGGTATTAAGTCTCCAGGGGGATAATATTTTACGGCATTTTAGCGGTAAAAAAAACTTTCTCCATGTTGTGATCAGATTAAGTTTGTTATTTGTAGTACTGGTGAATGATTCTTGAACGTGCTAATTGACCAAAAAAGCTAGGTTGCAGTAGCAGACAATTAGGTTATGTACCAGCCCCTGAAAATGATACCATTCTAGTTTTTTATCTTTTACCAGTTCTTGAGCTCTGTGGATCTTTTTTATGGCTAAGCAGTCTTCTTTTTTGACTCTGATGAGACAGAGACAAATTTGTGTGGTAGCCATAATGCTGTAAAGTCTACGGCTTGTTTTTGAAGTTTTGACACATCATAGCACTGTTAACACCATAAAATCTCAAAAGTTATCTTAGCAACTCTAGCCATCAAAATGCTGTTCTCAGATTTTTTAAAGTCAGAAATAGTTTAAAAGATTTAATGTACAAACACCTGACTTCGTAACATATTTTGGAAATAAATTTCAAACGTTTTAATCTCATACAAACCAAATCTTTTATTGTTGACAGTAATTGAAGCAAATTTTTCAGCTGATTCTTGCAGTGGGCACAAAATTTTCAAACATTTCCTTATCTTTCCTGTACCCATGTACTTTTACACTAAAACCCCACATTTAACATATATATACAAGACACGGAGGTAGTTTGACAAAAATTCCATATACAAGCCACTCTGCACGATAAAAATTTAATGAATATCAAGTTGTGTTTGTTTTTCAAGATGACAATTTCAATTCAGTTGCCAAACTCACTAATGTAGAAGTTGCAGGGGTCAGGGCACTTCATCAGAAAGTTTTCTTACACAAACTTATAGAAGCCTAAATGTTAGGCAGGCAGTTTACTTGTTCTTGTATAATTGTGTTTTCTTGGCAAATTAAGTTTTGGTCATTTTTATCCATTATTGATCAGTAAATGAGGTATGCTCAGTTCTCAAGGGCTGGTATAATCTTTGAATGCCAAACCTGGATTAAACCCTCTCCTTCAAGTACCTCATTTTTGGCTGCCTTCCTTTGAAGCTGTTTTTGTTAAAGGACTACTGTTTTAGGTTAAGGACTGTTTCATACATTTTGGCTGTATCAATACTGATAAGGATAACCTAAACGTCCTGTAACATTTGTGGACGGGATCATGCAATGATAGAACACAATGTCATCTTTGTTCTGTCTTTTATACATGGTGCTCTTTTCTTCCAGAACATTTTGCAACAAAATATTGTTACAATTAAAGTCTTATTTTCATAAACAAAAATATAACACCTTTACAAAGCTTATTTTTATGGCATACTGCAAAATGCATTCAGGAAGTATCTATAATTTGTATGTATTAAACTGATCGATGTAAATGAAAATAAAATTCAGTGCTGATGACATTTTTAAGTATACAGCCTACTCCGGATATATTGAAATTCAGGGGACCATGCAAATTATTTCAATATATCCGTAATTCAATATAAGCGAAATTGTGAAGCCGCCATTTTTACAAGTACAATCCCGATCTAAAATAAAGAAGAACAAACCAGAACAAATTAATGTTGTCATCGTTTATCTATAACATTGAACAGATTACATATAATATGATTCCTTGCAAGTTTAAATATTTTTTTAATTTATGTTTCATTGAAAAGACAATCTTCAACCTCATTATTATTCCCCGATCGCATTTATTTACGTTTTGGAGAAAATTCACCGGACTTAAACGGTTGAGTACTGCTGAACGCTGCTTGTTTTTCATCGTAAGTGTACTCGGGTTAATCCCTTAGTTATTTCGAATTAAGCATATCAATAGCCATTAACATTACGTATTTAATTAATTAATTTCAAAGTTATGTTTTTTCCCTAGATCTGTGGGGGTTACTATATTACGTTTAGCTGTTTTAGCCTCAATATGTCCGTATTATATACATGGACGCAAAGAATTTAACAGTAAAGAATTTAATTCGTAAGAGCATGCAGTATAAAAACACATAAGGTGAAAACTTCATTATTCACACCTGTGTATATCAACTGGTCAATCAGGCATAATTACTGTCACCAACCGTAACGACAGCCGCCAGGTAGTACTTCAATATAACCGTTATGAAAACAACTCATTATCACCTGTGGGGACCAATTAGTGGCTTCAATATAAGCGAAATTTCAATATATCCGATTTCAATATAACCGTTATTTTACTGCAAAGAATATGAGAGGCAAAAACTGGGGATTTATTTCTATTTCAAAATAAGCGGAATTTCAAAATAAGCGAGTTCAATATAAGTGGAGTAAGCTGTAATTTGTAATTCCAAGGATTTAAGCTACACTTTTATCATTACATGTACATGTATTAGATATTTTTTTTTGCTTTCAAAAAACAACATTTTGAGCATTATCTCCCCCCCCCCAAAAGGGAACATTTCTGGAGATCAGTATGTTTCATTTTCCCTGTTTATATTGTAGGAGATGCCACCCCCCGGATCCTACGAAGTCATTCAGTCCTATGAGCAGTCACAGCTGCGGACCTATGAGAGGACCAAACCCAGGACGGACGAGGCCAAGAGGAAACACGGGTCCTTCCTCTCCGCCGCCTCCAGATTCGCCCCGCCCCGAGACATGGTGGTCTCCAACACCGAAGCTGACTTCCCAGGTAAGCTACGGGGGCCAAAACTCAATACGGTGACAGGAATTGAATTGTGTCAGACATGTATGTTTGCCTCATGGTTCAGTACATGTATTATCATGATGTAAATTTTTTTACCTCCCCCTAGTAAATTCAAAATTTACAACATGATAGTATGTACCATTGACATATACTTTACACATGAATAAAGTTGATTGGATATATAGGAAAACCTAATTAATCCAGACACTAGTGATCAGAATGATGACAATATTATCTGTAAGTGATCTTTGATGCCTTAATTCCTTTCCTTGCAATTACTTTGTTTTGCAAGTCTGTTATTCAAACAAATATTGTTAACCTTTCTAATGAAGAAAATTGTTTTCTCTGTTCCAAGTAGCAACTGTTTACATTGCAAAGTAGGGTTTGTTTGGGGGGTCATGATTTATGAGACATCACTGTTTCTAAAATCTTAGAGATCGAGAAAGAGACCCTGACCAATTTCGGTACACCAAACACTAAGTGCAGGTCTTGTTTCCAGTAAGTCAATAATCATTACTAACTCCCTCTCCAGCTAAGAAAACAGTCAAGAATGTAGTGTATTAATCATTGCTTTAATTAAAAAGATGATTCCTACATGTAAACAGCAATATTTAAATGTTTTCGGAATGCTCACAGAATTATAGACTCCAGACTCTTTCTGCCAATTTACCAAATTAGAGATGGAATCCCCCTCAGAAAACAAAGTTTGCTTTATTTCAGAAAACCCTGGCTCAATCAGAACTCATGTTGGCATATATCCGGCTTAATCCATGATGCTTTACTCGATTTAAAAGATTAAGAATTTCTGCTCATAATTTTTGATTAATCTAATCAGGGTTGAAGATAAAGGTAACCTAGCTGCATGGCTTGGTGTATACACTTCCTGAAAACAACCCTGTCTGTCTGCAAAGACCACCTATATATTAAAATTATGGCAGATTATGTTTATTTGTAAGAAGATGTTCTTAGAATAAAACAAAGAATTTGGGAAGATGTTGTTCAAAATGTCTTCTTTTAATCAGATACATGACATATATCTATCAGATGTAATGTCATAGGGAGGAGTGTGGTAGAATACTTATCTAGGAAGCTGATAAAATTTTATAAAGATTATGAATGAACACATGTATATGTAATAAATGTTACATTTCATCCTTGAATTTATGTTTCAAATGAAACAATTTTTTAAAAATAGGTGATCCGAGGGAAAAAATTATCCAATGAATTGACTTTCAAAATCTCAATAAACTTGCACTTTGAATAAAATGACCAATAAAAAATGCTTTATGTCAATTAAGCTTTAATCAACATGTGGTTTCTCCAGCATTTGTCATAGTTTATTTATTTCTCTGCGTCAATTTTGTAAATAGTTTTGATGACAAATTTGCTTTTATCCAGATGAATACAGTTTGAAGCCGTAATTAAATTTCTTTTAACTCAATAATTTCCAATTCATTACTTTTAAGAAATCACTTCAAAATATTTGGTATTCTCCCTTAATTAAATGAAATATTACATAACCAAATTCATTACTTTGTAGATTATGGGTATAGAATTTGTCCTAATTCGGTTATGCGAGCAACTGACAATCTAATCGAACTCTTACATACAAACTATCTGATAATTGAGCAAAGAATTATCGCTTACAATCATGAAAGATCAAATTATTGGAAATAAATGAGCTCAGATAAGTGAAACAGAAAAATACCAGAATTGGATGAAGCAGGAAGGTTGGAGGGAAATTGGCAGATTGTAGATATTTTGGTTGTCTGTTTATTGAATTAATTTTGATGTGGATGTAGATCCGCTTCTGCAGTGCTTTCCCTCTTACGTTGATTGTGTAAGACATCATGGCTTCCGTAAATAGGAGATAATTTGAAAAACCTCTGTATGGAAGCATTTTTTACCAAATAACCACACTATGAGGGCTAGATTTATGAGTTATTAAATTTTTACTGTAGAAATTCTTGGCAGCAGTTATAGACTTTATATAGATTCAAGTCCCCCCCCCTCCCTTGTTTTGCTGCTCCTCTGTTGAATATATAACTATGTACAGAAGCTAAACTTCATGTAGAGAGGGCAAATTAAGGTAAAAGTGCCCAATCCCATTTTACCTAGTAGGTACTTACAGATTGCATTATAATACTTTCAAATCAAATAAAACATATAAAGAGTCATAATTAAGTCTTCAAGATGAAAAAATCAATGTTTGGATATGTAAATTACATGTAATGAAAACTATTGAATTGTTTTATAGGGACTGTATTGAAATGTTAAAAATTCTTTTGACAACATTTCTAGACCTCTTTAAAATATGATTTACAGTACATTTGTATTTACTATACTTATATTCTAATATCTACTGCTAGCTACATGTACATAATGTATATAGCTTTTTCAGTCATTCTAATGTATTTTGTTAGAGTTGTCTTCCTTGTGGTAATCTGAAAGCATTAACTTCCATAAAATCTTCTGTTGACGAAAAACAGAATAGAAAATAAAACTATCACAAATTCCTTTTGGATAAAAAATAAACTTGTTTTATGTAGTGGATTCTTGAAAACACTATAAACACTTGTTTTATGACTGTGTGTGTAAATAAGTGCTGAAATGAATTAAGAAATAATATTCAAAGAGACTTTATTTCTTTTAGCCGAAAACTAATGGGTTTACATCAATTAACAGCTACATGTAGTATCTGGGTTTTTAGGGAATTTCTTTTTCTGAATTATTGATTTTCAAGTCTTAAATTGTCTATTTTTTCCCACAAAATCAAATGTTAAATTTGCAATTCTCCATTTATATGTATAAGTTAATTCAAGATGTCGTTTTGAATTTGAAAAGGAAGGAGGTACTGAATAAGTGAAAACAATTATTTATGAACAAACCAACTTGTAACAATTTTTAAAGAAATTTTTGATTGAGATAGCAACCCTGAAGTTTACAAGTGTCATTAAATTTATCATTTTCTGTTCTTATTGAGGATCATTAAATTGCCCCCTGAATTCTATATTAATTTTAAATGATATATATGTTTTAAACAATTTAAGACTGTAAGTTGTGAATTTTTACAGTGATTTTGCAGTGTTAGATATTCAACTTTTCTTAAACCAGCATGATCGACTTCATATTCAAAAATTTATCTTGAAAAAAAAAAATTAAGGCAGGGCCCTGAACTTGTTTTTCCTTGAAACATGAAAAAATTTTGTGGTTCAACAATTGAAAATAAATAGTTGTACCTAGTTGATATGTCTGAAGATTGATAATTATGATCAAATTCTTCCCATAGACATCGAAAAATAACATAAAAAACTCCACCTATTCTCTGAAAACAAGGTTTGTTAGTTGGTTGATGCATGGGCCACAAGATAGATAATTGTCTGCCAATGATATGTTACGGCCATGTCATATTCGGAAACAGAGACATGTAAAACATTATGTCTCCCTGTTCAGTACTGGCCATATGAATAAAAAGTTCACGACAAATTTACATGTATTATGAATTAGAATGGATTGTTTAGGATTGGCCCCAGACTCAAACAAGTGCTCAATCAAAATGGAACACCTGGTCTCTATCCATTTTACCCTTTTTATTTTATTTTGCCAACCTCTTATGCAGTATCGTATATTTTAAGTTGTCTGAATTCTTATTTTTGTTTTTTGTTTTATGTAAATCATCAGAAATCTACAATGTATGGCATATATTGATCGATCAGGACAGTAACTTTTTCTCAGACACATCTCCCACTTCATGCCTTTAAACAAAATCTGATACAAAATCTTAATTTAAAATAAAATCTACTTCAATCTTCATATTATATTAACTTTTTTAGAAATATTTTAATTTCTCCAAGGAGACACCATTACCAAAATTTTCATGTAAATACAGAGTTAACATCTGACAGATCTGTATCTTTTCAACAGACAAACAGACAAGCATCTGAAAATTTCATCTACAAGCAAGCAATTTTCTTGATTTTTCATTTATTAAAAAAAGGAAAAGAATGAAATTGGTGATCATAAAAGTATCCTTATCCTCATTACAAGAAAATAAGAGAGAGAGAAAAAAAAATGTATACATGTACTGGTAATCAATTTGTCAAGTAAAGTGGGATCATGTTGCTCATTAGTCACATCTAGAAGAATCAGTGTCTGAGGGGTTTTTACAGCATTAAGTGTTGTTCAAGGTCAAAGGTGAAATTTTCCAACCACTGGGGTCATGCCTGGAGGTCAATGAAGTAGATATTTTATTACTGTCTTTCAGGCCTATTGACATATCTCATCTATTTTCTTTTTAAAAAACGATGCTGTCTTATAGTTAAAGAAGGGCATGTTACAATTTTCAGCATGTGGACTATTTTTAATCGTCAGACTCCTAGATTTTTCTGTATAAATCAAGCCTTATCAAGGATCATGCACCCCGTCATGTGTCATAAGAGCGTAAAGATTTTTAATCAAAATAATCATCTCAAATGCAGTGTAAATATGCATATTTCTGGTAAAAATAATTCTTTAATTGTTTTTATCAACAGAACACGATATTTGAACATTGAGATAATTCCATGAAAATGAGTAATATCGTAATAAAATTGGCAAATATGAAAAAAAAAGTGTTGCAGTAAAAATCAATTTCTCACATTAGTGTCAGCTGCAAGCACATCATAACTGTATGCAATCCCCATTCTTTTAAAGCTTGATTAAATCCGCAATAAAACTTTAAATGCAAATATTAACTTTTTGTATCGAGTGGCTTAGATGCTTTAAGGAATTGACCCTTGCCTCAAACACTATTGACTAATAATTTCTATATACAGCATGTTAGTGAGCAGATTAAATGTTTTGTCAGAAATTGAATAATTTGTTTCCATGCAATACCAAAAGACCCATGATGAATACTGCACACACATGATGACTAAAAGCCCTTTCATGTTCTGGATTCTCCTTGCTCTTTCTGTGATGGGTCTGAAGCAATTTCAGATTTTTATAAATTCACCAGACCTTGGTGTTGTATGGTTTTCTATATCTTTCTGCCATTTCTCCTAATGACCACTAATTATGTTGCTGGTTTCAGCTGAAAAATTTGACAGCCCATTTTTCTGAGAGGTCTTATCGCTATGGATAAGTAGCCCAGATGCCTGTTTTGTTTTACACTGTTTCTTTGTTGACAGAAGACACACAAAGCCACATTTATCTCCCCTTTACATATGTATTTTAGATAGGAGACCCAACATCTGAGAATTTCCAGGCCCCTTTAAACAAATTCGCAGTTAGCAGAGATTTATTTAGTACATATTCAAAAAAAGTGAAAGTACACATTCTTTTGAAGTGAAAAATGTAAAGCAAGTTTTATCAGGATTTATACATACATCATTCGGATTAAAAGACTTTTTAGAGAAACAAAATTGGTAATTTTTCAACCGATAACCATCGAAATGGCCAACAGTAGCCATTTTTTACAATTTAACGCCACAAGTTTCGCAATTATTTGCTAGATACATCACTGTTATCTTTAACATTGTCACTCGTCTTCTAACCTTCCAACCCTATTTTATCTTAATCATTGCTTGAGCATGTGTTCCAAGATGTCCAATTATGTTTTAGAGCTTAATAAATTTTCGCCAAAGAGGATTAGCCAGTTTTACTTATAACGCTGTAGTCTCGGAGTCTATCAGATACTTGTCAATAGCTGAAAGATTTCTTTGCTTTTGTATTTACGGTAAGTAGTATATATTCTGGAAATATTTGAACTACATTTTCTTTAAAATAGAACAAGGGTTTACTGATTGAACCAATTATTACTTGGCTCTTCAATAGGTGTATAGGAAGAGTTTTTAGACCTGGCATTTTAGATCTGGCATCGGATCTTTTGAAAGTTTTAGCCAATCTGAAGTGCTACAGGACTCAGCTAACTACCTTGGCAGACAAACAATTTACTCTTAAGCTATTGTTCATGTCAGTACAAATAAAATTTGAAACCTACCACAAATAGAATGGGTTGGCCAATTTTTCATCCCTCTTGCATCTGTGATTGGCTCATAAGCCTCTTGAAAATTACATGAACCAAATTACACGGCTGCTTTGAAATTAACAAGGAACAATGCTAAAGACAACACTTGTGCATTATTTCATGTAGAGTGTTCTCTGTTCAACATCAAACAGTTTCGCTTCTCGGTGTAATTTGTGGAATTCCGTCAAACCTTGGTAAGCAATGTCTACAAAATTGTGTAAAACTTCAACTTTTAGCTCTAGGTAATTAAAACTTCTTGATGGTAAAAGCTTGGAATGGCATCAAATGTGACATCAAAAAATGTGGAAGTTTTGGGAGGTATACATGTAGTTCACAGCAGCCATGACCCATATTGTTCTGAAATCATCGCAACTGGAAATTCTTAGAAAAACTTGCTTCTTATTTAACCTGAATTTGCAACATAAGCATAAAAGCAGACCAATATAAAGTAATCAATGCATATTACTCTCATTAAACTAACTGCAATTATGACCTCAATACCTATTTTATTGTTAAGTGTATTGGATTTGCTAAGAATTTGATTAATTCATATATTAACCAAAAGGCCATCATTTTGTACAACTCTACAGATTTAGCATAGCATTGCTTGAAGTTGAATAATAAATGCACCATAGGGTCACTTTCTGCTTTTCTGCATATGGCTTAAAAGCACTTAATCCTTTTGTATACATTCAAAAAGTCAAAGACCTATAATCATGAAAGCATCATGTAACCTTATCTTTAATTTGTTTTTATAAAACCGTGAACTTCCGTAGCAACCGAGCAGACCAACAGACATGCATTAGTGGCAAGCTCACTCTCACATACATCCGTCATTTTTGCTCTGAACAATTGTAGGTATACTGGAAGTCCCCATTAATTTCCCCAGCAAAGAAACAATTCTGTTTGCTAATCAAATGATTATCTTGGCTAAGTCATTTCACCTGTAGACTTTGATAGGAATGTTAAGATGCTTTTATCTCGACTTTCATCAGCGCTGTTCTTGTCAAGGAGGGTGGGTAGGGGTCACGGGGGTTTGTAGATACAGGGCCACTGGCAGTGATGGGGAACTTGTTCTACCCATCCCGCGGTAATTGCTAACATGCTCTAAATGACGGAACCAATATCATCTTCAATTACATACATGTATGAATCATATGGCATATACAGTGGATAAATATATGGGAAAAAAAGGCTGAGGGTTTCTTGGCTTTGAAAAATGTATGCTTAAGCATATGTAAATATTCCTTTTCCCCATTTTGGATTTATGTGTTTAACACAGTTGTAAAATTATAATGGCAAACTTGATACTGCCTCCAATTATCTGTAAGCTTCAAATGTCTTGTGAAGAATTTTGTTTTAAGGTGTTAAATACAAAATATTTCATCTAAAATACTTGCATTACACTTGCTTGTAAAGCCCCTGGGTATTAAACTTTTCAAAGATAGGGGAGAAAAGAGAAAAGACTTAAATTGATGCTGCATTTTGATTTCTTAAAATAAAACAAGATATTTTTGGGTAAAAACAGTAATTATTTATACCTTTAAATGTGGAATTAGATATGTATTAAATTTGTGAATGAATATCTTCCTGAACAAAAAAATGGAATTTGTCATGTCCATAAAAAAGCCCTGTGAAGCCAAAGATGTTGAAGACATTTTAATTCCAAAAGGAAGACAAGTTCTCCATAAAAATCTCATATCCCAAATTAATTTAGTGTAGGCTTACCAAAAATAAATTGATTTGGCACATGGTGCAATGGATAAGGTCTTCATAAATCCTGGTGTCATGTCGTAGGTGATAAATGATGAAGAATGAATAAAGCTCGGACATTGAATGTTTAGTCGGGGAACAGATGACATTACTTTTATTAAATATTTGTCAGCAATTTGGAAAAATTGTCAACCAGGTTCATAAGGCGGTCAGAATTTCAATTTTGAAAAAAAAAATGCCTTTCAAAAAGCATTTAATGTTAGGAGTGGGAATAAAGTTTATTAAAAGACATAAAAATTCCTGACTCTGACTGCATAGTTTTTTAAAAGATATTAAAAAAAATTCTAACCTTACTGCATGAAGTTTATATAAAAAGATATAAAAATTCCTAACCATGACTAAATGCCTTTAATTAAATCTTTATTGTTGATAATTGTAGGTCCAGGTGCATATGAGTCCAAGGATGGAATTAGTAAGAAGGGAGGGCTGATGGTCACCAAAAACAAGCGATTCAAGGAACTCAAGGCAGAGGGCCCTGGTCCAGGGGCATATGAGGTAATGAGGGTCTTCAACCAAGTACATTTTGTACAGTAAAACTTGTATAATCTGGACATCACTGGTTCTGAAGTGAAATTGGCTGGATTAGGTAACATTCCTGATAAGACAACATTCCAGATTATACAATATTTTTAACATTTGAATTTCCTGAAGGGAATTTGAAATTGATATTGTATTAGGCAAGATTTCAGAATACAAAGCATCTGGACTAGGCAAGTTTCCCTGTATTACAGTTGATTTAATTCTAAATGTTGAAAAAGTTGTATTTAATTTCTGCAGACATAAAACTCTTTCTTCATCTCCCTTGAATTTTCTTTTTTAATTGAAAGAAAATTTAAGTATATATACATACAGGTAACTATTTTGTTACAGGTACATTACATAGGTCATTACAATTAATATTAATTGCAGCTGCTATTATTTCCTCTTTGCCAAACTTTATGGGCTTACTTGCAGCAAAAGAAATGTGCAAGCCATCACCCTACTACATTTGTCTTTACAGATTTATGTCCCCTTATCAACCCCTGCATTCTTTAACTGGAAATCTAAAATAGCCTTAGGGTTTTTTTTAAATTGCGACTGTCATTAAATACTATAGGTTCCCTCCAGGGGGAAATGTGTTCTACATTTTCTTAATCTTGTGGTATATAGATAAAATATTTCATGTAATAAACAAAATATAATGAAGACTATAAAGTCTCCAAAATTCTACCAACATACAAAAAAAATCATATAATCCAAAAACCTCAGACATCATATTGTTCTCACAGTCACATAAAATGGTCTAGCAATGTCTATTCTTGAAGAAATCTAGCTTGATTGTTTTGTAATTCCAGTAACATTTTAGAATCCAAATATCGAGGAGGAAATATTATCACCTAGGGTTTTTTATAATGCCTTGCACAATTGTTGTTCTTCTAATTTGCAGCCGTTAATCCTCTGATATCTTTGGAACAGAACTTACCAATAAACCTGTCAAGCCAAATCTTAGTTACCATGTTTTAGGTCTCTAAATAAACTCCTGTGAAGAGTTGAGGTGATTTGTTCAAGAATTTTTAAAATGCAAAAAATTGGTCTGTGAAATTCAAGAGAACAAATAAGCTATTAGGAGGAGAATTACTTTGATGCAATGCAGTGTCATCTGTTTGAATGTGTTATTCCAATATAAAGGAGGCATTCTTAGAATCAATTATATAGTAAAATTCACCATCTCTTCTAGGCACCATTGGATATGGAAATAATTAAAAATGGTTCTGAGAGAGAAAAAAATTCCATAGATGTATGAACTGAACTTTTTTCAAAAGTTCCATTTCATATGACACAGAAACTTGAAAATTATAGAAATTATGATCAATCATCATTGGGAAAACATGTCAGTTTTATAATCTGTTGATTTAGGACTTCATATTACCAGATATAATTCGTTCCATAACTAAAGCAGTTATATCCTTTAATCTTGTTAACTCGGCAGAATGTGCAAAAAGTACAATTTCAAAGTCAGAAAATTTACGTAAACACTCAGACTGATAACATTGTGGAAAATTGTCTGTGAATATCCAATACTTCCAATAATTTAATCCTAGAACTTTGCTATGATGGTTGACATACAGAGGGAAAATAATTGCAGAAACATTGACAATGATGGAGCAGTTAGAATGACAAAAAATCAAATCACCATCATTATTATAAAACATTAAAACACAAGGCTCTAAGTCCCAATGCTTCTTCTCAAGATGTTCCATTAATTTCTGAAAGAAAGAAAAATTTCATTTGTGTGATTAAACTTGATGCTGTTCAGATATAAATTAAATGATTTTTCAAGTTCATGTATACAAACAGAACTTTTTCCAGCAATCTCTCTCTCTGGAATGTGATATCATGCTTAAATATTATAACAACAGTATGCAGTCAATAAAATGTACAAAAAATCCATACCAGAAACAAGATTTTGATTGAATATGCAAATATTAACTTTCATTTCTCTTACAAGAAATTCAAGCAATAGCATTAGTTTTATAAAAACCCCTGACATATGAAAACGTGTATAAGAACTGCAAAGCATTGATTATTAGTTGACACCTTACGTAAGAGTTGATTAAGATAGGATGCAATTACTTGATCTGCCACTGAAGTTCAAATCAATACTAGTACCGTACCCTTCAGCATCAGCAAAGGCTTTAGATCATTCTGGTTCTGACACCAGTTAACCAGAGAACGGTTCAGCAACATGCAAACCCACCTGGTTTATGGCCATGGGTAACTAGAATTTCCTCTGAGGTTAACCAACAACCAAACATGGCTGTCATCATAAAATTTCAAAAGTGTGAACTTAAAGTTGTGTACAGAGGTAATGATAGCATGTCTGAATGCAATTTTCATGAGGGGTTTTCTTGAGTCTGTTGAGAAAGAGTAAGTGATTTACTGGGGTTTGTTGGGTTAAATTAGTACAGAACATAAAACTTCATTCTCCTATCTGCACAGTCTTGCTTCTTCCTTATTTGGATGCAGCCAATAGATTTAATATTAAACCATTTTATATATGATGTTGCATTTATGTATTGATTTAGAGACAATTTCTCCTCTTAGGTTTCAGAAAATATTTGGAAACAGGAAATGTATATAAATAAATGCATTCTGGTTAACGTTCTTATCTGTTGAGAATAGACAAAATCTTTCCCTCAAATTTAGGCATATTAAAATATTTGAGCCAAAGAACTTGGTCTTTGCTTTCAGACTTAATCAAAAGAAAGTCAATATATTTTCCTTAAATATTTTTGTTCAGTTCTAAAACAAAAGCAGATTTCAGCCCTTTTGGTACGTAGCATTGTGTCACAATGATGAATTTCCTAAGTCATCAATCTCATAAGACAATAAAAATTGATAAGAAAAAATATTTTTATTATTCTTTGGACACATTCCTTTATTCTGTGATCTGTATCACTTTTAGTACATACAATCTTTTTAAAGATTTTCCTTACATTTGATTTCTTTTCTCTTCCAATTAATAGATTTAATTATGCATGAACCTGTATTAACCCCCCCTATCTGAGATTCCAATTTGTCTCTGTAATCTATTGCATTAAGTCTTACTGCGGGCTTTGAGCATTATCCCATAACACAAGATAAAAAAGATTATATAGACTTTTTTTATTTTGGCTTTGGTACAGGCCTTTTGATGAAAAAGTATTTACCATACAGCAAAAGAAAAGAAAGATCATAATTTTATTGCCCCACAGCCAAATCATAGGAATAACATGAAAGCAAGTAGATGAAAATCTTTCAATCTCTGTTGGCAGTCTGAAATTTTCTTGTCATCTGTGTTGGCTATGCTTCATAGATTTGTAATTATATTTTTCTAGACCCATACAGTTTCTTTTTCAAAGCTTACATTGTGTATCAATCTAATAAAACATTTCAATTTTTGTCGTTTAAGAGAGTTTAAGTATGGAAGCCACCAGTCTCCTCTGACAGATTTCCTTTTGAAATGAGAAAAGTAACCACCTTTTTTTCCCTGCTCAGGCTTTTGAAATTTTGGATGTTAAATATAAAAAAAGTACATCCCGTCATAGAAAGTTATTAACTCTTGCTGATTGCAGATTATAGAATGTTTCTAGTCTTATTTGCCCTTGGGGGGAAAAATGTCAGCGTACAATCCCATGAAAATTTGAGCGATTAAAGTAGACATAATTTTTTTGTTGATTATTTAGATATTTCTTGATCCACTACTTTAAAAAAGTTCTTGGTGGAAATGGGTGCATTCGGGGAATGTGATTTTAAGAATTGAATGATAATCACAATAAATCAGAAATCAAGGGAATTTCATTTGACATTATCTCCGGGATCAGCATTTCTTTTTATTCACATTTCATTGTTATTAGTATCAATAACAAATATAATTTTATGCTTTCAGACTTCTTTTATACTTGAAGATAAAATCAACTTGTCGTAATTTCAAGTTTATAGCCCTAAAAAATAGGTTGTAAGCGGAAAGCAATGTTCAATTAAGTCAATTATTCTGTCGACTGGGGATTTGGTCCTCTATTCCTGGGCTGAATTTCTTAAACATTTATTTTTCAATATGATTTTTAATTATGGCAAATATTTTCACGAAGGTCCCAAATTAAAAACCTTGGAGACAATGCAGTGTTAAGTGCGTTTTGTGCAGCAATACCATTTTCATTTTTTGTGCTGAAAAGGAAAAAAATTAATGACAATTTCATGCCTCCATAACTGTCACTGTTTTTTTTTTTCAAGTAAAAAATATTGACAAGCTAATTATTGTTGTTTAACTCTTAATCAAGGTTTAGAAGTCTTTCAACAATGAGATTTATAGATTTGATTATAAATATTTCATCAATCTCTAATCAACATCTCATGTTCTAATCAAAGATAAAAGTCAAAAATGCTTTCCTAATGGATTTATAATAAAAGATTTAAGATGGAAATTATTTTTTTAAGCTTTCTAATTCTGTATTAACTTATTCTGACAAAATTTACCCCCCCTCCAAAAAAGATATAAAAGTCCCATAGGATTATGTACAGTATTGGTATCTATATTTCTGGAATCTTAACCTGAAAGAGGTGCATGAACTGCAATGATTTATATTCCAAATTTAATCACAGCTGATCCTTGGTTTGGACAAAAATTTCAAATACAACTTACCAACAAAGCCAGAATTTTAAGAAATATAGTTAAAACTGTTTTTTTTTTATTTTGCATAATAAATAGCAGTTACCATAGTTCCTTTGTTTGAAAAGAATAGAACTGGCCAAGTAATTGTAAGATTTTACTGAAACACTAACTGTACATTGAAATAAGATATATGCTCATTTAACCTAGATTATTTTTCTCAAAGGAAGAAAAAACATTTTTCTCTCTAAAAGAAATATTATTCCAACAGGCTGTTGACCCTTTGCTTTGATAATCAATTGACAAGTTATGCAGTTTTACCAATCTGAATGAAGTTTTAGGAGCATAACCAAAACATACACACGAGACATCACAGAATTTTGGAAATAAGACATTTATCAAAAACCGGGAAGGATATTTGTGGATGTAAACAAATGTCAGCATGATGTATATTCTAGGAAAAAGACACATCACATCTTTGGAAACTTGTCTACGGTCTTATGAAGTGCCAGAATTTATGCCTTATTCTAGATACTTTTTGCCTCTGAATTTTTGTGATTTAATGTTTCTAATTAAATAAGTGTGATGTAGTTTCTTTCTTTATCACTTGAGAAGTGAGTTTGCACAAGGTTGTTTTCATAATCAGATATATACTAGACAAGCTTATTTCAAAATGAAACCAAATTATTATTTCATGCAAAAAAACTCACACTAATGAGAGAAGCAACTCATTCTGTGGCTCTAATTGGAACACTAATGACCATGCAGCATGTGCATTTAGTTAAAACTTAATTTTACGTGTCACAAAATTTCTGTAATTGACTTTTTTGAAGGTTTCTTGGAATGTCTTTTGTGTGTTTTTTCCAGCAGCTGAACTTTTCCTATGCAATAAAACTTATCCTGACCCCTTGAGAATGTCGGACTAGATAAGAACTTTTCTATTTTCTGGGTCCAATCTGCAATATTTATTGGTGATCTTTGGTATGCTTGTTCTCTGTTTAATTTGATTACCTTGTGATAAGAGTTGGCTAGGGAAAGGAAAAAATGACTTATTTTACCAGCTTTGATTAGAAAAAATCTGCTTAACTATTCATGTTGAATAATAAAAGTCTATGCTTAAGTGGGAGGGCGAAAATAACAGCCTTGCTCTTAATAAAAAAGAGAAGATTAAACATAGTGGCTAGTCTTATCTCTGAATCTTGACCGAGTCCAATTTGACAAGAATTACTATCATTCTATAGAAAAGAGCTCTACATGTACTTTATGGGAAGGCACAGATGTTTTTTCACAGCAAAAAACATTTTCATTTCAGTGTCCTTGTGCCTATGCAGAAACACTTTCAATTATAAGGTCCCAGTATACACCAGTTTAAGACATTGATTTGTCTCATTTTCCACTTTCTTGACCCTACAAAATGATAAAGTAACCATGAATTAACATTTAGTTCTGAACAATTTATCTTCAATAAATATAGCCTTGTTCTCGGCTTCATAAACTCTCATTTGTGAGGTAATCGCTTGCTTCTGTTTTGCCATTATCTGCATTCAATGGACATGCTCACGGATCCGGTGAAATGTCTGACCATTAATTTGTCTGCAGAAGAATTTCTCCTTATCTGTACCTGATAATTTAGTTTTATTGCCAGTGTTCACTTATGTCAGAGCTTATCATCTTTGTTTTTGTCAGAGAATTTAGGCTTCAGATCTAATCATCTTGATTGAAAAGTTTTTCAGTTTTAATGTATGACTAGTATTGACAGAAGATAATATGAAAATTGAAAATTTTGTTGAAAAATTGGAACTAAAATTAACTACCTTATCAGTAAAGTGAGTGGAGTCAGTTTACTTGAGTTGTATGGGCTTTTTGTTCATTTGTATAATCAACCCATATAATTTTTTTATGTGAAATTAACATTCTGTTGGCAACCCACTAAAGTTAAGGAGCTTTAATCTTACTTGAATTTCAGTCCATTCAATTGACTTTTTATTCATTACAGACCTGCAATAACTGGGTGTTCATTAGTGTAACTTGATGAGACTTAAGTTTGCATGTCCGTGCATCAAGGCATGAATATCGAAGCTACCGTTTAGTGGTGCCCCTTTGTGTTTGGACCAAAGTAGCTTTTGTCATCAGTGTCGTTGATTAACATTGTAAAAATAAAAATCTGTAAATATGAGGGAGACCATGTAATTATCTCTCTGATTATGGATATAATGAATGCATTTTCTAACTCGGGATAAATCACCCTACAATTTAAATCCCATTTAATTCATGTTGAGGTGTAATCGAGACAGAAGTGTTTTAGCATTCAGCAGGTGTAGAGACAAGGTGACCCTCTGTGGACCTTACTATTAATCACAGATCACCACCAATCCAGAATTTCTTGTAGATTTTCGGTGGGTCTGATAAATAGACCCTGGCCTGCCTCTTGAGATTTCTTTCCCTGTCATTTAATTTCTGATCCACTGCAAGCAGATCAACTTTGTAGACAGCTGAGATGCATGTTATACCCTCTACCTTGGAGCACGATGTCAGCCTTTATTGATTGATAACCTTGCATCATTTAAAACAGAATTTACTCTGGATTATTTGTTTTTCAAATGACAGATAGGACCTGGCTTGTTTAAATGGAAAAATACTTGAGATAAAATGGAGAGTTGGGCAGGTGTGCATTGTGCAGAAAATGGGAATAAATTGGCATGTCATGTTGTGACTCATGGGGTAGATCCAAGCCTTTATTTACTGACAATGCACCATGATATATAGCTGCCCTTGTCTGTTTACTTACATTTAATATAGAAGATTTTATTCAGATAAAAGCTGGTTTGTATCTGAAATTTATTGCTGCAACATTATACAAACTGATATACTAAATATCCCTCTTCATACAGAAGTATTCTTTCCGTGTACAAAATTGTGGAGTTGTAAATACACTGTAAATACAATTTGAAGTATTCATTTAAAACATTGCTGATGTATGTTTCTTTTTCTTTTTTTTTCAGTTCTCTCCCCTGATCCAGGATACAGTTCTGAAGGGGACCTTCAATGCTACACTTAACAACCCCATAGCTCCACAACTGGACATGTCGCAGCATATGGGGACATCAGCAAAACATGCTTTCCTCTTGGGAGTGTGAAACAGTATTCCACAACAACAACAAAAACAACAACAACAAACAACCAATCAGATTCTATCAATACCTGAAACATTCAGTGAATGGACAAAGTCTAAGGACTGTTTCCAAACATGGGAAATATCTTTAAAATATTTTACACATTCATATCTATGAAAATGGGTCTTTTTGTGAATGAAAAGCTTTTGTGATATGATGTTTTTATTTCATTTCTATCGAAAAGAAACCGTCCTTATTTTAGAAATGTTTACTTATTTTTGTTTTATGTATACTTACATTTAAATCTTGTTGAAGTTTTAACACTGTGATAAATATATAAACCAGTCAGTCATGTTTTATATGTATGTGTATGTTTTACAATAAACAAAATTGTAAAAAAACAAAAAAATAGTTAAAAGTTTTATCTTCTATCTTGGAGAGAAAAAAAAACATACGATACATGCTTTTGTGCAAAAAATTGTGTGGTGATGTTTAAGGCTGGCCAATAGGGGCAGAATTTTTTTTTTTAAATACATTTTGTCTCGTCATTCAAGAAATTTTGCATGAAGTTAATTCAATTTTATGGTAGATAATGATTGGCTTTTTATAAATTCTTGAGTACAACAGTCATACAGAAACTTGATGGTTTGTTGGATATATGGAGTGGTAGCAATTACATTGACTGATTCATTTAAAACCACTATTCAAAATTAGCTGAAAGGAATATAGATTTCATTGTCTGATTGTGAAACATGAAGGGAAAAGAAAAGCCCGAAAATTAGGACAAATTGGGCTAGGAGATTTTAAGAAGGCAATGACAAATTCACCATGTTGATGTTGAAGATAATATCTGATCAGATAATTGACCCTGGGTCTAAAATTATCCAGTTATTATTTAGTTATTCAACAACAAGAAGGTCTATAGACAGTTTTATTGGGCCAGTTATCAGGTTTTGATCTCAAGGAAAGAATAAAAAGACTTGGGGCTTGGCCTTATTTTGAAAAAAAATATGCATGACAGATCACAATTTAACTTTAAGTTTTTTATATATGGAAAGATTTTCCTGTCACCAGAGTGGAATACTTCGTTGTATTGCTTTTTTATCCTCCAGAAAGAAATTAAATTATTCTGAAAGTGCTTTGCGGAAACTACCGGTACAACTCTTAACATCTACAAATATACCGAAACAATGTACATGCACCATCTAAAGTGAACCATTAGAATGATACACTAATAACTCCCATGATTCATAAACATCACCAAAAAATTGATAAGGATGGTATTTTGTGTATAGTGATTAATTAGAAATGTCACTAATTAGCAGGTTTTAAAACAAATGACATGCAATTAAACTGCCCCTTGGTCAGGTTGAACTTTCAGTATCTTCAACTGCCATTCGTCTTATCTATTAATGTCCATTTCAGGCCCACAGATGCCCCTTGTATGTCCAGCTTGATAAACCTTAAAGCTTCACAGATCATGCTTTTAATGTCCAGTATTTAACTTTTATTGAGTGTTAAAACCATTTTCCCAGGTTCTGGTCATTTGTTTTTAGAATTCTGATCCCAAACAGAAAGTGTTTTCGAATATTTTTTCTGCAAACAAACTTACTGGTCATTGAAGATGTTTTGTAGTGTTCATAAGGCAGTTAAATGAAGGCTAATGGAATTTTTTAGATTTGTAGAAAATGTTGAAAATCTCGAGAGAAATGATATGTCAAAACCATGCGCTTCATTTGTATGAAAACGTCAAAAAGTCGTGCATGTTTTGGAAGAGGGAATTACAAGACAGAGTGCCCCAGATGATATTTCTTAAAATGCCAACCAATGATCCTACATGATAAACCCACAGAACAATTTAATTTCGCCTTTCTATACAAATACCGAGGGTATATATCTAAAATTTTAGATTTTAAGGGATATGCAAGTTCATCTCCCTCTATGAAATGCCAGTTGCAAGAACGCAAGAATGCAGGCGTCTGGAAATTCTCTTCGGGTTTTGGCTTGGTTAATACACGACTGCAGACTCCTCGATCAAAGAGGGCCGTAATCGTCTGTTAATTTATCAATTATGAACGTGATGGATAAGTTTGTGTTTCAATTTGTCCACAGTATGGCGTCACTCACATGCCTTCGGTCAGACGGACTCCACATCCATGTTGATTACGTCATTGTTTACCCATGGTCGTGCCTCCAGCCTCGCCGATCGTCTGCTATGAGCAGCACGATCCACGTCTCCAAATGGAATTCTATTATATAACTGGGACATGATCTTTACAAGCTTATGATTTCTTGATAAGAATGTTATTTTTATCGTTTATATTGATATATATATATAATAAATGAATTCATTTTGTTGTGTTAGCACCCAATGAATACATCATACTTTCTTGCTATTTCTATAAGCGATAATGACTTTGATGTTTGAATCTTCTATTTTAACTTTTAAATTTGTAATTCTACTAAGTGTTTGATTTTATCAGAGTTTATAGTATACAATACCAGTAGGTGTGGTTGACGGGTTCTCGTTACTTATCAGGTAGGTTTCATTACCATATCGAATTCCCTTCATTTGTAAGTCTGGCGGTGTTCGATTTCTGGACCAAGTATTTATAGTGTATAGATAACTGTATATCCGAATGGTGCAGTTGTAAATCGTTTTTAAAACAAAAACCCCTAACTTGTTAATTGAAAAAAAGAGAAGATTTGGAATCAACTGAAGTGTTCTTAATCAAGAACATCTTCACAACTGAATAAATATAACTTATGCAGATATTGTTATTGCGTTTTCCTTTAAAATTATTTGGTTTTTCCTATCTGACATTGGGTATTTTAGACAGATATCAGTGATAACATTCTTATTCAACCACATTGGTGGACTTACTTTTTATGCAAAAAAAACAGGGCCGCCGGCGACGTAAATACGTCCTTGGATTTATTAATGCGAATCTATATTATATGGACCTCAATATGAGCCTTTTTTCATGGAAAAACAAGAAGCATGGGTCTCATGAGACTTTACATTAATTTTTCCCTGTATATGCAATATTTAACATAAGACATACATATACAACATACAGGAACAACTGTTGTCTTCATAAAAAGGTCACTTACAAGAATATGTAATTTACAGATTCTTTAGAGAGCACCTGTTATTGTTAAATCTACTTGCTGTGTATCTACAATCTATCAAAACTTATCAATTTGTGCATATGACAACATCAATATACATGTATACATGTACAGCCAGATCTAGACTTCCTCCAAAACATGACTGGGCTGCAGTCCTTAAAAATATGAGGGGAGGGGGGTCAGTGTACCAGGGTTTTTTTTCCTGTTAAATGTTATTTGTTGGCCCCATTTTGCCCCAACAGCTAAGAAATAAAATTTCTAAAACCTAATTGCACAGTTACAGGACACCGCCAATCACCATCCAAAAGATGAGTTGGTTAGTACAAAATATGGAAGATAAGAGGAGTCCAAAGAACCAGTCGCCCGCGTGACGCAGTGGTAAGAGCGTATGCGCTAGTGTCGCGAAGTAAGGAGTAGATCCTTACGTCGCGGGTTCGAATCCCACGGTGGGACTTGGAAACCGGTCCTTCGGATGAGACCGTATAAGCCGAGGTCTCGTATTGCAGTAGGTGCGGCTCGAAAAAGATCACTCCTTGTTCAATGGCCCTAAGAGCCGAGGATAGGACAAAATTTGCAGCTCCCCATCGGCAAGAAGTTGAGTCTCCGTATGAGTGAAAAATTCTCAAGAGTGACGTTAAACAATATACAATTAATCAATTAAAGAACCAATTTTTTGTACAAAAACGTTGCTTTTATACCCTAGTTGCCCACAGGGTGAAAATCGTAGAAGAGATGACTACTGCTTAGAATGTAAGAATAGGGAGTAGAAAGTGTGACAGCCGGACGGATGGACTAGAGAAACACCAATATACACCAATTTACTCCAAAAAGCGAATGGAAACTATGTAGAGTAATTGCGATGAATATAACTTAAATTAATATTCGAATTTATGCAGAGCAATAATTCTGTTTGACTTGTTTGCAAAGTTTCTTTAGCGAAGCCTTGGTTTGCATTGCAGACAAATGTTTCTCATAGGGTTGGTCATCACCACTGGTCACAACAAACAAATATACAAGCATGTCAAAAACCAAAGTTTACCACAACAATAAAGTTGATTTTCTCATGTAACAAAATTTTTCATTTAAAAGAGCACCTTCTTTAAATTCATTCCGAATATCTCAATGTCTGTGACAGGCAGTGTGCAAATTTTACAAGAATGTTCTTAATGCCCGTGGCCAAGACGGCTTATCTCTATGTTTGGGTATTAGATCATTACCAAACAAATTATTACATTAAATGGAATATGAATCATATATTGTCACTTTTCTTTACCAAGCACTTATACTTTTGAGGTCATTATTCGAAGAGTTGACGACTTTTAATGACAACCATTGTGAAATAATCGAAAATCCGCCATTATGACATCCGCCAGCAAATGAAAATTGGCAGGTCATGTCACGTGCATCGATCGGAAGCTGTCATTTTCCATGTCTCCATCCCTTTTTGTAGCAACTGAACATGAGACAAATGATATCCATTAATTCCTTCTGTCCAACGTACTAATTACCCTCACAATGAAAAACTAATGTGTATTTATCCTCACAATCTAGTTCTTGATTCTTCTGTTTGTGTCATAAATATGACACAATTCTTAATGCAAAAACTTCCAATGAAAGAAACATGGAAATTGTATAGTATGGTATAATAATGGGGTAGGGGATTAGGATAGAAGGTGTATTTGCATGACGAACATCTAATTTTGTATTAATTATTTGATGCAGGTCAAAATGTACAATTAGTTTAATTAATTTTCTGATTCTTTAAGTTGTTCTTCTTGATCATGCATATAAATCCACAAAAAGGTAGAGAAAGTGAAAAGTTGAAATACCCAAGGAATGATAAATTCTGTTATCAAGAGAAATAGGATTTGGGTCTGTAGTTAATAATATGGAACTGCATGCATCAAAAGAAGTCCTGGGACGTCCAGATTGCGAATTTACTGAATTTTAATTCATTTCCTGCCTTTTCCAAACCACAGATAAGATTTCCCATTTAAAGATTCAAATTTGATAATGATACTGACGTAATGACTCAACATTATCGTTTCAGAGAAAACTTTTAAATGATTTATTAAAATGGTGGACAAATGGATAGCATTAGATAAAATGGGGTACAATGAAGCCGCTACCGCGGGTAAACATTGCACCAAACAACGAATCGATACTGAACGATTTTTAATTCTGATTTATCTTGGAGTGAGGGGTATTATCTTTTTAGCATTAGATACGGCATTATGGAGAAAAATTTGTCTGGCAATAAATGACTCAATATATATTACTTAAGTGTTGTTGGGTTAAAATTAATCATTTAACAATCAGTTGACAAAAGTAAATAACCATGCACGAGCTCAGAGATTAGTTTTTTTACCTCCAGTTTTATATATTCAGAGTTTGCCAATATCGGTAAGACCCATTTCGGGCAACAATATACTTCATCAACTGGATGACATAATTGAGTTTACATTTTAAAAATACATATATGTATAAATTATGTTCACAATATTTGCAATATTTTCTGTAAATTACTTACAAAATTATTAGCTAAAGGGTTGTATCCTTGATTTGAAATTAACAAATGGCCACAAGATAATTATTTGCCTACGCTTTGTATCGTTTTATTCATAGACTTCTTGCATTTTGATTAGGAAATATTTCCATTTCTAAATTTTGTCTCTATGATAACCCTTTGTAGGTAAGCGGAGTTGATTTCCTAATAATTCTGCCGGAATGTAAATTAGGCAAGTCGATAGGTCAGGAGCTAAGGAGGCCTAGTATGCATGCAAATCTCGTGCGCATCTGTCTCTGAGTCGGACGCTAAGGAGGCCAAATATGCATGAAAATTTCGTGCGGCTGCCGTTGTTTTTGACGTCAGTCGGCGAGGCCTATTTAAATTGGGATGGGAATCCTCGTGTAATCTAAATCTATGTCTGCATTTTTAAAGTCTAAATCCAAAATTTTATTTCACAATGAAATGGAAATATAAGGAATCACTATCTAGTTAGTATAGTATGCCAGGGACATCAACAATAGTGGGAAACATGGGATAATTTATGCATAAGTTATCCCATGTTTCCCACTATTGTTGATGCCCTGGAATACTATACTAACTAGACAGTGATTCCTTAAATCATGTTAAGAAAATATCATTTTGTTTTGCAATGTACATGTATGTGCTTTTCTTTTTCAAATCAGGTCCATCATCGGAACAAATATATAGACTCATCATCGTAAAGTAATTAAATAATCATCAACCAATAGAAGACAGTACATACGTGACACCCGAAATATCTAAGTTGCCAAGTTTTAAACTGTACTCCATCTTTCGGTCGAGTTATATAGATATATATTTAAAAATCCCTCGTGTCTCCTTGATTTCAAAACGGACAAACATTATTTTATTCGAAATCTAATTGGTATATAAAAAATATGAAAACTGTTTGTTAGCCTTTAGGTGTACATAAAATATTCTACTTTTCAGACTGAAATCTACATGTGTCAATAAGGGTAATTATAGAAAGGAAAATTAAGGATCCCTTGGGTAAACTGCACCGATTTACATACATTTAATGTGGAGTACATTCCCAGTGGCTGTCAATTTTCATATTTCATATTTCATTTTTTAATATACACAAAAAGCTTACATCATTTGATTTTTTAAGCTACATAAAAATCCCGACAAACAGAGATGCATTGCAAGGTCAAATAATTCTGCCAAAAAGTCTTTTTCTTTACTCTTCACTGAAATATTAACAGCAATGAAGGAGAAACTTCACTAGTACTTTGCAAAAAATATATTATTTGAGAAATGATGTAAATCAGATGAGGATACTTAATAACTCCAAAGAAATCTTATATAGAAAATTATTTTCTTTAAAAAAAATCGGTTACATACTAGTATACTCATAAGTACAACAACAAAGTTGATATAAAATAGATACTTAAGGTTCTGATTGAAAATCCCTCAATGCTGTCGGAATTCCCATTGCCCCTAATTGTGCCCCGTTATAATTTATATTTTGTTTTTGTATGAAGGATTTTTATCATATTAATTGTTATTAAATATAAAGCAGAATTTACTTTAAAACTTCTAGATGAAAAGAAGAAGACTCTTGTTGTGCATTAAATTCAATATTTCGATATTTCGACGACGTTTTATATTCGGTTGTAATTTTCATTCCTACGTTAATTCGATCCATACTTTTAAACTCGAATTGAATATACGATAAACACGTTTGTTACATGTCTGGATATTTTAAAGAAAAAAAAACGATAATAAAAACATGCCAACAAACCGTTACGATTTTGACATTTGACTTTTCCATCGTCAACTTTCTTTAAGTTGCTTACGCAGAATTATACAATCGTCACCTGCATACGAGTTTATGTTTCGTAATTGATTCGAAACTCAAGAACATGCTCTTACGTACGAATAGTTTCTGAAACAAGACAAGCTATTGACAAATAAGTTGATAAAACAAGGAAATCACCATTCTCGTTTAAGTCAGCATTTCGCAAAGGTTATGGACGATACAATTACCTTGTCAGAAAATACAATCGGCTATCATCTATTTAGTCGAAAATTGACTGATGTTTTTCATACAAATTGATAGGTCATTATATATCCACACTGAATTTTGTTCGTTTAACCGATCATAAGAAGGAACACACGTAGATGTGGACGGTCGACGGGAAATGCTTACTATACATATACTCCTATGCATGGCACCTTATCTCTGATGATTTTAGAGGTCCATGTTTGCTCTGCATGCTCCGATATTGTAATGCTTTAATAAATTCATGATCAGTTTGAGTACTATTCGTTAATTTCATATTTCATATTTAATTTCTTTCTAAAAAGTGATGAACAGGTTAATCTTATTACATGGTGTACATGAATATCAGTAATTCATTTTCTTTCTACACGGAAAAAGTTTGACAAGGAAGAAAATAAAAAAAAATCAAACTCTGCTCAATTCGTGGAGAGGTGGGGGTAGAAGCAGCACACGGATAATTAATTTGTCCTTGTATAGTGCTACAAACCCCAAATCCAAGCCTGACGACCGTGGCTGATTTTGTGTACCCCCCCCCCCCCCCCCCCCCCATCTTATGTCTGTCTTCACCCTGAATACAGTATCTTTGCTTTTTATGTGATTTATTGCATATTCATTGTAGATGAATATTTTATTTATTATGAAAGACGGTGTTAAACGTTGTCGTATACTTTCCGAAGACGAATGTCTGACAGTATTCGGTTTCATATTTATATACCACACATTACATCCGGTTACAGGACACATTGCAAACGATAGAAGTTTCAAGATTTGCCGTTTTTTTTAAACCCCTGAAGTCAACGTAGTGGTTTCAAGATTGATGAGAAATCATATAATTCATTTGATTAGCATAGGCTAGAAGTATCTTCACCTTAGACATAAAAAGTTTGAACACGAGGGAGGGGTGAAAATAGTCATGAGATTTTTGATTGAAGGTATACATGTGCTGTGAAAAGGCATAACTTCATTTTATAAAAGGTCATGCACAAAGTAATGGCCTGAAAACTGGGTAAAAATATTTTGACAACATACTTGATAATTAAACATTTTTTTACCTTTTTGTTAAATAACTGCATGTAAACTTTGATTTTGTTGTAAAATTAATACACCAGGAAGTTATTATTCTCTAGTAACAACATTTGTGTAGGAGAGACGTACAAGCAATAATGGAGAATGTTTGTAGTTAATTGGCTTTATCAAAATGTCACAAGAACTGCTCGTCTAGTTGTAGAATATGAGCAATCCAGGGTTAATGTGTGTATTATTTTTTTATCGACATGTTCTACTTGTTAGTTGTGCCTATTGGACAATTATTATGGAACAGAGTACCAATTTGTACCTGGAACTTGGATACATCGCATATGCTTTTGGTGTTTTTTTGTTAATTGCAGGAAATTAAGAGTAAATTGTACTGTCTCGATTTAATGGTATTTAGAATGGTGTACACATTAACTGGCCCAATCAGACCAGTCTATTGCAATAGAATTCAATTTGTATATTTTTTTTAAATTAAAAAAAATCAAAAGAGAAAGAAAGAAAAGTTGAACATGCCATGATGGGCATCTCAGAATTTATATTCATAAAATATCAGGGATACATGTATACATGCTAAATTGGATTACAATATCTCAATCATCTAAAACACTTAGATTTCTAAAAATATCAAAATCAATCTTTCCTATCAAAATGATTGAATTTCCACAGTGTATCAATAAATTTATACATTACCAGGTAATAACATTCTGCAACCTTGCTTCACAAGACTGGATATTTATTTTTAGTTTTCAAAGTATACATTTCAAGAAACAATGTCAAAAGAAAGAATAAAACATACATTCAGTGCCATATGGGGGAAATATGTGCAAAATCAAAAGTCTAAAAGGAAACAAGAGAATTATTTCTTGCTTGTGAGAAATGGTTTTTATTGAATATATAAGCCTTTGAATATAAGATGTTCTGTCATAGAAAACTAATATCAACAGAATGTTTTGATGGTTTTAAGTCAGCAAGCCAGAATCAAAACGATGATCATTAGATAAACTATTATTGAATTCAGAAATGTCAGTAAATTATTCATGTTTGTTTCATGTTGAAAGAAAATTGTAGACATCATATAAGATGTAAATGTCAAGCATGGCATTGGTATCACACATTATTAATAATAAAAAAAAATCATGTCCCTTCAATAATCCAAGTAGAACCACAAACTGAGCAACCAATGTGGAGAATGCAATAATGATACAAGTATATTACTGTTACAATGTGAAAACAATACTTTTTACGCTTTAATTATTGCAGATGTGATATGCTGAAAACTGATCCTATCCAATGTACCAAGTCACATTTTGTGGATATAGCAGATTTAAGTTCTAAATGCCAAAAAGAAACTGAGAAATATTTTTTTCATCTATATTATAGATTTGATATTAAGGAAGTAAGTATGATTCTGAAATAGTGTCAGAGACATTTTTCTAACAAAGGCCAGTTAGTCATTCAATGTCTGATGATTGTACACTATTATGAATATCCCATCATGATTTATACCCTTATAGATATATTTATCTGTCTCCACACAACTAGAAATCTCTTAAAATCTAATGGGGTTTCAATTGCATGTAAACTTGTAGATTAATCACTGTTGTTTACTCTGACAAAAGTTTGATGTAGACTAAGAATTACCGTTTATCATACTGCACAGTTTGGCTGCTTTAATCTCATTGTACTTCAGAGATAGGTCTGCTCTTGGTTGGAAGGACATCAAAGGCTACCTAGAACACCTGGGCACATGTTTACCTGCTTGTCTTTGCGATAAGTAAGTAGTATATATAACTTGAACTGTATGTTGTGTAAGAGTGACTGAATTTTCAAAGTCAAGGGGGACAGGTTTAATTTTGTTTAATTACTGTTTATCCCATTGTCTAATGATTCAGTTCTGGCTGTGTTTACTTTTTGAGTCCCTTTTGTCCTTTTTCAGAGAGAGAGATAAAGAGAGAGAGAAGAGGGGGAGGGGATAAAGAATATGAGTAAGGTTGAAATCCATCCATGTGGTGCAGTAGTATGGTATACCCCTATATGTCTGTGTAGCCCCCATGAATGGAAGGGGAGTCCAAAGTTCTTTAATGGGACTAAACATACCCAGACTTCCAACTTCTGTTATATAGGACCAGTATATATTATGAGGAGAAGACTATCTAAGTTGTTGTAGAACTTGTGTCTTATCCTTTTGGCTTTAATTGTCAATAAAATATGTTCAATTCATATAATTAGTATACCAATATTAAAATATAACCCACTTTATTAATATTGTAGGTGAACCTGTTGAAAAATATTAAACGAAGATAATTCAAAATCAAATTATTGAGAGGATTTTTAAGAGTTTCTTTTACCAATTGCAGTAAAAATATACACATGTATACATTTATCATTACAAGATAACGTATTTATTTAATTTTCAACAAAATTTATTTTTAAAGAAAAGACTGAAAATGGTAGGCATCCAAAAATTTAAATGCTTTACAGAATATGATGTTTTATTGAGGAACAATTCATGAAAAGTCAATTTATCAAATTCTTAAATTTAGAAAAAAAAAATTGTTGACTTGAACTGCGCTGCGTTTGGTAGATGACAAATTTCTTCAAAATAAATAGAAATTAAAGTAGGGGTACCATTTGGTACCCTATGTTTAAGGGAAAAAATGACATTCTCCAATCTTTTCAATCTGCCTTCAAGTAAATATAAGTTATTAGAAAGCTTTTAGTATTTGTAACAATAATTTCCTGTGTTCTCTTTCTATATCAGGATTGATCAGCTAAGCTACAAACAGGGTACCTTTATGAATGAGGACAAAAATCGCGAATGAACTTTCGTGACGGTTATAATCAAGTTTTTCAAATCGCATTCTAATGATGATTTCACACCACCAGGTTGGGTAAATAAGAGAAAATAGCTTACAACCGCGCTAAAGAAAATGACTCTTGGTACATCCTACCCGACACATTATTACAGTTCTCGACATGATTTACACAGGTTTCTTTCTTTTCTCTTTTTTGTAAGAAAAAAAAAGGAGAGAAAGAAATATTGATTTGGGAAAATCAGAAATGCCATTCACCATTTTAGTTTATTCAGCTAGAGAAAAAAATCAAAATATAAAAAAAATTGAGACGATTTGAGGGATAATTTGGTTCCTGTGCATTAATTTAGAAACAATAGAAATATTTTTGAAAGTGGGTAGTTCCAGTTTTAAACAATATTCATTCGTTGCCAGAATACGTAATTTTCCTACCATTTATATAAAAGACAATGACCTTTTTATTCAGAAAATAGTCAGTTAAATTTTTAATGAAGTTCCTTCTACATGTAATTTAAACAAAAGAAACGATTATGATCAACCACTGTCGCGGGAACAAGGAAAGCCGATACTTCTTTTTTCCCGTACACTTTAGTACAACGTTGTCAGGAAATAATGTGTAGATTCCTATCAATACTGCTTCCGTTTTATTGGTTTTAGACCCAATATACCACGACTTGTTAAAACATAAAAGAAAAAATGTTAATTGAACAAGACTCCTGTTTTCCAAAACCGATCGCCACCGGTAGACAATCCCGATTATTGTGGCCATGCTCCGGATTATGGCTTATTATTTTTTCCTCTTCAAAGTGCGCCTACAAGACTGAAATTCTAAGTCCCAAGATCACGTCATGATGTCTGGAATTCCTCTAGAAAAATAAAATAAAAGTTCTGGGTCTAAGAATATTGTCTGAACATAATGTAGAGTCATAGTTGAAATTAGGTACATGGAATGAATTATTATATTTTTTGTGTTTTTACTTTTTTGTTTGTTTGGAAATGTCGTTTTTTTTCCTTCTGGTATATAGTGCGAGAGAAATTTTGCAAGTGAACGTTTTAGAAACTTCATACATGTTAAAGATATCATACTTTTTAAGATTTCTAAAAATACGAATTTATATGAAAGTTACTTTTATTTAAAAAAAATTCTGGAGGTACAGAAATTTCGTAGTCATATGAAATATCAATTGCTAAAAAATTGAGGATTTGTCTTTCCTTTTTCAGAGGAAGAAAACTACTTCAAACAGTAATTGGATTAGGTTACTTAGCTTACGTAAACTGATTAGGCGGGGATTTGTGGATTATGAGAATTAAGATAACGGCAAGATGTCCCGAGTAAGGTAAAGTCTTATCCATAGCGGAATTACAATTACTTCGGCTAATTTTGAAGGACTTTATGGCATAATGTCATTTTATTTTTGCCTCCTTTTATGCGGGTAATTTTGATTTTATGCCATATCCCCGGTGCATGTCAGTCGTATTCCAATTAATAATGTATATTTTATGAGTATTCTTTAAGCCTTGCTGTGCATTTTAGTTTTGTGGCAATAAATTATGTACGAGGTCTTTACCCTGCATTTTCCCTCGGTCTTTTAACATTTATACATCAACTAATCCACTGTGATACCGCGTGTACGTACAGGGTATTATTTTACTTTTATTACATAATTAAAGAATCGTTTATCTTTCTCGCATGTACAAGATATCAAACGGTTTTCTATCGGATAATTTACGATAAAATAGCATACTTACGTGGAGGCAATACAAACTCATTGATAACATTGACAAGCCCCGCCCAGCGATGACAGGTAGTCCAATCATAAAAGCCAATGGGCGGGGTATGTATTGTATTCTGTCCAATGGGTTTTCCGCCGCTTTAAAATTGCTAAATGGTTGGTCGCTTTAGAGGTTTAGATCGTTTGTATTACTAACGTTCTCAAAGTCAACAGAGGAAATTGATATTCTTTCAATGTTTTCTGTAGAAAGAAGCGTGTCAGCTTATGATCGCATGAAAATAAGAAAGTTTGCAGTTAATGGATTGAAATGCTTGAGAGGTGTACACAGGATTTTAAAAATTAACCCGTCTGTGGAAAAGTTTTAAATTCATGAACATAACATTGCACGCGAAGAGTTCATCCTATGATTAAATGTGTATTGTCTTGTTTTCATATCATTAACAACGTGTGTCAGCAAGGACTTGCATTATTTTAAGGAGTTCATGGATTAAATGTGCATTCGTTTATAAACGAAAACCAAAAATAGAAAAAACCGAAAAAAGAAATTATAAGAGAAGATTTTTTTAAACGTTTCTTAAAATACTTTGTGACATGTTTGACATAACTATGACAATTTTTGCATATTCTTAGGATTTATAATTTCTGTGAGTGTTTGGTGGATCCATTAGGAGCGTGATTACGATGGGGTACGGTGTGATCCTCGGCCTCCTGTGGAGTATTTTCATGGCTAATCTGAATTTCTCCTCAAGCACCGGTAAGTGTGAGAATATTCATTATCGGACTCTGTTTGTCTACATGCAATCTACACAAGAGCATTAAGGATATTGTATACTCTAGGACCACTTGACTTGCCCTAAGTCAGAGAGAAAAAAAATATATAACTACTTGTGCGGACAATAGATTACAATTAAAGTGTTTTTACTTTAGGGAGAGATCAAGGGGTTTTAAGTCTCCCTGAAAGTTTTCGTTACGATCTTTAATTTCAAGACGGTTTTCTCTCTTGCAAAGTGTTTTTCTTTGCATACACCACAGGCAAGGTCTTTTTTAATATTTTTCCTCCCTTCGATTCAGATTTTATTGAATGGGTTATAAATGGGTTGCCATCTATAGTTCATAAAACTAATTGTTTATATGGAGTTTAATTTTACACACCTGCTCTGTGTATTGACGCTAGGTTCGTCAAGATAAATGTTCTCTTGTGGTATAAACCTTGTGCTCTTAAATAAAGACTATCGATTTTTTTTTATTCTAGTAAATGCAAGATCAGAAATATTAAGTGATTTGCAAACATTTAATAGAATTTTGCCTTGATAAATACACAAGTTATGCGAAAGTGAATTTTTGCTATTAGCCCCAACATCGCACTCTGTCCGCAATACGTTTGTTCATGAGGACAATAATTGATCAAATTTGTAAGAAATTGATTAAGTCTTGTTCTTTTACTTAAGGGGGTTGTCATAAACTTGTTTACTAATGTTTTACTTTCCCTCCTTTTATTTGCTTTTTTACCATGTAAGATATAAAGCTAGAAGGCATACTGTAAATTAAAAAGACTCCATCATAAAACTCGGACATCAAAGATGAAAATTATTATTTTAGCCAAACAACATAATGACAATAAGGTTTTATTAGTTTTTAATGATGGGACCCACATGTTAGAAATTGACCATTACCTCACTTGGGCTTTTGAAGTGTCCTGTTTAATTTCACCTTTACATTTTCTACAACTCCTTCATGTTATATCGGGTCTTGTTCAAGTTGTTAAACTTCACTTTACAACAATCTGTCATTTTTATTCACCGGGTTACTCATCAAAAAAATTATAAAAACAATTCAAGTAAAATGTTTAATAGTTTAATTCTAGGATTTTTAAAGAGAAACATGACTTGTTTTAAATGTAAACTTTTTTACAACATCAACATTTTACTTTAAAAAAGTTTTTGATTCCATTTTTCAACAGTTTTACAACTAAAAAATAACTTTTCCGCATTGGAAATCATTTATGCTACTAAATTGAGTACTAAAAAGTAATTGTGAAAAAATTTAAATAGTGGTTATTAATTAAAGAAATACACACATGAATGAATACACGGATTCTAATGAGAAGAAACAAGAGGCCCATGGGCCTTATAGGTCACCTGAGCATTATGCAACAACTTTCCAGTGATTGAATTTGATTCATGTTTCAAGCAAGATGCTATGGCATTCACAATTTTGAAAGAGGCACCATTGATCATCATAACAATACACTTAGCAGTTGCTTAGTTTGTTTACTTAATACCCATACGCAGGGTAAGGGAACACAAAATGCATTTCAACTAATCAGTAATATTCAGCAATAATCAGTAGTGCCCCTACCATACATGAACCCCTGACCCTTAGGCCTTGATATTTCATTAATACCAAAGAGCAGATTTCAAACCATTCATTCATTTTCAGTATATAAGTACAACCCCCCCC